>CM019064.1:463482591-463857591 GCA_009667805.1 Leptobrachium leishanense | reverse complement strand
ACACCAGAAATAAAGGCACCACGCTCCAGCCAGACCTTTGCTGGTTCATACAGCTCATGTCCTGAGAGAGTGAGGTGCTGTTACTCACTGCTCTGCTTTACCCATCTGTTCTCTGTTATTCCTGGTTCCTGCAAATTGTTTCCACCACGCTTCCCTCAGGGAGATCATGCCAAACTAATCTTATTGATTTTTTTTTGATTGGGTAACAAAAATAATAGACACAGGTGGTGCAGTAGACATTGCTTATTTAGATTTCAGTAAGGCTTTTGATACTGTTCCGCATAGAAGGCTTATCAATAAATTGCAATCTTTGAGCTTGGATTCCAATATTGTTGACTGGATTAGGCAGTGGCTGAGTGACAGGCAACAGAGGGTTGTGGTAAATGGAGTTTATTCGGCGCAAGGTCTTGTTACCAGTGGGGTACCTCAGGGGTCAGTACTTGGACCCATTCTCTTTAATATTTTTATTAGTGATATTGCAGAAGGTATTAATGGTAAAGTATGTCTTTTTGCTGATGACACAAAGATTTGCAACAGGGTTGACGTTCCTGGAGGGATCAGCCAAATGACAAATGAGTTAGGTAAACTAAAAAAATGGTCGGAGCTGTGGCAATTGAGTTTTAATGTGGATAAGTGCAAGATAATGCACCTGGGACGTAAAAACCCAAGGGCTGAATATAGAATATGTGATACAGTCCTAACCTCAACATCTGAGGAAAGGGATTTAGGGGTCATTATTTCAGAGGATCTAAGGGTAAGTAGTCAATGTAATAGAGCAGCAGGAAATGCTGGCAGAATGCTTGGAAATGCTGGCAGAATGCTTGGTTGTGTAGGGAGAGGTATTAGCAGTAGGAAAAGGGAAGTGCTCATGCCACTGTACAGAGCACTGGTGAGACCTCACTTGGAGTACTGTGTGCAGTACTGGAGACCGTATCTCCAGAAGGATATAGACATCTTAGAGAGAGTTCAGAGAAGGGCTACTAAAATGGTGTACGGCTTGAAGGAGAAAAGTTACCAGGAAAGGCTTAATGATCTTAACATGTACAGCTTGGAAAAAAGACGAGACAGAGGAGATATGATAGAAACATTTAAATACGTAAAGGGAATCCACAAGGTAGAGGAAGGGAGTATATTTAAAAGGAAACAAAGTAGCAAAACAAGAGGACATAGTCTTAGATTAGAGGGGCAAAGGTTTAAAAGTAACATCAGAAAGCATTATTTTACTGAGAGGGTGGTGGATACATGGAACAGTCTTCCAGTTGAAGTGGTTGAGGCCAAAACAGTAATTGAATTTAAGCAAGCATGGGATAGGCATAAGGCTATCCTAAACAAAAGATAAATCCAGGTAAAGTATCCATGTAATTGGGCGACTAGATGGACCGAAAGGTTCTTATCTGCTGACATTTTTCTATGTTTCTATGTTTCCCACCATCCTGCAGAATTCATCCGGTCAGTTCCCATATTTCATCCCCTTCCAAACCATACCCACCTGGTTATCTGTGCAGGAAACTATACTGGGTTCATACCCCCCACATCCCGGTGCCCCCGGTGCCACCCTGGTACCTGGGCCTGACAGTGTTATCAGTACACTACTGTGAGTTTTATTGCTGTAGAGCTCTGTGATACGTTCATACACACTATACATTACTGTATCACAGAGCTCCACAGTAATATAACTCACAGTAACATCCGGTGTGTATGTGTGTATCCCAGAGGTCCACAGCAAGAAAACTTACAATAACATGGTGTGCCTGTGGAGCTCTTGGATACACTCATACACAGCGCACATTACTGTGAGATTTATTGCTACATACCCCCGGGGTGTAGGGTGATATATGGTTATGGCTGTGTGTGTAAATGCATGTATTTGTCTTTAAACAGGCTGCTGTGCGTAAAATTTTGTGCCTGTGTCCTTGTCGCAGTCCTTCATTGGTCCCCTTATGCTGCACCCAAAAGGCTGGTATTGCTCGTAGTATCGCCACATTCTCTGCCTGCAATTCAGAAAGTAAGAATGACAGCCAGCGTCTTGACAGCATCATGAGGTACAGGTAGGAGACTAAATATTGGTGCGGGGCAGCAAGCGGTTAAATGAGCACTCGACTCAAATTTGTTCCCCTTTAACCTCTTTGCTGCTGGCGACGTGCTGAGCACATCCTCTGGTTTCATGTTTGTGTGCAGAGGATGTGCTTATCACGTTGCTGAAGTCCTGCAGCTCCGTGCCATTTCTTTCTACTTTCATAGCGGGCTGACATCTTGTTCTCGCCTGGAGGGGGCACAATGGATTCTCCAATTCGCTGTTAGGTCCAAGTGCATTTTCTTCACACAATTTTCAAAAAGGTTATTTTAAGGAGTTCAGAAATAAATTCTTTAGCACAATAATGTACATGTGGGTGTTGTGTTGTAGGAGAGGGGTTTTGTATGGGTGTGGCATCCTGTGGGTGCAGATAAAGGGGGGCCCCATGACCTCCTATTGCCCGGGGGCCCCATTACTTGTCAGTCCACCCCTGGTGAGAGGTGAAGAAGGCACACTAGGAGTGAGGGAAGATCTTTTAGAGGGTGAGGTGGGGAGAACAACATTAGTAATTCCTGCCTCTGTGACTGCCATGTCTCTGGGTGGAGTTACAATAGGAGTCTCCTATTCCAAGGTTGCCGTTAATTTAAGCGCCTGAGCCATATGGCATAACGTCTACAGTGCTGTGCTCAAAGGGACACGCTACTCCTCCTGACCAATGTATAGTTATAAAGTGGTCAGGATGTGAGGAGAGCCCGCTACCCTGATCTGGTGAAATTGTGGGGTTAAGTGCAAGCATTTCCTCCACCCAGCGCCACCAGCAGCCAGGGTTTTTGAATTTCCTGGCTGCTGGTCACCAGATCAGTCACTAGTGATGTCAAAAAGAGAGAGCGGCTGACGTCACCCTCTGAGACCAATCATTGTAGCGAGCATTCTCAGAGAGGCAGCAATGTGTGGTTGGCAGCTAATGGCAGCAGCTGACGTGTGCAGTTTCCAGTCACGTCTCCTTTTACAGCAACAGCCTTGGGATGCGGCCCTGAACTGTTTAATCGACACCTCTGATTCCAGGGAGGCTTATACCACGCTGTTACTACGCTATTACCAAGCTATTACAGCGCTATTACCACACTATTACCAAGCTATTACCACACTATTACTACACTAATACCAAACTATTACCACGCTATTACCAAGCTATTACAGCGCTATTACCATGCTATTACCACACTATTACCACACTATTACCACACTATTACTACACTAATACCAAACTGTTACCAAGCTATTACCACACTGTTACCACTAGACATGTGCACAGCACAAAATTTCGTTTTGAACTAATGGATTAGTCCTAAAATGCAATTTATTAAGTTACTAAAGAAATTCGTTTTCAGTTCTTTAGTATGAAAACTAATTTCATTCATCCGAAAACCAGTGGATACAATTACTATTGTAGTGTCTCCTCAGAGGGCTGAGATCGCTGCTTGTTACAGTATCTCTCACTCTCAGCACAATGTGGGCCGTATTACATAGTTGGTGCTAACTTAACCAGAGCTGTTGTAAACTTCCCAGAGCCATTATAGCCTATGGAGGTTTTCAGTTTACAACAGCTCTGGTTAAGTTAGCACCAACATTGTAATACTGCCCCGTGTCAGGCAAAGCTGTTACAGTAACTGACTGCTGCTCATCACAGCGCACAGAGTTTCAGTAAAACTAGTAAATAATATTTTTTATATATAAGAGGTTAGAACAATATTATTTCCTTGTTTAACTGAAACTCTGAGCGCTGTAACAGTCAGTTACTGTAACAGCTGAGCCTGATACATTGTACTGAGAGATAATGTAACAAGCAGCCGATCTCAGCACTCACAGCCACTGGATTTAAAGGGCTAAAAAAAAAGGATCCTCTCTGTAAATGTTTAGAACCTCCTCCTGCATTAATTAATACCCCTCTCTGTATAATGTATACAACATCCACCTGCATTAACTAATACCCCTCTCTGTATATAATATATATATTTTTTTATTTTTCTTTGTAAATATCTGTTTATTAAATTTCAGGGTAAACACATAAATCACAGAAATCAATGAACACGCAGGTTCACAGAGATAGCAAACAAGCATTTATGGACACGCAGGTCCAGTATGGGCTACATTGCTTACATGTTACTAAAAAGGAAAATAGGGGGTAAGGAAGGGTAAAAGAGGGTAAGAGCATGCGTCATGGGAGCATCATGTCATTCTCTTATATACAGAGCTCTCTAGGAACCTTCTCCTATTTGGGGAGGGTCAGTAACGCTCTGAATGAGGTGGTCGAGGATCTGAGAACCCAATTCGACCATATCTCAGAGTATAGAGGTAGTCGGTCGGAGGCCTTGAATATCAAATGTTCAATGGAATGAAGTTCTTCCATGCGGGTAAACCAGAGTGTGAGGGGTGGGGGGGGTGAGCTGTCTCCAGAACAGGGGTATTAAGGCCTTGGCGGTGTTCAGGACCCGGATGGCCAGCGTGCGTTTGTACGAAGCTATCGAGTAATTATTATGATGTAGGAGCAGAGCAGCAGGTGAAAACTCTGGGAGAGGGTCAATGAATTCTTTGAGTGTGTCGTATATTCTAGCCCAGAAGGGTCGGATTATTTGGCATTCCCACCAGATATGTAACATATCACCCAGCGCATCGTTGCATCGCCAGCAGAGCGCAGGAACCTGTGGGTCATAACGATTAATTATGTCCGGTGTCCGGTACCAAAAGCTAAGGACTTTATACGCGGTTTCTTGCACTTCGCATATCTTGGACCATTGGTCGTCCGAAAGTGTAATATTTAATACGGACTCCCATGTATGGCGGTGGAATGGCAGAGGTCGCATCCCTGAGCAACGTGTACAGCAGTGATAGACCATGTGAGAGAGGTCCCGTACTGTGACATATTCTCTCAAATGTCCATAGTGGGCGCCCCAACTTATGTTGTTGGGGGATACCGTCAAAGTAGTGCCGAATCTGGGCGTAGTGAAATGAGTGAAGGAATGAAACATGTCTGTCTTGCATTATGTCGGTCAGTGATCGGCGAGCCGAGGCGGTAAAAAAGTGCAGTATGCGAGGTGTGGGGGTGGGTATCAGCCTTCTGACCGAGTGAGGGTCTAGACCAGGAAGGTAGTCCTCATTGTGTATCACCGGGGTCATGGGAGAGGGAAAGGAGGTGAGGTTAAATTTAATCGCTATCCGGCGCCATATTCCGTACGATGCCCCCACATATGGCGAGGAATTGGCCAGTTTCCTACCTACTTTCAATGGCAGCCACGGAAGAACTGTCATCGGCCTTCCCACCAATTCTTGCTCCACTGCTCTCCACAATTTAACCGATCCCTCTCTTGACCACTCAACCACCCTCTGTAAGTGACAGGCCTGATGGTAAAGGCTAAAATTGGGTAAGGCCAGGCCCCCCGCCGCTCTAGATCTAGTGAGTACCTGGTAGCTCGTCCTAGGGCGTTTACCCCTCCAAATATAGGTGGCCACCAAAGACCTAAGGGAAGCAAGGAGCGCCCTAGGGAGATCAATAGGTATCATTTGTAAAAAGGGAGTCCAGGAGAAATGGGATTATTTAAAGGAAGCATTATTGAAGGCCACAGGAAATTGCATTCAGCTTGTTAGCAAAAACAAAAAAGGGAAGAAACCACTGTGGTACTCTGCAGAAGTGGCCAAAATAGTGAAGAACAAAAAGATAGCATTCAATAATTATAAAAAAACTCAGAGTGAAGAAGATAGGCAAACCTATAAAATTGGCAGAAAGAGGCAAAGCAATTTATAAGAGCTTCCAAAGCACACGCAGAAGAGAAATAGCTCAGTCAGTAAAAAGGGGGACAAAACATTTTTTAGATACATAAACGAGAAAAGAAAAGTAAAACAAGGATTAGTTAGATTAAAAACAAAGGAAGGAAGGTATGTAGAAGAGGATAAAAGTCTCGCTGACTGCCTCAATGAATATTTTTGTTCAGTCTTTGCAGAAGAAAAGGAGGAAAGGGACCTCAGTTAGGAAGAAACACTACCGAGACAATTACATATCAGTTTACAGAGGAGGAGGTTCTACAGCAGCTGTCTAAAGTAAAGACAAATAAGTCAATGGGGCCTGATGGGATCCACCCTAAATTATTAAAAGAGCTCAGTGATGTAATAGCAAAACCGTTGACAGATTATTTAACCAATCCTTGCTAAGGGAGTCGTCCAGAAGACTGGAATTAGCAAATGTTGTGCCCATTCACAAGAATGGTAGTAGGGAGGAATCTGGAAACTATAGGCCAGTTAGTCTTACGTCAGTAGTGGGAAATTAATGGAAACCATGTTAAAGGAAAGGATTGTTGAACATCTAAAAACACATAGATTACAGGATCAGAAACAACATGGGTTTACCTCAGGGAGATCATGCCAAACTAATCTTATTGATTTTTTTGATTGGGTAACAAAAATAATAGACACAGGTGGTGCAGTAGACATTGCTTATTTAGATTTCAGTAAGCTTTTGATACTGTTCCGCATAGAAGGCTTATCAATAAATTGCAATCTTTGAGCTTGGATTCCAATATTGTTGACTGGATTAGGCAGTGGCTGAGTGACAGACAACAGAGGGTTGTGGTAAATGGAGTTTATTCGGCGCAAGGTCTTGTTACCAGTGGGGTACCTCAGGGGTCAGTACTTGGACCCATTCTCTTTAATATTTTTATTAGTGATATTGCAGAAGGTATTAATGGAAAAGTATGTCTTTTTGCTGATGACACAAAGATTTGCAACAGGGTTGACGTTCCTGGAGGATCAGCCAAATGACAAATGATTTAGGTAAACTAAAAAAATGGTCGGAGTTGTGGCAATTGAGTTTTAATGTGGATAAGTGCAAGATAATGCACCTGGGGCGTAAAAACCCAAGGGCTGAATATAGAATATTTGATACAGTCCTAACCTCAACATCTGAGGAAAGGGATTTAGGGGTTATTATTTCAGAGGATCTAAGGGTAAGTAGTCAATGTAATAGAGCAGCAGGAAATGCTGCAGAATGCTTGGTTGTGTAGGGAGAGGTATTAGCAGTAGGAAAAGGAAGTGCTCATGCCACTGTACAGAGCACTGGTGAGACCTCACTTGGAGTACTGTGTGCAGTACTGGAGACCGTATCTCCAGAAGGATATAGACATCTTAGAGAGAGTTCAGAGAAGGGCTACTAAAATGGTGTACGGCTTGAAGGAGAAAAGTTACCAGGAAAGGCTTAATGATCTTAACATGTACAGCTTGGAAAAAAGACGAGACAGAGGAGATATGATAGAAACATTTAAATACGTAAAGGGAATCCACAAGGTAGAGGAAGGGAGTATATTTAAAAGGAAACAAAATAGCAAAACAAGAGGACATAGTCTTAGATTAGAGGGGCAAAGGTTTAAAAGTAACATCAGGAAGCATTATTTTACTGAGAGGGTGGTGGATACATGGAACAGCCTTCCAGTAGAAGTGGTAGAGGCCAAAACAGTAATTGAATTTAAGCAAGCATGGGATAGGCATAAGGCTATCCTAAACAAAAGATAAATCCAGGTAAAGTATCCATGTAATTGGGCAGACTAGATGGGCCGAAAGGTTCTTATCTGCCGACATTTTTCTATGTTTCTAAGTAGAGGAGTTGGGGTTGTACGTTGATCTTGATAACTGCGATACGTCCCAGCCACGAGATGTGTGGGTAATTCCAATTGGCTAGGTCACGCTGTAAGAGTGTAAGTAATGGAGGGAAGTTATCTCGGAAGAGGTGTGAGCCTTGAGATGAGAGCCAGATGCCTAGGTATTTAATTTTGTCGGCAGCCCATGTGAAAGCGAAGTATGGCTTTAAGGCTTGAGCTCTGGAGTCAGGGACCGAAACGTTGAGGATATGGGATTTAAGATTGGATAGTCTGCCGTAATCCTTAAAGGCCACCATGATTGCCGGCAGGGACACCTCCGGCCTTGTGACGAAAAACAGGAGGTCATCCGCGTACGCCGCAACCTTGTGGTGTTGAGGACCCACCTGAACCCCCGATATATCCGAATTTAACCGTATGGCCTCCAAGAATGGTTCTAGGGTCAATACGAATAGTAACGGCGAGAGTGGACATCCCTGTCGTGTGCCGTTGCAGATAGGAAATGGGGTCGTAAACACCCCGTTCACGCAAACACGTGCAGTTGCGTCTCCGTATAGAGCTCCTATCCAGGCGCGGAGGTGAGGAACCAGGCCAATGCGTATCAGGGAGAGTGATATAAAGTCCCAATCTACCCTATCAAAGGCTTTCTCCGCGTCCGTGGACAGGAGTGCCAGCGCCTGAGATGAGCGGCGAGCATGGTGCATAAGTTGCAGAGTTCACATGGTGTTGTCCCGGGCCTCTCGGCCAGGCACAAACCCCATCTGGTCGGCATGGACAAGGGCGGGAAGGAAGGGTTTGAGTCTTTCGGCTAGGATTTTTGCGAACAGCTTCAGGTCACAGTTCAATAAAGAAATGGGTCTGTAACTGGAGCAGAGGTCGGTGTCTTTACCCTCTTTTGGTAGGATCGTTATGTTGGCACATAGGGTCTGGGTAGGGAGAGGTTGCCCCTCTGCCAGGTCATTGTAAGCTGTCAAGAGGTGTGGGGAGAGGATTGCAGTGTAGATTTTGTAGTATCGGACCGGGAGACCATCGGGGACAGGGCTTTTTCCAGTTTTAGAGGTTTTAAGTGCCAGGGCTAGTTCGTCTGCCGTCAAGGGCCGGTCTAAAAGTTCTGACGTTTGACTAGAGATTCGTGTAGTGGAGTATTTAGTGAGGTAAGCCATAATGTCCGCGCGTTTACGAGCTACATCTTGGGGGCCAGTATCGCCTTGTAGGTCATAAAGCGCAGCATAATAGTCTCGTGTAATTTGAAGAAGCTTTGCTGGTAACCGTTGCGTTACGCCCTGTGAGTCGCGCAATTTCGCTATCATGCGCGCTAGTAACCTCCCACTTTTATCCCCGTGTAGGTGAAAAAGGGCCTTAGAACGTAAGTATGATCTGTGATAAGTCGTGTTCATAAGTGCGGTTAGGGCTCTGCGCAGTTCAGTCAGGTGAGCTATAGTTTCAGGGTTACCCTCCCTCTTGTGGTCGGAGGAGATCTGGGTTATCTGGTGCTGTAGGTCTAGCATGGCTGCCGATCGGCTTTTAGCCAGTTCAGCGCCTTTTCTGATGAAGTAGCCTCTGATCACGCATTTATGCGCCTCCCACACTAGCGGCGAGGCCACCTCACCAGTGGCGTTTTCCTCAAAAAAGGTCGTGAGGACCTGCCGTCCTTCCTCAGCCACAAGCGGGTCAGACAAGAGGGAATCATTAAGGCGCCAGTTAGGGGCAGTCGGCCTGAACATGGGAGAGTGCAAAGTGATAGAGACAGGGGCGTGGTCCGACCACGTGGCCGTACCAATAGCTGCGCTGCGCAGAGCCGAGAGATAGTATTGTGGTATGAACAGGTAATCAATCCTAGAGTAGGATTGGGAAGGATGCGCATAGAATGAGTTGTCTTTGCCCTCAGGGTATAGAGTCCGCCAGCAATCTGCAAGTCTCGACGTGTGTAGGGAGTTGCGGCATGAGCGTATTATGTGTAGCGGTATGGACGAGTTACCCGCGGAAGTGTCCCGAGATGGTTCTAAGGGCACGTTTAGATCCCCTCACAGCACGACCAACCCCTCGGCGAAGTCTCGCAATGTACGTAGTGTAGCGGAGAGGAACTTGTGTTGTGCTTTGTTAGGGGCGTAACAGTTGGCAAAGGTGTATACCTGGTCTAAGATCCGGCCCTTGACAAACACAAAGCGGCCTCCCGCATCAGTCACAGAATCAAGTAGCTGAAACGGGACGCGTCTGTGAAACAAAATCGCAGTCCCCTTAGTTTTAGCCTCAGGATTGTTGCTATAGAAGCCTAGTGGGTAATAAGAGTTCGTCAGAGTGGGCGCCTTCCCTTCCTGGAAGTGAGTCTCCTGTATTAGCACAACCGATGCCTTCTGGGATCGGAAGTCTCTCATGGCGTGGGAACGTTTTTCAGGGACATTTAAACCATTCGCATTTATAGAAACAATGACCAAATCCGCAGGCGTAAGTGGCGTGCCGTGTGCAGTCGACATATCAAATTCCTCAGGGGGGGGGTCGGGAAACAAAACAAGGGAAGGCAAGGGGAAACTATATACAATCACAAAGAGGCGATGAGCGGCGGGTGCGGCAACGCCACTAGTGAAAACACCAGATGACGACCGTACTCTGCAAGGCCGCTAACCTCGGCGGGGTACGCAACCGAGCCCCAGGCGGGACCAACAGGTAATTAAGGAGAAAAAAGTAATATACATAACAGTGTGGAGCCACTCTATGACTCGAAAAGGCAGTAAAGTAAAACATATACGGCAAACATTTATGAGGCCTAAGGCCAACTTGCACTGAATTATTAGAGACGAACCTGACCGGGTTTGGGGTTGGGACAAGTCCCTCGCACGAATTCTGGGAGAGGAGACCCCTTACATAGTCAGTCCAGCTATGTGGGATAGCGAAAAAGGGCCACCCAGTCCAGTGGTGGCATCCTGCCATAAGTAAAATAGTGAAAAGGCAGGGTAACGAGGAGTTTTCTGTTCAGTAATGAGCATCAACATGTGTCCCCATCCTCGGTCAGTAATCCCCCTCAGCCTCTTCGAAAACGAGTAGCCCCTAGGTGGGGCGGTAAGGAGGCCAGTAGGATGTTCTGTGCAGTCTGGCGATTTATTCAAGAGAGTAAAAGAGAAATAAGCAGCATATCTTCGTGGCACATCGCTGAAAGGATTGGAAGTTTCAGATCGCTGCCTGTAGATTGGCCCAGCCCAAAGGGGCAGCCCAACGTGGGCCTGCATGATTTGGCTGTAGGGCTCGAGTGGCATCATTCCAGGCAGATGGAGTCATGGTGTGGGAGCGGGGTGGATCCAGATCACATCTGCGAGCCGGTGCGTCTCCCGGCTTGACCACGGTTTCGTCCTGGACGTGGCGGGAGAGGAGTCTGGCGTGCACCACGTGCCGCTTGATTATAAAGAGCAAGGGGATCCGGCCAGGGAAATTGCAAAGGTGGTAATTGGAGGTCTGTCGATAAGGTCGCCACATTCTCAGGGGATTGTAAAATAAAAGTGCCTTGATCCGAAAGAACCGCTAGGCCAGTTGGTGTGTGCCAGCGGTAGCGAAGCTGTTGGTCACGTAAAAGAGATGTAAGCGGTTTCAGGGCACGTCTATAGGCCAGGGTCGCTGGCGATAGGTCTGGGTACAGTTGTAGCTCAGTCCCTTCGTAGGAGAATTGCGTGGCCTCACGCGCTTTACGCAGTATGTCTTCTTTAAGGCCATAATCATAGAGGCAGCATATGACGTCCCGCGGTGGGCTCCCCGTGGTCCCCTTGGGCCTAAGGGCTCGATGCGCCAGGACAAAATCAATGGCTGAGGATTCAGGTCTGTCCAGCAAAGTATTAAAAATCGATAAAAGCATACCCGTCAGTTGATCCGCAGATGTTTCGGTTTCAGGTAGGCCCCTCAGCCGTAGGTTATTGCGGCGGCCCCTGTTATCTAAGTCCGCTATGTGGAGGGCCATATTACGGAGTTGAGTAGAGCGTAATTGCAGGACCGATGTAGACACTTCTTGGGCTAGCCGCAGTGAATCAGATCCCTGTTCCAGTGTGTCCACCCTGTGTGTAAGGCCCTGGATGTCGTGGCGCACGTGTTGCAGTTCCGCCATGATGGAGGAGCGTAATTCGGCGTTGGCCTCCTTTAGGTCAGATTTCGTGGGCAAATTGCGAAGCAGGGGGAGCCAAACCGCTGGATCTACCGAGGTGGGTGCCTCTGCGTGTGAGGAGGTGAGCAGGGACGGTTCAGGATCCGTTGGTGTCCTCACCTCATCCGCCATCTTGTCCGGCGGTCCCGCCGGGAGATCCAAGGGCCCCACCAAAAAACGGCGCAGAGACGGGGTATCTGACGCCCGGTCTGATTCCTGAGGCTTCTGAGCGCCGGGGGTCTTATTTGCTTTCCCCATCGCCGGTCAGGGAGTGCAGGAGAGCCGTTTGGTGCTGGAGTCTCTCTGTATAATATATAGAACATCCTCCTGAATTAAATAATGTCCTTCTCTGTATAGAACATCCTCCTCAATTTATACCTTTCTCTGTATAATGTATATACAGTAACATCCTCCTGCATTAATACCCATCTCTGTATAATGTATAGAACATCCTCCTGCATTAATTAATGCCCCTCTCTGTATAGAACATCCTACTGCATTGGCATGTGGAGGGTGCAGAACTTCGGATGTTGCGATTTTGCACTCTTCATTGCTGGTCTCCTTCACTCATCAATGTAATATCACAAAAAGGACTGAAACTAAAATGTAGTGCATTTTATTTTAGTTTCTTTTTTGTTTTTTTTACTGAGCAGTTTCGTTTCTCTGGAGTCATACGAAAACTAAATTATCCCAAAATTCGGACTAAATCGTTTTAGTACTAAAACGAATGCACATGTCTAGTTACCAAGCTGTTACCATGCTATTACCACCCTATTACTACACTAATACCAAACGGTTACCAAGCTATTACCACACTGTTACCACGCTATTGCCATGCTATTACCACGCTATTAGTCTGTGTCACTTTACACGCACTCAGGGGATGATTTATATTAATATTTTGCCTACATATTGAAAAAACAACAGATTCGCAGAGTTTTTATTGCAGGTTTAATATTATATATGGAAAATGCTGTGATTTTCAGTAAAGACGCTCCTTTGTAAAATCATTATAGTACAATAGCATTTCAGAATTCTAATAATGTATTACACACCCGGGAAGACCAGGATTAATCCTATAATAACAGGAGGCCATTAGCTCCGCCCCCAGGAAGAAGGAAAGGGAAGTCACTGGTAACAAAGTGAGATTTTAATATAATCTATCCATTATTAATTCACTTTCGGAATAGAGGACTCAAGGCCATAGGACTCTGTGGAGACAGACACGGGTTTGGGTGAGTGAGATCTGGACGAGCCGGTGGAGGGCTACATGGAGTAAAACTGGGAGTCAATTGCTCCCAGTGTACCTCTGCTCGCAGAGTGAGGAAGAGGTGGATTGCGACGCTCTCTGCACAGAGAGATCTGAGCTGAGTATGGGATTTTTGGGTGGGTGTAGGTTTGCGTGTTAAGAGATTTCACTTCTGCACAGACACTGGTGTTATTCTATTCATAATAATGTCAGACGCAGATGAAGAATCTGCTGGTTGGAATAGCTCATGCTGGATAGTATAGGAGATGGTAAAAATACAGTAACCTGGCGCAACATCCAAAAAGGTTACGCTGTATGTTACGCTGTACATTACAATGTACGTTATGCTGTATGTTATGATGTATGTTACACTGTACATTATGTTAAACGTTAAGCTATATGTTATGCCGTACTTTATGCTGTATGTTCTACATTACGCTGTATGTTACGCTGTGCGTTCTGTTATACGTTACGCTATATGTTACGCTGTACATTGTTATACGTTACGCTATATGTTACGCTGTACATTATGTTATACGTTACGCTATATGTTACGCTGTACATTATGTTTTACGTTACGCTATATGTTACGCTGTACATTATGTTATACGTTACGCTATATGTTACGCTGTACATTATGTTTTACGTTACGCTATATGTTACGCTGTACATTATGTTATACGTTACGCTATATGTTACGCTGTACAGCTCGAGCGCTGTGCTTCCTATCCCAGTTGTGATTGGGCCCACTCAGCTGTCTTATTGTGCGCTTTCCTAAACAAGTGCCCCGGGGTGCGTTGATGCCCACCTCAATTCAGCCTTGTATCCTGGGTGAAGACGTGGTATCACAGATGGATGATGGGAAAGAGAAGTTGAGTTGCATAATGAGGAGGAAGATATGGTCATTATGTTTTAAAGATGGAGGTTCCAGCAGAGGTCACGTGACTTCATACAATTTCACAATATACAAATTCATTTAATGAAAGATAAAGGAAAGCAGCAGCTGATCTGAATGGGATACTGCGTCTCCTCCACTTGCAGGATGGTCTGTCGGTGGGGTTTGCACGTGGGCTTATGTTTAAGTTCGTCTTCTGAATTCGAGAGTTTATTTCCAGGTCTTCAGTTACGGCTTTTTACATTGGCAGCTCTGCGTTATATTAGCAAGAGCTGCACTAATTATTGACTGAATCTGGTTTTGTAAAGTTTCAATCTGGCTCTGAATTTCAGGATCCAAAACACAACCAGGGGTGGTGGGAGGTGGTGTCGTAATGTTGCCTGAGGAGACAGAAACAGAATGTCACATTGTGTCACGTAACTAGTTAGACTGGCAAATTGTTTTACATTATACTCTTATACTTTGTTTCTTCCGGTTTTTGGTTTTGTTTTTGCAGTGCGATTCTCTTGCGTTAAAATTCTTTTTCCTACTCAGGATACACTATTTTCTAACGTTGCACCAGATGCTCTGAAGGGATTTCATTCTTTATTTTCACATGTCATTTTGTAGAGCTTTTTAAACATTTTAAGGGTTATTCAGAGAGCACCGAAATGTCCGTTAGTTATATATACAGTTATTATATAATGCAATATGGCCTGTAATCTTTTATTGGCCTTATGCCTTTATATGTAACGGATCCTGGTATCCCCATGCACGGTACCTCCATCTGGCTGACCCTTTCTGCTGTACAAGGAGGTCGAACCTCCATAGACTAGATGATACTTAGTTCTGTGATCCTTGCAGAGTGAACACAAAACTTACGCATGCCTTTATTTTTCCTCAACAGTTACAAACATTCCAAAGTCAAACACTTCTCTGCGTTTCCAAGCTGCAAAACACCTCCCCCTTCCACACATCCACCCTGTTCTATAAGCAAAGGCTGGGATAACCAATTCAAGCCAGTTTCTGGGGGAAGGGGGTGGAAGCAGACAAATGTTTAGATTGCAAGCTCTTGAGCAGGGTCCTCACCTACTGTTCTGTGTGTCCAACGTGCATGCACATGTTGTCCTGTCTTATCCATTGCACAGTGCTAAGGATCGTGTTAGTGCTTTATTATTATTATTATTCTTTATAAAGCGCCAGCATATTCCGCAGCGCTGTACAATAGGCACAGTATAGACAGGGTTACAATACATTGAACAACATTTGACAAATAGTACAGGAGGAGATGAGGGCCCTATTCCCGTAGGAACTCACAATCTGGGAGGGTTGGGGTTGGAAACAGGAGGAGAGGACTGTAAGGTGAGAGTGATTGATGGTTGAGTCAGTGAGTTGGGTGGTCGCTTCCCTAAATAGGAATGTTTTAAGGGAGCGTTTGAAGGAAGAGAACTTAGGGGAAAGTCTGACAGTACGAGGGAGAGCGTTCCAGAGAATGGGGGCTGCGCGTGAGAAATCCTGCAGTCTATCATGGGAAGAGGTGATGCGGGGAGACGCTAGGCGCAGGTCACTGTTTGACCTTAGGGAGCGGGCTGGGGTGTATTTGGTGATTAGTGAGGACAGGTAGTGGGGCGCTGAGTTAGTGAGGGTTTTGTAGGTAAGGATAAGGATTTTGAACTTAATTCTGCAGTGGATGGGGAGCCAGTGAAGGGACTCGCAGAGAGGAGCGGCAGAGACAGAGCGGCGGGTGAGGTGAATGGGGAGCCAGTGAAGGGACTCGCAGAGAGGAGCGGCAGAGACAGAGCGGCGGGTGAGGTGGATGAGGAGCCAGTGAAGGGACTCACAGAGGGGGGCGGGTGAGGTGAATGGGGAGCCAGTGAAGGGACTCGCAGAGAGGAGCGGCAGAGACAGTGCAGCGGGTGAGGTGGATGGGGAGCCAGTGAAGGGAGTCGCAGAGGGGAGTGGCAGAGACAGAGCGGCGGGTGAGGTGAATTAGTCTGGCGGAGGCGTTCAAGATGGATTGTAGGGGGGAGAGGTGGGACAGAGGGAGGCCAGATAAGAGATTATTGCAATAGTCGAGTCGGGAGATTACCAGGGCATGTATGAGTTGTTTTGTGGTGACAGCGGTAAGAAATGTCCGAATTCTGGAAATATTACGCAGTTGGTATCGGCAGGAGGAGGAAAGAGACTTGATGTGGGGGATGAAGGAAAGAGCAGAGTCAAGTGTAACTCCAAGACAGCGAACCTGGTTTGATGGGGAGATGGTGATACCCTCCACCGTGATAGAGGAGTCAGGAGGTGGGGAGGCATTAGAAGGAGGAATTAGTAGGAGCTCAGTCTTAGACATGTTGATCTTTAGGTGGTGAGAGGCCATCCAGGAGGAGATGCCAGATATGCAGTCACTGACTTTGGAAAGGACAGGAGGAGAGAGAAACATAGAAACATAGAAAATGTGAGCAGATAAGAATCTTTCGGCCCATCTAGTCCAGATGCAGAGACCAATACAGGTGAGGGTCTGCAGAAGGAGGGGGTGGTCTGGTCAATGGTGTCAAAAGCAGCCGAGAGGTCGAGCAGGATGAGAATAGAATAGTGGCCGTGTTTTTTAGCAGTTAGGAGGTCGTTGGTGACTTTGGTGAGGGCAGTTTCAGTTGAGTGTAGGGGACGGAAGCCAGATTGCAGGGGGTCAAGTAGGGAATTGGAGGACAGGAAGAGGGAGAGGCGGTTGAAGACTAGTTTTTCTAAGAGCTTAGATGTGAAGGGAAGCAGGGATACAGGGCGGTAGTTGGATGGAGAGTTGGGGTCTAGGGATGGTTTCTTTAGTAAAGGGGTAACTAGCGCGTGTTTGAAGGCGGATGGGAAGGAGCCGGTGGAGAGAGATAGGTTGAAGATGTGTGTGAGAGCAGGGGTGAGGGAGGAGGAGAGGGGAGGAATTAGATGTGAGGGAATGGGGTCGAGTGGGCACGTGGTGAGATGTGAGAGAGGACATTAAGGAAGTGACTTCCTCCTCCGTGGCTGGGAGGAAGCGGCAGAGGGGGCTTCTGGGAGTGGAGGTGGCGGATTACTATCTTGTGATGAGATGTTGCTTCTGATAGAGTTTTATTGAGGAAGAGGAGGGGAGGTGCAGGTGGGTAGAGGAGGGTGTTGAAGGTGGACCAGAGTCATTTGGGGTTGGAGGACAGTGTAGATATAAGGCTAGGGTCAGACTAACGCAGTATTAACGTGCGTTTAGCCGCACTAAATCACGGCCGCGCTAGCAGCAAATTACGTCCAATGCCGGGCAACATACGAAGAGCGGCTGCACGAAAGTGCGGCCGCGAAACGCAAGTGGCAAACGAACGCATTTTTTCAAGAACGTGATACCGCTAGTACTGATGTACAGAGTGCGCTGCGTCCGCTAGCGCCGTGTGTGCGTGATTAGGAGACGTCAGACGCTGCTAATGTCCGGCCAACATAACGTCCAGACGCAAAAAGAGTTTTATTGATAACCGTACAAAATCACGGACGACAATGCGCATCGTATGACCGCTATCGCGTATTCCGTGAAAAGATGCGTACATTCGTTCGAACGTACTTTTTCACAGACAACGCGAAAAATGTGTTCGTCTGACCCTAGCCTTAGTGTAGATACCTCAACCAATCTAGATTGTGAGTTCCTGATCTCCTCCTGTACTGTTTCTCAAATGTTGTTCAATGTATTGTAACCCTGTCTATACTGTGCTTATTGTACAGCGCTGCGGAATATGCTGGCGCTTTATAAATAAAGAATAATAATAATATAGGGGCACAGCATCTGCATTAATTATAAAGTGACCTGTAATACATATTATATAGAGGCACAGCATCTGCATTAATTATAAAGTGACCTGTAACACATATTATATAGGGGCACAGCATCTGCATTAATTATAAAGTGACCTGTAATACATATTATATAGAGGCACAGCATCTGCATTAATTATAAAGTGCCCTGTAATACATATTATATAGGGGCACAGCATCTGCATTAATTATAAAGTGCCCTGTAATACACATTATATAGGGGCACAGCATCTGCATTAATTATAAAGTGACCTGTAATACACATTATATAGGGGCACAACATCTACATTTATTATAAAGTGACCTGTAATACATATTATATAGGGGCACAGCATCTGCATTAATTATAAAGTGACCTGTAATACATATTATATAGGGGCACAGCATCTGCATTAATTATAAAGTGACCTGTAATACATATTATATAGAGGCACAGCATCTGCATTAATTATAAAGTGACCTGTAATACATATTATATAGGGGCACAGCATCTGCATTAATTATAAAGTGACCTGTAATACATATTATATAGAGGCACAGCATCTGCATTAATTATAAAGTGACCTGTAATACATATTATATAGAGGCACAGCATCTGCATTAATTATAAAGTGCCCTGTAATACATATTATATAGGGGCACAGCATCTGCATTAATTATAAAGTGACCTGTAATACACATTATATAGGGGCACAACATCTACATTTATTATAAAGTGACCTGTAATACATATTATATAGGGGCACAGCATCTGTATTATAAAGTGACCTGTAATACACATTATATAGGGGCACAGCATCTGTATTAATTATAAAGTGACCTGTAATACATATTATATAGGGGCACAGCATCTGCATTAATTATAAAGTGACCTGTAATACACATTATATAGGGGCACAACATCTACATTTATTATAAAGTGACCTGTAATACATATTATATAGGGGCACAGCATCTGCATTATAAAGTGACCTGTAATACATATTATATAGGGGCACAGCATCTGCATTAATTATAACGTGACCTGTAATACATATTATATAGAGGCACAACATCTGCATTAATTATAAAGTGACCTGTATACATATTATATAGGGGAACAGCATCTGCATTAATTATAAGTGACTTGTAATACACATTATATAGGGCACAGCATCTGCATTAATTATAAAGTGACCTGTAATACATATTATATAGGGGCACAGCATCTGCATTAATTATAAAGTGACCGTAATACACATTATATAGGGGCACAGCATCTGCATTAATTATAAAGTGACCTGTAATACACATTATATAGGGGCACAGCATCTGCATTAATTATAAAGTGACCTGTAATATATATTATATAGGGGCACAGCATCTGCATTAATTATAAAGTGCCCTGTAATACATATTATATAGGGGCACAGCATCTGCATTAATTATAAAGTGACCTGTAATACATATTATATAGGGGCACAGCATCTGCATTAATAATAAAGTGACCTGTAATACATATTATATAGGGGCACAGCATCTGCATTAATTATAAAATGACCTGTACTACATATTATATAGAGGCACAGCATCTGCATTAATTATAAAGTGACCTGTAATACACATTATATAGGGGCACAGCATCTGCATTAATTATAAAGTGACTTTTAATACATATTATATAGGGGCACAGCATCTGCATTAATTATAAAGTGACCGTAATTCACATTATATAGGGGCACAGCATCTGCATTAATTATAAAATGACCTGTACTACACATTATATAGAGGCACAGCATCTGCATTACTTATAAAGTGCCCTGTAATACACATTATATAGGTGCACAGCATCTGCAATAATTATAAAGTGACCTGTAATACACATTATATAGGTGCACAGCATCTGCAATAATTATAAAGTGACCTGTAATACACATTATATAGGGGCACAGCATCTGCATTAATTATAAAGTGACCTGTAATACACATTATATAGGGGCACAGCATCTGCAATAATTATAAAGTGACCTGCTAGCAGAATGCTTGGTTGTGTAGGGAGAGCCTGTATTAGCAGTAGGAAAAGGGAAGTGCTCATGCCACTGTACAGAGCACTGGTGAGACCTACTGGAGTACTGTGTGCAGTACTGGAGACCGTATCTCCAGAAGGATATAGACATCTTAGAGAGAGTTCAGAGAAGGGCTACTAAAATGGTGTACGGCTTGAAGGAGAAAAGTTACCAGGAAAGGCTTAATGATCTTAACATGTACAGCTTGGAAAAAGACGAGACAGAGGAGATATGATAGAAACATTTAAATACGTAAAGGGAATCCACAGGGTAGAGGAAGGAAGTATATTTAAAAGGAAACAAAGTAGCAAAAACAAGAGACATAGTCTTAGATTAGAGGGGCAAAGGTTTAAAAGTAACATCAGGAAGCATTATTTTACTGAGAGGGTGGTGGATACATGGAACAGTCTTCCAGTAGAAGTGGTTAGAGGCCAAAACAGTGATTGAATTTAAGCAGGCATGGATAGGCATAAGGCTATCCTAAACAAAAGATAAATCCAGGTAAAGTATCCATGTAATTGGGCGACTAGATGGGCCGAAAGGTTCTTATCTGCCGACATTTTTCTATGTTTCTATGACCTGTAATACACATTATATAGGGGCACAGCACCTGCATTAATTACAAAGTGCCCTGTAATATATATTATATAGGGGCACAGCATCTGCATTAATTACAAAGTGCCCTGTAATATATATTATATAGGGGCACAGCATCTGCATTAATTATAAAGTGACCTGTAATACATATTATATAGGGGCACAGCATCTGCATTAATTATAAAGTGATCTGTAATACACATTATATAGGGGCACAGCATCTGCATTAATTACAAAGTGCCCTGTAATATATATTATATAGGGGCACAGCATCTGCATTAATTATAAAGTGACCTGTAATACATATTATATAGGGGCACAGCATCTGCATTAATTACAAAGTGCCCTGTAATATATATTATATAGGGGCACAGCATCTGCATTAATTATAAAGTGACCTGTAATACACATTATATAGGGGCACAGCATCTGCATTAATTACAAAGTGCCCTGTAATATATATTATATGGGGGCACAGCATCTGCATTAATTATAAAGTGACCTGTAATACATATTATATAGTGGCACAGCATCTGCATTAATTATAAAGTGACCTGTAATACACATTATATAGGGGCACATCATCTGCATTAATTACAAAGTGCCCTGTAATATATATTATATAGGGGCACAGCATCTGCATTAATTACAAAGTGCCCTGTAATATATATTATATAGGGGCACAGCATCTGCATTAATTATAAAGTGACCTATAATACATATTATATAGGGGCACAGCATCTGCATTAATTATAAAGTGACCTGTATTACATATTATATAGGGGCACAGCATCTATATTAATTATAAAGTGACCTGTAATACACATTATATAGGGGCACAGCATCTGTATTAATTATAAAGTGCCCTGTATTACATATTATATAGGGGCACAGCATCTATATTAATTATAAAGTGACCTGTAATACACATTATATAGGGGCACAGCATCTGCATTAATTATAAAGTGACCTGTAATACATATTATATAGGGGCACAGCATCTGCATTAATTATAAAGTGACCTGTACTATACATTATATAGGGGCACAGCATCTGCATTAATTATAAAGTGACCTGTAATACATATTATATAGGGGCACAGCATCTGCATTAATTATAAAGTGACCTGTAATACATATTATATAGGGAGACATCATCTGCATTAATTATAAAGTGACCTGTGATACATATTATATAGGGGCACATCATCTGCATTAATTACAAAGTGCCCTGTAATACATATTATATAGGGGCACAGCATCTGTATTAATTATAAAGTGACCTGTAATACACATTATATAGCGGCACAGCATCTGCATTAATTACAAAGTGCCCTGTAATATATATTATATAGGGTCACAGCATCTGCATTAATTATAAAGTGACCTGTACTATACATTATATAGGGGCACAGCATCTGCATTAATTATAAAGTGACCTGTAATACACATTATATAGGGGCACAGCATCTGCATTAATTATAAAGTGACCTGTAATACATATTATATAGGGGCACAGCATCTGCATTAATTATAAAGTGACCTGTAATACATATTATATAGGGGCACAGCATTGCATTAATTATAAAGTGACCTGTAATACACATTATATATAAGGGCACAGCATCTGCATTAATTATAAAGTGACTGTAATACACATTATATAAGGCACAGCATCTGCATTAATTATAAAGTGACCTGCAATACATATTTTATAGGGGCACAGCATCTGCATTAATTATAAGTGACCTGTTAACACACATTATATAAGGGCACAGCATCTGCATTAATTATAAAGTGACCTGTAATACACATTATATAAGGCACAGCATCTGCATTAATATAAAGTGACCTGTAATACACATTATATAGGGGCACAGCATCTGCATTAATTATAAAGTGACCTGTAATACATATTTTATTAGGGGCACAGCATCTGCATTAATTATAAAGTGACCTGTAATACATATTATACAGGGGCACAGCATCTGCATTAATTACAAAGTGCCCTGTAACACACATTATATAGGGGCACAGCATCTGCATTAATTATAAAGTGACCTGTAACACACATTATATAGGGGCACAGCATCTGCATTAATTATAAAGTGACCTGTAATACATATTATATAGGGGCACAGCATCTGCATTAATTATAAAGTGCCCTGTATTACATATTATATAGGGGCACATCATCTGCATTAATTATAAAGTGACCTGTAATACACATTATATAGGGGCACAGCATCTGCATTAATTATAAAGTGACCTGTAATACACATTATATAAGGGCACAGCATCTGCATTAATTATAAAGTGACCTGTAATACATATTTTATAGGGGCACAGCATCTGCATTAATTATAAAGTGACCTGTAATACACATTATATAGGGGCACAGCATCTGCATTAATTATAAAGTGACCTGTAATACATATTTTATAGGGGCACAGCATCTGCATTAATTATAAAGTGACCTGTAACACACATTATATAGGGGCACAGCATCTGCATTAATTATAAAGTGACCTGTAATACACATTATATAAGGGGCAGCATCTGCATTAATTATAAAGTGACCTGTAATACATATTTTATAGGGGCACAGCATCTGCATTAATTATAAAGTGACCTGTAATACACATTATATAGGGGCACAGCATCTGCATTAATTATAAAGTGACCTGTAATACATTATTTATAGGGGCACAGCATCTGCATTAATTATAAAGTGACCTGTAACACACATTATATAGGGGCACAGCATCTGCATTAATTATAAAGTGCCCTGTATTACATATTATATAGGGGCACATCATCTGCATTAATTATAAAGTGACCTGTAATACACATTATATAGGGGCACAGCATCTGTATTAATTATAAAGTGCCCTGTAATACAAATTATATAGGGGCACAGCATCTGTATTAATTATAAAGTGACCTGTAATACACATTATATAGGGGCACAGCATCTGCATTAATTATAAAGTGACCTGTAATACATATTATACAGGGGCACAGCATCTGCATTAATTATAAAGTGACCTGTGATACATATTATATTAGGGGCACAGCATCTGCATTAATTATAAGTGACCCTGTATTACATATTATATAGGGGCACATCATCTGCATTAATTATAAAGTGACCTGTAATACACATTATATAGGGGCACAGCATCTGCATTAATTATAAAGTGACCTGTAATACATATTATATAGAGGCACAGCATCTGCATTAATTATAAAGTGACCTGTAATACATATTATACAGGGGCACAGCATCTGCATTAATTATAAAGTGACCTGTGATACATATTATATAGGGGCACAGCATCTGCATTAATTATAAAGTGACCTGTAATACACATTATATAGGGGCACAGCATCTGCATTAATTACAAAGTGCCCTGTAATATATATTATATAGGGGCACAGCATCTGCATTAATTATAAAGTGACCTGTAATACATATTATATAGGGGCACATCATCTGCATTAATTATAAAGTGACCTGTAATACACATTATATAGGGGCACAGCATCTGCATTAATTATAAAGTGACCTGTAATATATATTATATAGGGGCACAGCATCTGCATTAATTACAAAGTGCCCTGTAATATATATTATATAGGGGCACAGCATCTATATTAATTATAAAGTGACCTGTAATACATATTATATAGTGGCACAGCATCTGTATTAATTATAAAGTGACCTGTAATACACATTATATAGGGGCACATCATCTGCATTAATTACAAAGTGCCCTGTAATATATATTATATAGGGGCACAGCATCTGCATTAATTATAAAGTGACCTGTAATACATATTATATAGGGGCACATCATCTGCATTAATTATAAAGTGACCTGTAATACATATTATATAGGGGCACATCATCTGCATTAATTATAAAGTGCCCTGTAATACACATTATATAAGGGCACAGTATCTGCATTAATTATAAAGTGACCTGTTATGATCTACACATTATATAGGGGCACAGCATCTGCATTAATTACAAAGTGCCCTGTAATATATATTATATAGGGGCACAGCATCTGCATTAATCATTATAATAGTGACCTGTAATACATATTATATAGGGGCACAGCATCTGCATTAATTATAAAGTGACCTGTAATACACATTATATATAGGGGCACAGCATCTGCATTAATTACAAAGTGGCCCTGTAATATATATTATATTAGGGGCACAGCATCTGCATTAATTATAAAGTGACCTGTAATACATATTATATAGGGGCACAGCATCTGCATTAATTATAAAGTGACCTGTAATACATATTATATAGGGGCACAGCATCTGCATTAATTATAAAGTGACCTGTAATACATATTATATAGGGGCACAGCATCTGCATTAATTATAAAGTGACCTGTAATACATATTATATTAGAGGCACAGCATCTGCATTTATTATAAAGTGACCTGTAATACATATTTTATAGGTGCACAGCATCTGCATTTATTATAAAGTGACCTGTAATACATATTATATAGGGGCACAGCATCTGCACATTAATTATAAAGTGACCTGTAATACACATTATATAGGGGCACAGCATCTGCAATAATTATTAAAGTGACCTGCTAGCAGAATGCTTGGTTGTGTAGGGAGAGCCTGTATTAGCAGTAGGAAAAAGGAAGTGCTCATGCCACTGTACAGAGCACTGGTGAGACCTCACTTGGAGTACTGTGTGCAGTACTGGAGCCGTATCTCCAGAAGGATATAGACATTCTAGAGGAGAGTTCAGAGAAGGGCTACTAAAATGGTGTACGCTTGAAGGGAGAAAAGTTACCAGGAAAGGCTTAAGATTCTTAACATGTACAGCTTGGGAAAAAAGACGAGACAGAGGAGATATGATAAGAAACATTTAAATACGTAAAGGGAATCCACAGGGTAGAGGAAGGAAGTATATTTTAAAAGGAAACAAAGTAGCAAAACAAGGAGGACATAGTCTTAGATTAGAGGGCAAAGGTTTTAAAGTAACATCAGGAAGCATTATTTTACTGAGAGGGTGTGGATACATGGACAGTCTTCCAGTAGAAGTGGTAGAGGCCAAAACAGTGATTGAATTTAAGCAGGCATGGGATAGGCATAAGGCTATCCTAAACAAAAGATAAATCCAAGTAAAGTATCCATGTAATTGGGCGACTAGATGGGCCGAAAGGTTCTTATCTGCCGACATTTTTTCTATGTTTCTATGACCTGTATACACATTATAAGGGGCACAGCATCTGCATTAATTACAAAGTGCCCTGTAATATATATTATATAGGGGCACAGCATCTGCATTAATTATAAAGTGACCTGTAATACATATTATATAGGGGCACAGCATCTGCATTAATTTATAAGTGACTTGTAATTACACATTATATAGGGGCACAGCATCTGCATTAATTACAAAGTGCCCTGTAATATATATTATATAGGGGCACAGCATCTGCATTAATTATAAAGTGACCTGTAATACATATTATATAGGGGCACAGCATCTGCAGTTAATTATAAAGTGATCTGTAATACACATTATATAGGGGCACAGCATCTGCATTAATTACAAAAGTTGCCCGTGTATATATATTATATAGGGGCACAGCATCTGCATTAATTATAAAGTGACCTGTAATACATATTATATAGGGGCACAGCATCTGCATTAACTATAAAGTGACCTGTAATACATATTATATAGGTGCACAGCATCTGCATTAATTACAAAGTGCCCTGTAATATATATTATATAGGGGCACAGCATCTCGCATTAATTATAAAGTGACCTGTAATACACATTATATAGGGGCACAGCATCTGCATTAATTACAAAGTGCCCTGTAATATATATTATATGGGGGCACAGCATCTGCATTAATTATAAAGTGACCTGTAATACATATTATATAGGGGCACAGCATCTGCATTAATTATAAAGTGACCTGTAATACACATTATATAGGGGCACAGCATCTGCATTAATTTAAAGTGACCTGTAATACACATTATATAGGGGCACATCATCTGCATTAATTACAAAGTGCCCTGTAATATATTATATATAGGGGCCACAGCATCTGCATTAATTACAAAGTGCCCTGTAATATATATTATATAGGGGCACAGCATCTGCATTAATTAAAGTGACCTGTATACATATTATATAGGGGCCAGCATCTGCATTATTTATAAAGTGAACCTGTATTACATATTATATAGGGGCACAGCATCTATATTAATTATAAAGTGACCTGTAATACACATTATATAAGGGCACAGTATCTGCATTAATTATAAAGTGCCCTGTAATATTATATTATATAGGGGCACAGCATCTGTATTAATTATAAAGTGCCTGTATTACATATTATATAGGGGCACAGCATCTATATTAATTATAAAGTGACCTGTAATACACATTATATAGGGAGACATCATCTGCATTAATTATAAAGTGACCTGTAATACATATTATATAGGCACAGCATCTGCATTAATTATAAAGTACCTGTTGATACATATTATATAGGGGCACATCACTGCATTAATTATAAAGTGACCTGTAATACACATCTATATAGGGGCACAGCATCTGCATTAATTATAAAGTGACCTGTAATACACATTATATAAGGGCACAGCATCTGCATTAATTATAAAGTGACCTGTAATACATATTTTATAGGGGCACAGCATCTGCATTAATTATTAAAGTGACCTGTAATACACATTATTAGGGGCACAGCATCTGCATTAATTATAAAGTGACCTGTAATACATATTTTATAGGGGCACAGCATCTGCATTAATTATAAAGTGACCTGTAACACACATTATATAGGGGCACAGCATCTGCATTAATTATAAAGTGACCTGTAATACATATTTTATAGGGGCACAGCATCTGCATTAATTATAAAGTGCCTGTATTACATATTTTATAGGGGCACATCATCTGCATTATTTAAAGTGACCTGTAATACACATTATATAGGGGCACAGCATCTGTATTAATTATAAAGTGCCCTGTAATACAAATATATATAGGGCACAGCATCTGTATTAATTATAAAGTGACCTGTAATACACATTATATAGGGGCACAGCATCTGCATTAATTATAAAGTGACCTGTAATACATATTATACAGGGGCACAGCATCTGCATTAATTATAAAGTGCCCTGTAATACACATTATATAAGGGCACAGTATCTGCATTAATTATAAAGGGACCTGTAATACACATTATATAGGGGCACAGCATCTGCATTAATTACAAAGTGCCCTGTAATATATATTATATAGGGGCACAGCATCTGCATTAATTATAAAGTGACCTGTAATACACATTATATAAGGGCACAGTATCTGCATTAATTATAAAGTGACCTGTAATACACATTATATAGGGGCACAGCATCTGCATTAATTACAAAGTGCCCTGTAATATATATTATATAGGGGCACAGCATCTGCATTAATTATAAAGTGACCTGTAATACACATTATATAAGGGCACAGTATCTGCATTAATTATAAAGTGACCTGTAATACATATTATATAGGGGCACAGCATCTGCATTAATTATAAAGTGACCTGTAATACATATTATATAGGTGCACAGCATCTGCATTTATTATAAAGTGACCTGTAATACATATTATATAGGGGCACAGCATCTGCAATAATTATAAAGTGACCTGCTAGCAGAATGCTTGGTTGTGTAGGGAGAGCCTGTATTAGCAGTAGGAAAAGGGAAGTGCTCATGCCACTGTACAGAGCACTGGTGAGACCTCACTTGGAGTACTGTGTGCAGTACTGGAGACCGTATCTCCAGAAGGATATAGACATCTTAGAGAGAGTTCAGAGAAGGGCTACTAAAATGGTGTACGGCTTGAAGGATAAAAGTTACCAGGAAGGCTTAATGATCTTAACATGTACAGCTTGGAAAAAAGACGAGACAGAGGAGATATGATAGAAACATTTAAATACGTAAAGGGAATCCACAAGGTAGAGGAAGGGAGTATTTTAAAAGGAAACAAAGTAGCAAAACAAGAGGACATAGTCTTAGATTAGAGGGCAAAGGTTTAAAAGTAACATCAGGAAGCATTATTTTACTGAGAGGGTGTGGATACATGGAACAGTCTTCCAGTAGAAGTGGTAGAGGCCAAAACAGTGATTGAATTTAAGCAGGCATGGGATAGGCATAAGGCTATCCTAAACAAAAGATAAATCCAAGTAAAGTATCCATGTAATTGGGCAGACTAGATGGGCCGAAAGGTTCTTATCTGCCGACATTTTTCTATGTTTCTATGACCTGTAATACACATTATATAGGGGCACAGCATCTGCATTAATTACAAAGTGCCCTGTAATATATATTATATAGGCACAGCATCTGCATTAATTACAAAGTGCCCTGTAATATATATTATATAGGGGCACAGCATCTGCATTAATTATAAAGTGACCTGTAATACATATTATATAGGGGCACAGCATCTGCATTAATTATAAAGTGATCTGTAATCACATTATATAGGGGCACAGCATCTGCATTAATTACAAAGTGCCCTGTAATATATATTATATTAGGGGCACAGCTGCATTAATTATAAAAATGACCTGTAATACATATTATATAGGGGCACAGCATCTGCATTAATTATAAAGTGACCTGTAATACATATTATATAGTGGCACAGCATCTGCATTAATTATAAAGTGACCTGTAATACACATTATATAGGGGCACAGCATCTGCATTAATTATAAAGTGACCTGTAATACACATTATATAGGGGCACATCATCTGCATTAATTACAAAGTGCCCTGTAATATATATTAATATAGGGCACAGCATCTGCATTATTACAAAGTGCCCTGTAATATATATATATAGGGGCACAGCATCTGCATTAATTATAAAGTGACCTGTATTACATATTAATATAGGGGCACAGCATCTATATAATTATAAAGTGACCTGTAATACACATTATATAGGGGCACAGCATCTGTATTAATTATAAAGTGCCCTGTATTACATATTATATAGGGGCACAGATCTATTTAATTATAAAGTGACCTGTAATACAACATATATAGGGGCACATTCATCTGCATTAATTATAAAGTGACCTGTAATACATATTATATAGGGGCACAGCATCTGCATTAATTATAAAGTGACCTGTACTATACATTATATAGGGGCACAGCATCTGCATTAATTATAAAGTGACCTGTAATACATATTATATAGGGGCACAGCATCTGCATTAATTATAAGTGACCTGTAATACATATTATATAGGGAGACATCATCTGCATTAATTATAAAGTGACCTGTAATACATATTATATAGGGGCACAGCATCTGTATTAATTATAAAGTGACCTGTAATGCACATTATATAGGGGCACAGCATCTGCATTAATTACAAAGTGCCCTGTAATATATATTATATAGGCACACAGCATCTGCATTAATTATAAAGTGACCTGTAATACATATTATTAGGGGCACATCATCTGCATAATTACAAAGTGCCCTGTAATATATAATTTATATTTATTTATTTATTTATTTATTTATAAAGGATTTTACCAGGAAGGATACATTGAGATTTCTCTCGTTTTCAAGTATGTCCTGGGTATACATGTGGTAATACACATTATATAGGAGACATCATCTGCATTAATATAAAGTGACCTGTAATACATATTATATAGGGGGCACATATCTGCATTAATTATAAAGTGACCTGTAATACATATTATATAGGGCACAGCATCTGTATTAATTATAAAGTGACTGTAATACACATTATATAGCGGCACAGCATCTGCATTAATTACAAAGTGCCCTGTACATATATATTATAGGGGCACAGCATCTGCATTAATTATAAAGTGACCTGTAATCATATTATATAGGGGCACAGCATCTGCATTAATTATAAAGTGACCTGTAATACATATTATATAGGGGCACAGCATCTGCATTAATTATAAAGTGACCTGTAATACACATTATATAAGGGCACAGCATCTGCTTAATTATAAAGTGACCTGTAATACACATTATATAGGGGCACAGCATCTGCATTAATTATAAAGTGACCTGTAATACATATTATAGGGGCACAGCATCTGCAATTAATTATAAAGTGCCCTGTATTACATATTATATAGGGGCACATCATCTGCATTAATTATAAAGTGACCTGTAATACACATTATATAGGGGCACACAGCCTGCATTAATTATAAAGTGACCTGTAATACACATTATATAAGGGCACAGCATCTGCATTAATTATAAAGTGCCCTGTAATACATATTATATAGGGGCACAGCATCTGCATTAATTATAAAGTGACCTGTAATACACATTATATAGGGGCACAGCATCTGCATTAATTATAAAGTGACTGTACCACATTATATAGGGGCACAGCATCTGCATTAATTATAAGTGACCTGTAAACACATTATAATAGGGGCACAGCATCTGCATTAATTATAAAGTGACCTGTAATACATATTATATAGGGGCACATCATCTGCATTAATTATAAAGTGCCTGTAATACATATTAATAGGGGCATCATCTGCATTAATTATAAAGTGACTGTAATACACATATATAGGGCACAGCATCTGCATTAATTAAAAGTGACCTGTAATACACATTATATAAGGGCACAGCATCTGCATTAATTATAAAGTGACCTGTAATACATATTTTATAGGGGCACAGCATCTGCATTAATTATAAAGTGACCTGTAATACACATTATATAGGGGCACAGCATCTGCATTAATTATAAAGTGACCTGTAATACATATTTTATAGGGGCACAGCATCTGCATTAATTATAAAGTGACCTGTAATACACATTATATAGGGGCACAGCATCTGCATTAATTATAAAGTGACCTGTAATACATATTTTATAGGGGCACAGCATTCATTAATTATAAAGTGCCTGTATTACATATTATATAGGGGCACATCATCTGCATTAATTATCAAGTGACCTGTAATACACATTATATAGGGGCACAGCATCTGCATTAATTATAAAGTGCCTGTAATACAAATTATATAGGGGCACAGCATCTGTATTAATTATAAAGTGACCTGTAATACACATTATATAGGGCACAGCATCTGCATTAATTATAAAGTGACCTGTAATACATTTATATAGGGGCACAGCATCTGCATTAATTAAAAGTGACCTGTAATAACCATATATAGGGGCACAGTATCTGCATTAATTATAAGTGACCTGTAATACATATTATATAGGGCACAGCATCTGCATTAATTATAAAGTGACCTGTAATACAATTATATAGGGACAGCATCTGCATTAATTATAAAGTGACCTGTAATACACATTATATAGGGGCACAGCATCTGCATTAATTATAAAGTGACCTGTAATACATAATTATAGGGGCACAGCATCTGCATTAATTATAAGTGACCTGTATACATATTATACAGGGAACAGCATCTGCATTAATTAAAAGTGACCTGTGATACATATTATATAGGGGCACAGCATCTGCATTAATTAAAGTGACCTGTAATACACATTATATAGGGGCACAGCATCTGCATTAATTACAAAGTGCCTGTAATTAATTATATAGGGGCAGCATCTGCATTAATTATAAAAGTGACTGTAATACATATTAATAGGGCACATCATCTGCTTAATTATAAAGTGACCTGTAATATATATTATATAGGGCACAGCATCTGCATTAATTATAAAAGTGACTGTAATACACATTATATAGGGGCACAGCATCTGCATTAATTATAAAGTGACCTGTAATACATATTATATAGGGGCCACAGCATCTGCATTAATTATAAAGTGCCCTGTAATATATATTATAGGGGCACAGCATCTATTAATTATAAAGTGACCTGTAATACATATTATATAGGGGCACAGCATCTGTTATTATAAAGTGACCTGTAATACACATTATATAGGGGCACATCATCTGCATTAATTATAAAGTGCCCTGTAATATATATTATATAGGGGCACAGCATCTGCATTAATTAAAAGTGACCTGTAATACACATTATATAGGGGCACAGCATCTGCATTAATTATAAAGTGACCTGTAATACATTATATATAGGGGCACATCATCTGCATTAATTATAAAAGTGACTGTAATACATATTATATAGGGGCACATCATCTGCATTAATTATAAAGTGCCTGTAATACACATTATATAAGGGCACATATCTGCATTAATTATAAAAGTGACTGTAATACACATTATATAGGGCACAGCATCTGCATTAATTACAAAGTGCCCTGTAATATATTTATATAGGGCACAGCATCTGCATTAATTATAAAGTGACCTGTAATACATATTATATAGGGCACAGCATCTGCATTAATTATAAAGTGACCTGTATACACATTATATAGGGGCACAGTATCTGCATTAATTATAAAGTGCCTGTAATACATATATAAGGCACAGTATCTGCATTAATTATAAAAGTGACTGTAATACATATTATATAGGGGCACAGCATCTGCATTAATTACAAAGTGCCTGTAATACATATTATATAGGGGCACAGCATCTGCATTAATTATAAAGTGACCTGTAATACATATTATATAGGGGCACAGCATCTGCATTAATTATAAAGTGACCTGTAATACACATTATATAAGGGCACAGCATCTGCATTAATTATAAAGTGACCTGTAATACACATTATATAAGGGCACAGTATCTGCATTAATTATAAAGTGATTGTAATACATATTATAGGGACAGCATCTGCATTAATTATAAAGTGCCCTGTAATATATATTATATAGGGGCACAGCATCTGCATTAATTATAAAGTGACCTGTAATACATATTATATAGGGCACAGCATCTGCATTAATTATAAAGTGACCTGTAATACACATTTATAAGGGCACAGCATCTGCATTAATTATAAAGTGCCCTGTAATACATATTATATAAGGGCACAGTATCTGCATTAATTATAAGTGATCTGTAATCACTATTATATAGGGGCAGCATCTGCATTAATTAAAAGTGCCTGTAATTAATATTATATGGGGCACAGCATCTGCATTAATTATAAAGTGACCTGTAATACATATTATATAGGGGCACAGCATCTGCATTAATTATAAAGTGCCCTGTAATACACATTATATAAGGGCACAGTATCTGCATTAATTATAAAGTGATCTGTAATACACATTATATAGGGGCACAGCATCTGCATTAATTACAAAGTGCCCTGTAATATATATTATATAGGGGCACAGCATCTGCATTAATTATAAAGTGACCTGTAATACATATTATATAGGGGCACAGCATCTGCATTAATTATAAAGTGACCTGTAATACACATTATATAAGGGCACAGTATCTGCATTAATTATAAAGTGCCCTGTAATACACATTATATAAGGGCACAGTATCTGCATTAATTATAAAGTGATCTGTAATACACATTATATAGGGGCACAGCATCTGCATTAATTACAAAGTGACCTGTATATATATTATATAGGGGCACAGCATCTGCATTAATTATAAAGTGACCTGTAATACATATATATAGGGCACAGCATCTGCATTAATTATAAAGTGACCTGTAATACATTAATAAGGCACAGCATCTGCATTAATTATAAAGTGCCCTGTAATACACATTATATAAGGGCACAGTATCTGCATTAATTATAAAGTGATCTGTAATACACATTATATAGGGGCACAGCATCTGCATTAATTACAAAGTGCCCTGTAATATATATTATATAGGGGCACAGCATCTGCATTAATTATAAAGTGACCTGTAATACATATTATATAGGGGCACAGCATCTGCATTAATTAAAAGTGCCCTGTAATACCATTATATAAGGGACAGTATCTTGCATTAATATAAAGTGATCTGTAATACACATTATATAGGGCACGCATCTGCATTATTATAAAGTGACCTGTTCTGTTTATTATTTTTTATTTATGTCAGTTTATTTTGGTTACTTTTTTTCGTTTCAGTTTTTTCGTTACAAAATTTATTTCGTTTTTGATAGTTTTGTTCCGTTTCTTTCAGTATTTCGTATCATTTGCATTTAGTTTTATTTCGTTTAGGTCTCGTAATAAAATGATTTTGTTTATGTTGATTTAACCTTGATTTGGGATTTTGGAATTTCAGGCAGCCGATATTTTGTTTCGATAATGCTCCCAAAAGAACGGAAATGGTCAATTTCGTACGAAATTCAGAACGAACCGAATTGCCCATCCCTAATATAATCCAGTCAACGTATCATCACATCAGGCCTGCACCGTCAATGTACCAAGTGACGCACTTCACAACCAGGGCTGTCAAACTCCAGCCTCCCATTTGTTCTTAATCTTCAGCCCCCTCCATTCCTTGGTCTTCTATTACATTGAAAGAATTCTCTGAGTTGTAGGCATTGACGTGTCGGGGCCATGAGTTTGACAGCCCTGCTCTTCACCTTTCGTTACTACGTTTGTGAATGTGTTGGTTTCCCAATTCTGGGAATGATGTGAGTTTCAGTAATAGTGGCTTTCTTTTATTATCTTTATACATATGTGGTTTGGGAATGCTGCAGATCACTGTATGGGATGGGTATGGTAATGTAGACCTAAAAGTCTCCTTTTCTCTTTTGTTTTTTTTTTGTTTCTAGCTAAGAAAGATTTTTGTTTTACAATATCCATTGTGCTCCTCATCTTCCTGAAGCGCATGTTAGCGTTGCACACAATCGCCATGCCACCCATAACTAGACCAGGGGGCAACATAATCCCAGGCCCCATGACTGGGACCCTGTGTCCTTCAGGGTTTATACTTGGGTCTCCAGGCTCCAAAACCTGCATCTGTGGTCCCAAAGACGAGGCCACAGGTCTCTGTCTAGGCTTTTGGGAGCCAGATTCGTTGGAGCTCGGGTTGCCAGATCAGCCATGTTTTTCTGCACACATAATATATTCAGGCTGCTGGGCAGTGCATGAAAAAATGTAACCAAATAAATTATAGAATTCTTATATTCTCCACATTAGACTTAAAAATGGAATCCCCTGTGACCTGCCCTGACTATTTAACAGATTTCCCTCCAGCAGCATATTAACTATTCATTCTGCAGGGCAGGATCTTTCCTGTGATCTCACTCTCCAATGAAATAGTCATATACGTCCAGGAAAGTATGGATGATCTGGCAGCCCTAGATGTGGCCCTGCCAGGGGCATCCTTGACTGTTTATGGACTGAGGTAGTAACGGAGACATTTGTAGGGAACTGTGTGTTTTTTGTTTGTTTTTGTTTTTTAGTATTTAGTAAGATTGTGTGACGAATGGGTTTGTTTTGTAGATGTAGCAACAAACCATATAATGAAGGAGGAAACAAATGGCGTTACACTGTATGCGAATGTGGTGGAAACTCCCGTTATGTACAGTAGCCACATGTGCAGGTGAAAGCATAAAAGCTCGGATAGAATAATACCCAAACTTGAAGTTTTTAAAGGTATTAATTCAAATAAAAGAAATACATCCAACACGTTTCATGAGCCTGAACTCACATCATCCGGGATCCCTGATGAAGTGAGTTCAGGCTCACGAAACGCTTTTCGAGCTTTTATACTTTCACCTGCACATGTGGCTGCTGTACATAACGGGACTTTCCACGGATGATTAAGGCTGACACCATTCGCTCCGTTGATGAGCTGCTGCCTGGTGGGGATTTCCATGTTTGATGTGCCTGAATATATCCAGCATTTTGTGAGTGCGGTCCTATTCGGGGCCTATATACCACATTCTTATACAGCGTAACACTATGGTTCATTTGTTTCCTCCATAGACTCTTTAGACTTCATTATATTGCTTGTTGCTGTATCATCATGCCAAGGAAGGAGGCTTCTTTTGAAGTCTAGAGATACATTTATATTTTCTCCCTCCTATTATTATAAGAACTTTTTTTGTTGTTTGTAGATGTACCTGGAGGTGGGGGAGGCTCCGTGCCTGGAGGTGGAGGAGGCTCCGTGCCTGGAGGTGGAGGAGGCTCCGTGCCTGGAGGTGGAGGAGGCTCCGTGCCTGGAGGTGGTGGGGGAGGCTCCGTGCCTGGAGGAGGTGGGGGGGGGGGGAGGCTCCGTGCCTGGAGGTGGTGGGGGAGGCTCCGTGCCTGGAGGTGGGGGTGGTGGCGTGCCTGGAGGTGGGGGAGGTTCCGTGCCTGGAGGTGGGGGTGGCTGCGTGCTTGGAGGTGGTGGGGGAGTTCCGTGCCTGGAGGTGGAGGTGGGGGTGGTGGCGTGCCTGGAGGTGGGGGAGGGTCTGTGCCTGGAGGTGGGGGAGGTTCTGTGCCTGGAGGTGGGGGAGGTTCCGTGCCTGGAGGTGGGGGAGGTTCCGTGCCTGGAGGTGGGGGAGGCGGCGTGCCTGGAGGTGGTGGAGGTTCCGTGCCTGGAGGTGGAGGAGATGGTGTGCTTGGAGGTGGTGGGGGAGGTTCCGTGCCTGGAGGGGTGGAGGTGGGGGTGGTGGCGTGCCTGGAGGTGGGGGAGGTTCCGTGCCTGGAGGTGGGGGTGGCTGCGTGCCTGGAGGTGGTGGGGGAGGTTCTGTGCCTGGAGGTGGAGGTGGGGGTGGTGGCGTGCCTGGAGGTGGGGGAGGTTCCGTGCCTGGAGGTGGGGGTGGCTGCGTGCCTGGAGGTGGTGGGGGAGGTTCCGTGCCTGGAGGTGGAGGTGGGGGTGGTGGCGTGCCTGGAGGTGGGGTAGGCTCCGTGCCTGGAGGTGGGGGAGGCTCCGTGCCTGGAGGTGGGGGAGGCTGTGTGCCTGGAGGTGGGGGAGGCTCTGTGCCTGGAGGTGGTGGGGGAGGCTCAGTGCCTGGAGGTGGGGGAGGTTCTGTGCCTGGAGGTGGTGGGGGAGGGTCCGTGCCTGGAGGTGGTGGGGGAGGGTCCGTGCCTGGAGGTGGTGGGGGAGGCGGCGTGCTGGAGGTGGGGGAGGCGGCGTGCCTGGAGGTGGAGGTGGGGGAGGCGGCGTGCCTGGAGGTGGTGGAGGTTCCGTGCCTGGAGGTGGAGGAGACGGTGTGCTTGGAGGTGGTGGGGGAGGTTCCGTGCCTGGAGGTGGAGTGGGGGTGGTGGCGTGCCTGGAGGTGGGGGAGGTTCTGTGCCTGGAGGTGGGGGTGGCTGCGTGCTTGGAGGTGGTGGGGGAGGTTCCGTGCCTGGAGGTGGGGGTGGGGGTGGTGGCGTGCCTGGAGGTGGGGGAGGTTCCGTGCCTGGAGGTGGGGGTGGCTGCGTGCTTGGAGGTGGTGGGGGAGGTTCCGTGCCTGGAGGTGGAGGTGGGGGTGGTGGAGTGCCTGGAGGTGGGGGAGGGTCTGTGCCTGGAGGTGGGGGAGGTTCCGTACCTGGAGGTGGGGGAGGTTCCGTGCTTGGAGGTGGTGGTGGTGTTGTGCCTGGAGGTGGGGGTGGAGGCGTGCTTGGAGGTGGGGGTGGAGGCGTGCTTGGGGGTGGGAGTGGAGGCGTGCTTGGAGGTGAGGGTGGCGGCGTGCTTGGAGGTGGGGGTGGTGGCGTGCCTGGAGGTGGAGGTGGGGGTGGTGGCGTGCCTGGAGTGGAGGTGGGGGTGAGGCGTGCTTGGAGGTGGGGGTGGAGGTGTGCTTGGAGGTGAGGGTGGCAGCGTGCTTGGAGGTGGGGGTGGTGGCGTGCCTGGAGGTGGAGGTGGGGGTGGTGGCGTGCCTGGAGGTGGAGGTGGGGGTGGAGGCGTGCTTGGAGGTGGGGGTGGAGGCGTGCTTGGAGGTGAGGGTGGCGGCGTGCTTGGAGGTGGGGGTGGTGGCGTGCCTGGAGGTGGAGGTGGGGGTGGTGGCGTGCCTGGAGGTGGAGGTGGGGGTGGAGGCGTGCTTGGAGGTGGGGGTGGAGGTGTGCTTGGAGGTGGGGGTGGCGGCATGCTTGGAGGTGGGGGTGGCGGCCTGCTTGGAGGTGGGGGTGGCGGCGTGCTTGGAGGTGGCTTCGTGGGTGACGGTGAAGGCTGCGTACTTGGAGGTGGATCTGAAATCAGAAAAATGTAAGTGTTATATGTATATTTGTTCCATTCTTTCGAGTGACCACTTAGTTTTTTACTCCCTTGCAAAGTTACATACATGACATGCGTCTTGTTTCAGCCTATGTAACAACAGGGGTTATTCAGCGTGCACCGAAATGTTGCCGACATTTTGGTGCCTTCTCATTCCTCGCAGTTCCCCACCCTGCGGTGAATTCAGCATCCAGTTACATTTCGGCAACATTTTGGATCTCTCTGAATAACCCCTAATGTAGTTATAGTTCACACAATGGTGTCAGGGCCCACGTCGAGCCCTACAGCTATCGCTGCACTTTAACCCCTTCACTACCAAGCACTTTTTATTATAGCACTTATTTAAATCTTGGGATGAGAAGAGAACAATTAGAAACCTTGCAGAAATCGTTCAGACAGCGCTGTGTTTCTTCAAAAAGGTGCACTCAAATGTGTTTAATGCGTAGGATAAGCATCGAGTGCACACGTTTGGGCTATTACCCTTGTGAACGGTAGCGTTCGATATGTAAGCATTACCGACAGGATAAGGATGTTAACGCTTGCCCCATATAACCTTCTGGACGCTAAACCCGTGAAAGTGAGTTAGTGCATAAGTGATTGCACGAGCTTACTGTACTTTACACATTGCGCTCCCCATATTAAGTATAAGTTGCGCAATTAGAGTTTCGGTACGTAAGGGATAACAAAGTCCTAGCGCTAATTACCGCACCGATGTGCAAGCCAAAAGTTTAGATACTGCTAAAAGCTGGTGCTGAAACATTCCGCTTTTGCAAAATTCTTTAGCACCCCCTTCCAATAAATCCCATACTCGCCTCTCATTCCACACAGAGAATGGTGGCCCGATGCGCTGCTTCTTGCCACCGAAAGCAGAGTGAGACTGGGACAGATAGTTCCCAGTGTCCCTCAACAGCGATGCGTGATCTTGTGTGAGGTCACGGCCCGGAGGCGCAAGCCGCCATGGAGCCCTATGGACTCCAGGAGGTGATACTCGCGGAAGCGGCAGGGAAGCACTTCTGTGAGGATCACTGTGGGTAGCGCTGCGCTCCAGGGCAAGATGCTGGGATGGCGTCTGCCCCAGGAACGCTATGGAGAAACTTGCAGGCACGAATTATCCCTGTTGGCGTCCCATTTTAGCGCACGGCGCAGAATAGGATCCAATATTGGGTAAATGAGAATTTAGCACAGAAATTGTTGTTCTGTTCTAAAAAATATAAATAATGTAAATTTGTTGATTTTAAATTCTTATATATTGGTTTTGTATCTCAGTACCTCGACTAGGTAACCTCTGTCAATGCCGCTTCATTGCTGGACCCCCGTGCTCTCCCCAGCAGGCTCTCGTGCCTTTCTCTAGTCCTTTCGAAGAAGGTTAAGGACGGATACATGTAAAGAGCTTGCTAGCATCCTGGGAGATTGCTACTGCTTGCACTTTATTGTGATTTCTCGATCAGTGCATGCAAATTGAAGCTACCAGGCTCACTCCTTGTCTCTGTATTAACCAGTTCTATTCCGTGACAAGGACCACTTATGTTTGCACCTCCATCGTGATGCTTTTGAGTGGTGCATGATAACTACAATAACCAATTTGGTGGCACATGTCTTTAAGCATTTAAGTATACTCTAACGTGTGCATACTTTTCTGAGGGGATCCTTAGGCATCTCTTGCTTATTATTCATTTCAGGTGGTGGTTCTCAGTTTTTGACATACAATTGTTGTCTCAGAGACCTCACTTTTTTACATTAAATGCTTTTTGTGATTGGTCACTGACCTTGAGTTCTGGTCTCTAATCTATGACTTTTTTGTGTGTTTTTTTTTTAATTTTGTGGGTGTGTACGTTTTTTCTCAGAAGTTCAATAAAGGTTTAGAATTTTAATCATTTGTTCCCACCTTCCTTTTGGGTTCTTTTAGAATCCAATTCTTCCATAATATAAAACCACAGTCAGTCCTCGAACGCATTTCGCCGTGATAAACGGCGTCATCAACTGCTATCTCATTGTGTATATCACAGTCACTGTATCCTATTTATAATCACACCGTGTATATCACAGTCACTGTATCCTATTTATAATCACACCGTGTATAACACAGTCACTGTATCCTATTTATAATCACACCGTGTATATCACACAGTCACTGTATCCTATTTATAGTCACACCGTTTATATCACACAGTCACTGTATCCTATTTATAATCACACCGTGTATATCACAGTCACTGTATCCTATTTATAATCACACTGTGTATATCACAGTCACTGTATCCTATTTATAATCACACCGTGTATATCACAGTCACTGTATCCTATTTATAATCACACCGTGTATATCACAGTCACTGTATCCTATTTATAATCACACCGTGTATATCACACAGTCACTGTATCCTATTTATAATCACACCGTGTATATCACACAGTCACTGTATCCTATTTATAATCACACCGTGTATATCACACAGTCACTGTATCCTATTTATAATCACACCGTGTATATCACACAGTCACTGTATCCTATTTATAATCACACCGTGTATATCACAGTCACTGTATCCTATTTATAATCACACTGTGTATATCACACAGTCACTGTATCCTATTTATAATCACACCGTGTATATCACACAGTCACTGTATCCTATTTATAATCACACCGTGTATATCACACAGTCACTGTATCCTATTTATAATCACACCGTGTATATCACACAGTCACTGTATCCTATTTATAATCACACCGTGTATATCACAGTCACTGTATCCTATTTATAATCACACTGTGTATATCACACAGTCACTGTATCCTATTTATAATCACACCGTGTATATCACACAGTCACTGTATCCTATTTATAATCACACCGTGTATATCACAGTCACTGTATCCTATTTATAATCACACCGTGTATATCACAGTCACTGTATCCTATTTATAATCACACCGTGTATATCACAGTCACTGTATCCTATTTATAATCACACCGTGTATATCACACAGTCACTATATCCTATTTATAATCACACCGTGTATATCAGTCACTGTATCCTATTTATAATCACACCGTGTATATCACACAGTCACTGTATCCTATTTATAATCACACCGTGTATATCACAGTCACTGTATCCTATTTATAATCACACCGTGTATATCACACAGTCACTGTATCCTATTTATAATCACACCGTGTATATCAGTCACTGTATCCTATTTATAATCACACTGTGTATATCACAGTCACTGTATCCTATTTATAATCACACCGTGTATATCACAGTCACTGTATCCTATTTATAATCACACCGTGTATATCACAGTCACTGTATCCTATTTATAATCACACCGTGTATATCACACAGTCACTGTATCCTATTTATAATCACACCGTGTATATCACACAGTCACTGTATCCTATTTATAATCACACCGTGTATATCACAGTCACTGTATCCTATTTATAATCACACTGTGTATATCATACAGTCACTATATCCTATTTATAATCACACCGTGTATATCAGTCACTGTATCCTATTTATAATCACACCGTGTATATCACACAGTCACTGTATCCTATTTATAATCACACCGTGTATATCAGTCACTGTATCCTATTTATAATCACACCGTGTATATCACAGTCACTGTATCCTATTTATAATCACACCGTGTATATCAGTCACTGTATCCTATTTATAATCACACTGTGTATATCACAGTCACTGTATCCTATTTATAATCACACCGTGTATATCACAGTCACTGTATCCTATTTATAATCACACCGTGTATATCACACAGTCACTGTATCCTATTTATAATCACACCGTGTATATCACACAGTCACTGTATCCTATTTATAATCACACCGTGTATATCACACAGTCACTGTATCCTATTTATAATCACACCGTGTATATCACACAGTCACTGTATCCTATTTATAATCACACCGTGTATATCACACAGTCACTGTATCCTATTTATAATCACACCGTGTATATCACACAGTCACTGTATCCTATTTATAATCACACCGTGTATATCACAATCACTGTATCCTATTTATAATCACACCGTGTATATCACACAGTCACTGTATCCTATTTATAATCACACCGTGTATATCAGTCACTGTATCCTATTTATAATCACACCGTGTATATCACACAGTCACTGTATCCTATTTATAATCACACCGTGTATATCAGTCACTGTATCCTATTTATAATCACACCGTGTATATCACAGTCACTGTATCCTATTTATAATCACACCGTGTATATCACAGTCACTGTATCCTATTTATAATCACACCGTGTATATCACAGTCACTGTATCCTATTTATAATCACACCGTGTATATCACAGTCACTGTATCCTATTTATAATCACACCGTGTATATCACACAGTCACTGTATCCTATTTATAATCACACCACCGTGTATATCACACAGTCACTGTATCCTATTTATAATCACACCGTGTATATCACAGTCACTGTATCCTATTTATAATCACACCGTGTATATCACAGTCACTGTATCCTATTTATAATCACACTGTGTATATCACAGTCACTGTATCCTATTTATAATCACACTGTGTATATCACAGTCACTGTATCCTATTTATAATCACACCGTGTATATCACACAGTCACTGTATCCTATTTATAATCACACCGTGTATATCACAGTCACTGTATCCTATTTATAATCACACCGTGTATATCACAGTCACTGTATCCTATTTATAATCACACCGTGTATATCACAGTCACTGTATCCTATTTATAATCACACCGTGTATTTCACAGTCACTGTATCCTATTTATAATCACACTGTGTATATCACAGTCACTGTATCCTATTTATAATCACACTGTGTATATCACAGTCACTGTATCCTATTTATAATCACACTGTGTATATCACAGTCACTGTATCCTATTTATAATCACACCGTGTATATCACACAGTCACTGTATCCTATATATAATCACATCGTGTATATCACACAGTCACTGTATCCTATTTATAATCACACCGTGTATATCACAGTCACTGTATCCTATTTATAATCACACCGTGTATATCACACAGTCACTGTATCCTATTTATAATCACACCGTGTATATCACACAGTCACTGTATCCTATTTATAATCACACCGTGTATATCACAGTCACTGTATCCTATTTATAATCACACCGTGTATATCACACAGTCACTGTATCCTATTTATAATCACACTGTGTATATCACAGTCACTGTATCCTATTTATAATCACACTGTGTATATCACAGTCACTGTATCCTATTTATAATCACACTGTGTATATCACACAGTCACTGTATCCTATTTATAATCACACCGTGTATATCACAGTCACTGTATCCTATTTATAATCACACTGTGTATATCACAGTCACTGTATCCTATTTATAATCACACCGTGTATATCACACAGTCACTGTATCCTATTTATAATCACACCGTGTATATCACACAGTCACTGTATCCTATTTATAATCACACCGTGTATATCACAGTCACTGTATCCTATTTATAATCACACCGTGTATATCACACAGTCACTGTATCCTATTTATAATCACACCGTGTATATCACACAGTCACTGTATCCTATTTATAATCACACCGTGTATATCACAGTCACTGTATCCTATTTATAATCACACCGTGTATATCAGTCACTGTATCCTATTTATAATCACACTGTGTATATCACAGTCACTGTATCCTATTTATAATCACACCGTGTATATCACACAGTCACTGTATCCTATTTATAATCACACCGTGTATATCACAGTCACTGTATCCTATTTATAATCACACCGTGTATATCAGTCACTGTATCCTATTTATAATCACACCGTGTATATCACAGTCACTGTATCCTATTTATAATCACATCGTGTATATCACACAGTCACTGTATCCTATTTATAATCACACCGTGTATATCACAGTCACTGTATCCTATTTATAATCACACCGTGTATATCACACAGTCACTGTATCCTATTTATAATCACACTGTGTATATCAGTCACTGTATCCTATTTATAATCACACCGTGTATATCACACAGTCACTGTATCCTATTTATAATCACACCGTGTATATCACAGTCACTGTATCCTATTTATAATCACACACCTGTATATCACACAGTCACTGTATCCTATTTATAATCACACCGTGTATATCACAGTCACTGTATCCTATTTATAATCACACACGCCGTGTATATCAGTCACTGTATCCTATTTATAATCACACCGTGTATATCACACAGTCACTGTATCCTATTTATAATCACACACGTGTATATCACACAGTCACTGTATCCTATTTATAATCACACCGTGTATATCACAGTCACTGTATCCTATTTATAATCACACCGTGTATATCACAGTCACTGTATCCTATTTATAATCACACCGTGTATATCACAGTCACTGTATCCTATTTATAATCACACCGTGTATATCACAGTCACTGTATCCTATTTATAATCACACCGTGTATATCACACAGTCACTGTATCCTATTTATAGTCACACCGTGTATATCACACAGTCACTGTATCCTATTTATAATCACACTGTGTATATCACAGTCACTGTATCCTATTTATAATCACAACGTGTATATCACAGTCACTGTATCCTATTTATAATCACATCGTGTATATCACAGTCACTGTATCCTATTTATAATTACACCGTGTACATCATCCGATGTTCCGAATCGGATCGGCAACGAAATACACACCATCCAAAATAATTTCCGATATGACAACACAATGCAAGTCAATGGGGCTCAAAAGTTTGAAAATTCAGGTCCTCCAGAGGGCATAGATGCAAGATATTGGTCATAAAAGGTGTATGGGGGTCCAGGTACTGCCCTGGGGGACAGGAAACCATGAGAAAAAAAAGTTTTAACCCTTTCACTGCTGAGTGCTGAGCCATTTCACCGCTGTGCGCTGAGCTCATTTTTACCGCTTTTGATCATGTTTAAACGTGATTTGAAGCCATGGGAAATGGTTGAGCAGCAACAAGTGGAAAAAATTACGATCTTAACGCAAACGTTAACGCTCACCTGCGTGAGTATTAACGTTTGCTGTGTTATTTACCGCATATTACAATCCAAACGCAAACGGGTTAAGTAACCGTTATTCGTTTGGTATCTCGTGCTTTTCTGCGCAAGGTTACTGTACTTTGTGCTCCCCATGTTAAGCATAGGGAGCACAAAGGGTTAATCAGCACTGGATTACAAAGTCCCAGCGCTGATTAACCCCTGGCTCTGGTCAGCGAAAAGTTAACCACAGCCAGGACTTGGTGTTAACGGATTCCGCTTCTGCACAATCCGTTAACACCAGGCTAAAAACTCTAAAAATTAAATCGTATACTTACCCTCTGTCCCGCAGCGAGGACCGTGGCTCCAACCGCCTCCTCCGTCCGGCGGCAGCAGGGAAAGACTGGGGAAAAGAGTCCCCCCAGTCTCTCCCTGCATATCATTAGGCGGACCCAGGGGTGGGTCCAGACACTGGTTTCAGGGGGGGGGCATTCTGCCAGTTTTGGCCAAGAGCTGGTGTTGGGTTTGCAGTGACCGGTGGATATATTGCCTCCCAGCTCACATGGATATATTTGCCCTCAGCTCTCACTTCCTCTGCTGCCACGCCCCTCTGCATCCCAGCCGATCCGAGTACCCGCTGGCCATTCTTCTCCCTTCGAGCGGCCGCCGGCATGCAGCTTGGCCACTCACTGGGAACCACCTGACCAGCGCAGCCGCGTTCTCGCGCGATCGCAGAGTTCACATGAACTCCGCGATCTCGTGCGCTGGTCAGGTGGTTCCCATCCCAGGCAAGCAGCCATGCTGGCCGTGGCGGCCGCTCGTAGGGAGAAAAGCGATTTTTCTCAGGGGGGGGCAATTGCCCCCCCCCTGGATCCGTCCCTGCGCAGACCGGCCGGATCTAGCGCGGAATTGTGACCGGCAGGGAGGAACTTAATTGAGTCCTATGGACTCCATCGATTGGATGCTCGCTGCTGCGCTCAGCACTGCCGTGAGCATCCAGGATTTCTATGCACGTTAACAATGCAGGCAGCATGTTTTGCGCCTGCATTGTAATCCAGCGTTAAAATGCGGGCGCAAGGGGGAAAACTGCGAAACGCAGTTTTTCCTCCCTTGCGCCCGCGTTTTAACGCTGAGAATGTAATTTAGCCCAAGGTGTGGGAAATGTTTTTGCAACAAGGTGTGGAGAATGTTTAATCCCATAGGCTTTAATGTTAAAAATATTCCCGTTTTAATTCAATATCTAATAAACCGTTTATTATATTCTTCAGTAAAGAGTCTCTTTAATTTTAGATTTTAAGCACTTTTTAATTTTTTTTTAACTTTCCTCGAACGGCCCGAAAAGTTAGAAGTTCGCGAACTTTTGAACGGCTGACGTTTGAATCGAACTTCGAACTGATTTGTACCGGCATCCCATCCCTAGTCTTTATGTATGGACTTTTTTTACATGTGTATGGGCTTGTGTTTGTGTATTCGTATGTGTGTCTCTGCATGCATTTTTCACTTTGTCTTCAGTGTCTCAATGTTTGCCTGGTAGTGTCAGTGTGTGTATGTGTTTTGGCTTCATGTTTGTTGGGGAAAGCGTTAAAATGTGTTTTGCTTTGGGTGTCTACTTAGCTTGTACGATCCTGCCAATACCTCCAGCTCTCGTCTAAGTTCCATGAACACTGTAACAGATTTCCCAAAGTAGGGGCCTTTTTCTCTTGCCCTTCCTCCCCATGTGGGAGGGTGGTAAGATTAGTTGGGGCTTTGTCAGGAGCCCCTGTGGCTGTGTATGGCCCGACCAAGGAAGTAAAAGGGACACTGGTAGTATGGAAGATTGGTTACGTCTTGAACAGTGGTAGGTTTAGTCAGATCTGTCATTGATGTACCTGTAGTTGGAGGCGTCGTTGGAGCTGTAGTCGTAGGCGTGGTTGGAGCTGGAGTCGTAGGCGTGGTTGGAGCTGGAGTCGTAGGCGTGGTTGGAGCTGGAGTCGTGGGCGTGGTTGGAGCTGGAGTCGTGGGCGTGGTTGGAGCTGGAGTCGTGGTTGTGGTTGTGGGCGTGGTTGTGGTTGTAGGCGTGGTTGGAGCTGGAGTCGTGGTTGTGGGCGTGGTTGTGGTTGTAGGCGTGGGCGTGGTTGGAGCTGGAGTCGTGGTTGTGGTTGTAGGCGTGGTTGTGGTTGTGGTTGGAGCTGGAGTCGTGGTTGTGGTTGTAGGCATGGGCGTGGTTGGAGCTGAAGTCGTGGTTGTAGGCGTGGTTGTGGTTGTGGTTGTGGGCGTGGTTGTGGTTGTGGTTGGAGCTGGAGTCGTGGTTGTGGTTGTAGGCGTGGGCGTGGTTGGAGCTGGAGTTGTGGTTGTGGTTGTAGGCGTGGTTGTGGGCGTGGTTGTGGTTGTAGGCGTGGGCGTGGTTGGAGCTGGAGTCGTGGTTGTAGGTTTTATGTTATCTGAATTTGAAATAAAAAAGACAATAGTTAAATCAACATTTTTCAATACAATGTCGTGTAAATACTGTATAAATGTATATTCCTCCCATTCTTTGTGATGGCTGACGCCGAAGCCTGCAGACAGATATGGCTGCCCCTGTTGTGTGATGTGGGGATCTGAGCCCCGGAATGCTAGCTTTGCATTCAATTTCTCTATTCAGTGTGCCGGGGGCTACCTGGCAGGCGCCACGTCATCAAGCTGCAGCCTGCCCATGGTCACACCACGTGATCAGAAACTGACCCCGCTTCACTCGACGGCCGGCCAGCGAGCATCATGGAAGATGCTGCTGGCTGCTAAGCAACTTAGACTGCGTGGGATGTGACACCGAGCTGCCAATACGGCACTGAATCACTTCAAAGCAGAGCCCACAACTTAATGGCTCTGAGTGAGTGTCCATCTTTATGCACTTAAAACCGTTTTATGCCATAAAAAGAACTGTACAATTCCATGTACTCTATCACCTCCTTAACGCTAGCGCTCGCATAACCTCCAAATCGCTAACAGGTTAAAAATCGGTTTGCGAACCAGTATTAGCTTTTTCCAGCCAGCTTACTGTACTTTGCTCTCCCTGTACTTAACATGAGGACATGAGGAGCGCAAAGTGTAAGCACAGAGTTACTAGCGTTAGGACCTTGTGATCCTAAGAGCTGTCGCTAACTGAAAAATGTTGCTAGAGCTTAGAGCTTCTGTGGAATCCGTTAGCTGCAGCAGCTGAAACCCCCAAAAAAAATCAAATACTCAACTCTCATCCCGCGGCGAGAATGGCTGTCCGATCAACCGCTTCTGGCTGCCAGGAGCAGAGTGAGCCTGGGAAAAAAAGTCCATCAGCCTCCCTCCACGATCAATCTGCCGACCTGCAGGATCTCACGAGAGGCGAGATCCTGTTGGTCTTGTGACCCGGCAGCAGAAACCTCCATGGAGTCCTATGGACTCCATGAATGGTATGCTCAGAGTGGAGCGTTAGCCTCCTGGATGCTCAAGGCAGAGCTAACAGCTGCGATGGTGCAGGATGCTGGATTCAGCGCCTGCCCCAAAATCTAATGGGAAAACTGAAGCGCTAAATTGAAATTAGTGAAAACTCATTTTTTCCTTAGCATCCCTGTTTTAGCGAGTGCCAGGTGATAGTGCCCTCTGTATTTTCCTTCTTTTTCATGTATAATATATATATATACACTACCACCTCTTTGCTGATGACACTCAGATCTACCTCTCTACCCCTGATCTCTCTCCCCCTGTCCTTTCCAAAGTTAGTGACTATTTATCTGGCATCTCCTCCTGGATGGCCTCTCTCCACCTAAAGATTAACATGTCAAAGACTGAACTCCTACTAATTCCTCCTCCTAATTAGGGATGAGCTGTTTGGTTCAATCAGTTCGGAGTCTGATTCGAACATTGGCAGTTCGAAAGTTCGCGAACTTTGAACTTTTTGGGATGTTCGCCAAAAGTTAAAAAAAAAATCATTTGAAAAAGTATAAAAAAATGCTTAAAAAAATCGAGAAATAAAGAGGCTCTTTACTGCAGAATATTATAAGCAACGCTCTGTCTCTGCCGCTCCTCTCTGCGAGTCCCTTCACTGGCTCCTCATCCACCTCACCCGCCGCTCTGTCTCTGCCTCTCCCCTCTGCGAGTCCCTTCACTGGCTCCCCATCCACTGCAGAATTAAGTTCAAAATCCTTATCCTTACCTACAAAACCCTCACTAACTCAGCTCCCCACTACTGTCCTCACTAATCACCAAATACACCCCAGCCCGCTCCCTAAGGTCAAACAGTGACCTGCGCCTAGCTTCTCCCCGCATCACCTCTTCCATGATAGACTGCAGGATTTCTCACGCGCAGCCCCCACTCTCTGGAACGCTCTCCCTCGTACTGTCAGACTTCCCCTAACTTCTCTTCCTTCAAACGCTCCCTTAAACATTCCTATTTAGGGAAGCCTACCACCCAACTCACTGACGCAACCATCAATCACTCTCACCTTACAGTCCTCCCTCCTGTTTCCAACCCCAACCCTCCCAGATTGTGAGTTCCTACGGGAATAGGGCCTCATCTCCTCCTGTACTGTTTGTCAAATGTTGTTCAATGTATTGTAACCCTGTCTATACTGTGCTTATTGTACAGCGCTGCGGAATATGCTGGCGCTTTATAAAAGAAAGAATAATAATAATAATAATATTAGATATTGAATTAAAACGGGAATATTTTTAACATTGAGGCCTATGGGATAAAACACTCTTGTTACTAAAACATCAGGTAGACACAGCCCTCTAATCAGGCACTGTAGAGGGCAGCCTGCAGGGGCTTCCCAAGGATCCCCTTGAGGAGCATGCGGCCGCCGGATGACAGAGCTGCGACTGTGCGGGCTAGCCGCCTGGGTGCATGTGGCAGAGACAGGCGGCGCAGGGAGGGAGCCACTGCACCTGCGGCCACAGCAGACGCCCCCCACCAAGATCCAGGGAGCCCCCGCTGACCATCAGGATAAGGTAAGGCGACACATTTCTAAAAAAAAAAAAAAATCCGAGGACATTTTTAAATGTCCCCGGGAACATAAAATAAAACTTTTTTTTTTTCTCTCTCTACCTGGCTGAATGTATTTAATTATATATATTAGATACATTCAGCCAGGTAGAGGGGGGGCATGTGGGCTGCGTGGGGTCTCAGGCAGTGTTTTGTTTTTATTGTGTGTATATTTTTAGCAAATTTATAGGGGAAGGTAAGGGCAGGTATGATATATATCTTATCTAAATATATATATATATATTCTTATAAATATATATATCCAGACTTGTATTACACACACATTTTGGCAACTAACTGCCCCCCCCCCCCATTTGGCTGATCCATCCAGAAGAAATGTTGAACCCGATAGCAGGGCCAGATTAAGAGTATCATGGGCCTGGTGCTGAGGATTTTAGTGGGCCTTTTTATAGATAATGAGGTAACAATTGGCCCGTGCTGCTTTCTCGTTTAGAGAGTCAGGTGGCGCACTGTGCTTATGTCACGGTATGCTGACGTCAGAGCGACTGGGAAACCAGACTGGTGACACACAGCATGACTTACAGTGAGCCAGGCCCCTCCTCCAGTCCGCCTACACAACTGACATGCAGTGTGCGTCATTGGCTGCAGGGGACGGCTTAAGTTCAAGCTGTCTCGTGGAAGCAAATAACTCACCAACTGGTGGGCGAGCCAGACATGGCCTATAGGCACTGGTGGGGCGTGCTATGCCATCCCACCACGTTTAGACACACTGCAGAAATGGCATAGTACACCCCGTGGTGTTAAGAAACCCAGAAAAACTAATAAAACTCACAGTAATGTGCGGTGTGCATGAGCGAATCACAGAGCTCCACAGCAATACAACCTCATGGTAAGGGGCAGTGCACATGAGCGTACACAGGATCCACAGCAATAAATCGCTCACAGTATTGGGCAGTGCACATGAGCGTACACAGGATCCACAGCAATAAATCGCTCACAGTATTGGGCAGGTAGTATGAGCATATACAGGATCCACAGCAATAAAACTAATGGTAATGAGCAGCGAGTATGAACGTACACAGGATCTACAGCTTTTTTTTCAAACACTTACCATCGTCTGAAGTTAGGGGTTGGTTCTTTGTGTGACAGGGCAATCCCTGGGCCTGTTCAGATCTCCAGGGTGCTGCAGAGGCGGGCGGCCAGCTGGGGACATTGCTGGAATGATCCCTCCTTTGGCTCGGGCATGGATCTCACTGATCCACTGAGCATTGCAGGGCTGCGACTGCCAGGCAGCTTGTGAACATGTCACTGTAAGCACCCGCGTGGCTTTCGACCCCACTCACATTATCTCATGTGTCCGAGCAGGGCCGGCTCTAGTATTTACGGGGTCAGGTGCAATGTAAAATGCAGGGCCACTTTTCTTTGAAAACCTTTTGAATACCAAATTCAGAAAACTATTAAATCTGTGTGTGTGTATACATAGATACATACAGAGATATACACACACAGCATATCGTGCGAGCTGCTCTTCCCCTTCGGTTCAGGGGCTTCTGAAACACAAAGTCCCGGCACATCTTTATGCAATTTGCAAACCGTACGCAACTTGTACTGGATGGATATGCTGCACAAATTTCACTTTTCTTGGAATTTGCGTGCTATTGTATACACGTTCCCCAGTGCCTGCACAGAGTGATGGATTGGCGCTGTGTGCACAAGTGCAGGTCCCATTCATCAGCTCCTGTTTCACAGAAAGCTCGCTGCTGTGAGCATTCGGAGACAGGATGCATGTAGACATTATCATGACCAGCAGACGGGATATTCAAACCCCGTTTACCTGGTGACACATGTAGGTGGAGGAAATTCCATTTCACACATTGGAGATGGGGGCACACTCCACAGACTGACCACTGGTGTGTAAAGTGTCCATTTAAATGACATCAGCATAACTAATGAGCACCTAGATATAAAGACACATACAATATTATGTTTGCATATGTTTAATGCTGGACTAAGTGACTGACACATCCAATGCTTCAGAACCCTGTGTATCTCCACTTTCTGTCCATCTCTCTCCTCTTTAAAGCCCCTTTGCAAGTTTCCAGCCCTGCTCGGTTCGGTTTATCCTCTTGTACCTCGCTTGTCTCTCTCCATCATTTCCCAGTACTTCTGTATTACTTTTTCTCAGTTCCCTCTGTTTTTCACCATCCCTACCCCTTCTATGTCCTGCTCATTCCCATATGAACCATTCTCCTGTCCCTCTGAATCTCTCACCTACTCCATGTGACTCTGCTGCCCCCAGGTTTCTCTCGCCCGGGCCTCTGCTCTCTCCTGTCTTGTGTGCCCCCCTGGATAGATAGAAGGGGAGATGGAGCTGGGAGCTTGGGGACATGCCATGAGGCCACACACCCTCCTCTTTTGCTGGACCCTGTTAAAAATCAGCATCCTGCAGTGGGTGAAGCTGGGAGGATGGCGGCTTTGCCAGCAGTTGGTGGCATTGCTCTCCTCAGCCAGTTGTTGTTTGGCTGAATCATGGATTTTCATTTCTCTGCTGGCCCAGAGCTGAATCCTCCTGTGCCCCTGGAGATCACACAGGTCAGTAGCTGCTGCCATACACAGACACATTGTGTGTGCCCAGTGCATGTGGGGCTCTGATTTACAGTACCGGTGGTTGGAGAGCTGCCTGTGCTCTCTACCTGCCCTGTGTCTATGTATCCGCATGGGCAGCCAGTGCAGTAAAGAGGGGGTGGAGCTAGCGTGCTGGCATTTGCTTCTCCGTGTGCTTCGCGACAGAATCTGTGATCCAGAAATGTGGCTGGCCTGGGGGGTGGAGCTGGCCTGGGGGGGTGGAGCTGGCCTGGGGGGAGGGAGCTGGCCTGGGGGGAGGGAGCTGGCCTGGGGGTGGAGCTGGCCTGGGGGGTGGGGGGGTGGAGCTGGCCTGGGGGTGGAGCTGGCCTGGGGGGTGGGGCCGGGTGCACTAGTTAAGAGCTGACCATGTGGCTGAGAGTGAGAGACGCATTCAGAAGCGGACTGCAGGCTGTGGCTGTGTTTTCATGTAGGGGCCTGGAGCGGCTGCTCCATCCGCCCCTTCACTGGCTCCCCATCCACCTCACCTGCCTCTGTCTCTGCTCTGTCTCTGCCGCTCCCCTCTGCGAGTCCCTTCACTGGCTCCCCATCCACCTCACCCACCGCTCTGTCTCTGTCGCTCCTCTCTGCGAGTCCCTTCACTGGCTCCTCATTCATCTCACCCACCACTCTGTCTCTGCCGCTCCCCTCTGTGAGTCTCTTCACTGGCTCCCCATCCACCTCACCCGCCGCTCTGTCTCTGCCGCTCCCCTCTGCGAGTCCCTTCACTGGCTCCCCATCCACCTCACCCGCCACTCTGTCTCTGCCGCTCCCCTCTGCGAGTCCCTTCACTGGCTCCCCATCCACCTCACCCGCCGCTCTGTCTCTGCCGCTCCCCTCTGCGAGTCTCTTCACTGGCTCCCCATCCACCTCACCCGCCGCTCTGTCTCTGCCGCTCCCCTCTGCGAGTCCCTTCACTGGCACCCCATCCACCTCACCCACCACTCTGTCTCTGCCGCTCCCCTCTGCGAGTCCCTTCACTGGCTCCCCATCCACCTCACCTGCCTCTGTCTCTGCTCTGTCTCTGCCGCTCCCCTCTGCGAGTCCCTTCACTGGCTCCCCATCCACCTCACCCACCGCTCTGTCTCTGTCGCTCCTCTCTGCGAGTCCCTTCACTGGCTCCTCATTCATCTCACCCACCACTCTGTCTCTGCCGCTCCCCTCTGTGAGTCTCTTCACTGGCTCCCCATCCACCTCACCCGCTGCTCTGTCTCTGCCGCTCCCCTCTGCGAGTCCCTTCACTGGCTCCCCATCCACCTCACCCGCCACTCTGTCTCTGCCGCTCCCTCTGCGAGTCCCTTCACTGGCTCCCCATCCACCTCACCCGCCGCTCTGTCTCTGCCGCTCCCCTCTGCGAGTCTCTTCACTGGCTCCCCATCCACCTCACCCGCCGCTCTGTCTCTGCCGCTCCCCTCTGCGAGTCCCTTCACTGGCACCCCATCCACCTCACCCACCACTCTGTCTCTGCCGCTCCCCTCTGCGAGTCCCTTCACTGGCTCCCCATCCACCTCACCTGCTCTGTCTCTGCTCTGTCTCTGCCGCTCCCCTCTGCGAGTCCCTTCACTGGCTCCCCATCCACCTCACCCACCGCTCTGTCTCTGTCGCTCCTCTCTGCGAGTCCCTTCACTGGCTCCTCATTCATCTCACCCACCACTCTGTCTCTGCCGCTCCCCTCTGTGAGTCTCTTCACTGGCTCCCCATCCACCTCACCCGCCGCTCTGTCTCTGCCGCTCCCCTCTGCGAGTCCCTTCACTGGCTCCCCATCCACCTCACCCGCCACTCTGTCTCTGCCGCTCCCCTCTGCGAGTCCCTTCACTGGCTCCCCATCCACCTCACCCGCCGCTCTGTCTCTGCCGCTCCCCTCTGCGAGTCTCTTCACTGGCTCCCCATCCACCTCACCCGCCGCTCTGTCTCTGCCGCTCCCCTCTGCGAGTCCCTTCACTGGCACCCCATCCACCTCACCCACCACTCTGTCTCTGCCGCTCCCCTCTGCGAGTCCCTTCACTGGCTCCCCATTCACCTCACCTGCCGCTCTGTCTCTGCCGCTCCTCTCTGCGAGTCCCTTCACTGGCTCCCCATCCACCTCACCCGCCGCTCTGTCTCTGCCGCTCCCCTCTGCGAGTCCCTTTACTGGCTCCTCATCCACCTCACCCGCTGCTCTTTCTCTGCCGCTCCCCTCTGCGAGTCTCTTCACTGGCTCCCCATCCACCTCACCTGCCACTCTGTCTCTGCCGCTCCCCTCTGCGAGTCTCTTCACTGGCTCCCCATCCACCTCACCCGCCGCTCTGTCTCTGCCGCTCCCCTCTGCGAGTCCCTTCACTGGCTCCCCATCCACCTCACCCGCCGCTCTGTCTCTGCCGCTCCTCTCTGCGAGTCCCTTCACGGGCTCCCCATCCACCTCACCCACCACTCTGTCTCTGCCGCTCCCCTCTGCGAGTCCCTTCACTGGCTCCCCATCCACCTCACCCGCCGCTCTGTCACTACCGCTCCCCTCTGCGAGTCCCTTCACTGGCTCCCCAGGCTCCCCATCCACCTCACCCACCGCACTGTCACTGCCGCTCCCCTCTGCGAATCCCTTCACTGGCTCCCCATCCACCTCACCCGCCGCTCTGTCTCTGCCGCTCCCCTCTGCGAATCCCTTCACTGGCTCCCCATTGACCTCACCCGCCGCTCTGTCTCTGCGAGTCCCTTCACTGGCTCCTCATTCACCTCAGTCGCCGCTCTGTCTCTGCCGCTCCTCTCTGCGAGTCCCTTCACTGGCTCCTCATTCACCTCAGCCACCACTCTGTCTCTGCCGCTCCCCTCTGCGAGTCCCTTCACTGGCTCCCCATCCACCTCACCCGCCGCTCTGTCTCTGCCGCTCCCCTCTGCGAGTCCCTTCACTGGCTCCCCATCCACCTCACTCGCCGCTCTGTCTCTGCCGCTCCCCTCTGCGAGTCCCTTCACTGGCTCCCCGTCCACCTCACCCGCCGCTCTGTCTCTGCCACTCCCCTCTGCGAGTCCCTTCACTGGCTCCCCATTCACCTCACCCGCCGCTCTGTCTCTGCCGCTCCCCTCTGCGAGTCCCTTCACTGGCTCCCCATCCACTGCAGAATTAAGTTCAAAATCCTTATCCTTACCTACAAAACCCTCACTAACTCAGCGCCCCACTACCTGTCCTCAATAATCACCAAATACACCCCAGCCCGCTCCCTAAGGTCAAACAGTGACCTGCGCCTAGCTTCTCCCCGCATCACCTCTTCCCATGATAGACTGCAGGATTTCTCACGCGCAGCCCCCACTCTCTGGAACGCTCTCCCTCGTACTGTCAGACTTTCCCCTAAAGACATTCCTATTCAGGCAAGCCGACCACCCGACTCACTGATACACCTCACTGCCCCAAGAAATCTGTCACTTTCACCTTGCAGTCCCCTCCTGTTTCCAACCCCAAGCTCGGTGATATGTGCATACACACGGCACATTACTGGGAGTTTTATTGCTGTGGAGCTCTGTGATACGCGCATACACACCGCACATTACTGTGAGCTTTATTGCTGTGGAGCTCTGTGATACGCTCATACACACCGCACATTACTGTGAGCTTTATTGCTGTGGAGCTCTGTGATACGCTCATACACACTGCACATTACTGTGAGCTTTATTGCTGTGGAGCTCTGTGATACGCTCATACACACCGCACATTACTGGGAGTTTTATTGCTGTGGAGATCTGTGATGTACTAACTAATAATGTAGCTCAGTAATTGTCTTCAGGCGCCTTTGTTTGCTGTTACAAATTCTGGTGAAAATCTTTACAAAAGTGTCAACAAATGCAGCATTTCACGAAACGAAACTCCAAGAGTAACAGTAGTGTCTCAGTGCAGCTTCTCCTGACACTCTTTGGGTTTTACTTTATGAAATGCGGGTGTTTATAGACACTGCAGTTATGACTATTTTTGCCTAGGAGTAAACCCTTTGGATGGATTCTATGTTGGTCTTTTCTCCCTCATTCATGGTAACCCGAGGCTCATACCCTCCACCGGTGACAGACAAGAGGCAGAGACTTGTAGGAAGAGTCAGTAGACATGATGTATATTAACCCCTCACTCACACTTACAGTGTCGCACAAAGAACTCACACTCACCTGTGCAATAGACGTCAAACTTTAACATCCCAGTGAACTTGTAGACGTAGAATCCCCCTGGACAAGCTTTGACAGGAATGGAGGATCCGGTTGAACAGCTATTAAGGCCATTAATTAGAAGAGGCACCATCTTCACCCCCTCCCCAATAGCAGGGTGAGGGCCACCAAGACTGTAGGGCTCGAGGGAGCCGCACTTCAGGGCACCAACACAGCCCTCCTTCATGCTTACCGCAATGTTACCATTGTATCGGTACCAGCCAACTTTGTTTCGGTCAGTGATGAACTTGCCAGTAGAATCAATGGTGAACAGTCTGGCGTCTCCATTCATTGTCAGAGGGTTGGTGCAGGGGTCAGCGCACTGAGCCGTCCCACTGATGGTCAGGCAGTCCAGGTGGTCCGGGCAGGGATTCGTCAGACAGGGAGCTTTGTTGATGTTATTGCACAGGTAGACACCTTTCATGTTCTGGCAGGTGGTTGAAGGGCTGCACATATTCTGTGTCGGGATACTGCACTCGTTATTGTCCACACACTTCTTACCGGCGATGTCCCAGCTGTAACCACTGGGGCAGCAGTTGTAGCCGCTGCAGTAAACCATCTTTGTGCATTTATGTCCATTTCCTATCGATCCAGCGGGACATGAACACACCACATAGCCGGTCTTCTGCTCGCAGATTGCATTATTGGCCACGTCACAGTCACTGCAGGTTTTGGCGACTGAGGGAGAGAAATGAGAAGAAAAGATTGTAAATGCAGTGACACCTTCTTACACTGACAGCTAATGGGGAACAAACCCTGATTCCTGAGCCCCCCCCCCGAAACCAGAAAACTGACACCCTGATTTCCTGCTTCAATGAGTGTCCACTAATACTGTCTGTACAGGAAGAGAAGCTCAGCTACAAAGGCCATGGTGCAACCTACTAAATCAGCTTCCTCATTGTATGAACCCCCTGAATCCTACAGCCTGATATACACATACCCAACTTTGCTCTACTACAGCCTAATGCACATATACCCCACTATGCTCTACTACAGCCTGATGCACATATACCCAACTGTGCTCTACTACAGCCTCATACACACATACCCAACTGTGCTCTACTACAGCCTCATACACACATACCCAACTGTGCTCTACTACAGCCTGATACACACATACCCAACTACACGCTATTACAGCCTGATACACACATACCCAACAAAGCACTATTACAGCCTCATACACACATACCCAACTATGCTCTACTACAGCCTCATACACACATACCCAACTATGCTCTACTACAGCTTCATACACATATACCCAACTATGCTCTACTACAGCCTGATGCACATACACCCAACTATGCTCTACTATAGGCTGATACACACATACCCAACTATGCTCTACTACAGCCTGATGCACACACACCCAACTATGCTCTACTATATGCTGATACACACATACCCAACTATGCTCTACTATAGGCTGATACATACCCAACTATGCTCTACTACAGCCTGATGCACACATATACCCAATTATGCTCTACTACAGTCTGATACGGAAACCCAAATTCTGAAATGTTAGAAAATCTGTATTATTGGCACCAGCTAGTGGTAATACAGAACACAACCTACTTATGTACAGAATAATAGATAAAACCGTGTTGATGAATGAATACTCAAGATAAATAAAATGGGTAAAGTGCCATGTAACCACAGTTTAAATGAATCCAGTCGCTGATCACTTCCACTCGGTGGTATATCCCTTCCCACCACAGGTAAATGAACTATCCAAGAAATGTGGTGGCTTCAGCGCTTCTTTCACATAAAAGTTGGAGAGGATCCCCTGTGTTGGTTCGTTTCCTGGGCCTAAGTGACAGTCACCTTCTGGCAGCCTCTCACCAGTATCCCTCAAATAAAATAAATACACATACAGGGTTATTCAGAGAGCGGTGAAAAGCAGGAGAATGACTGGAGAATGAAAAATTCTAGGTCAAAATAGCCAAACCATAAAAATTCTCCCTTTCATCTCACTTTCCAAATCGGCTATTTTGACCTAGAATTTTTCATTCTCCAGTCATTCTCCTGCTTTTCACCACTCTCTGAATAACCCTGATAGTGTAGCAGAATCAAGTAACTTTGAAAGAAAATAAGAGAGATTTCACTCACATTTTTTTGGTGTCTCGCAATCAGACGCCAGATACGCAGGCAGTGTTTTTTAGGGAGCTCAGGACCCTCTAACAGGCCTGATTTTGCAGATCACCTTGAAGAAATGCAGACTGAATGCGGCAATCACTGAGCTGCAAAACATATCCCCTGTGCTGTGCTTCACATATCCTGCAAACCTGGCGAGGCGGAGAGTCCTGAGGACTAGGGATGAGCTGTTCGGTTCGATGTGTTCGGAGTTCGATTCGAACATCGCCAGTTCATTTATTCGCAAACTTTGAACATTTCCACGTGTTCGCAGCATGTTCGCCCACAATGGACCACAATGCACTTTTCCACTGGCCTGAAGCTTGTAATTGGCTACAGCCTGCACCTGACCACAGTTTAGGTGCAAGACAGGTGCAAGACTATGCCAATCACGGCTCAGAGTCCTGATTGGGCGAATTTTACCCAATCATGGGCTCACAGAGCTAAGTCCCGCAGCACACTATATAAGGCTTCACACAGAGCTAAGTCCCGCAGCACACTATATAAGGCGTCCCTTGCAGCCCCAGCGTGTGTTTTTTGAGAGGAGATTGGCAGTGAGAACACGCACTAACAGTCTGCCAGCAGCTATTGGGGGGGGGGGGTCTCATTTCTACAAAATATCTGGGAATTGTTGTAATCTGTGTCTTGTCACTGCCACCCATCAGGGGGTCTCACTGATTTTATAGGAGGTTTCTGGGAATTGTAATCTGTGTGTTCTCACTGCCAGCTATCAGGGGGTCTCACATACTTCTAGCAGATTTCTGCGAATTGTAATCTGTGTCTTGTCACTGGCTGCCAGCTATCAGGGCGTCTCACTGAGTTATACCAAAGTTCTGGAAATCTTTAATCTAGATAACACAGTTGAATCAGAGTTCTGCATATCTCCAATTTTTATAACAGAGTTGAATCAGAGTTCTGTATATCTTCAATCTATACATCACTCACCATGTCAGAAAGACCAAAAAGGAAAGGCAGACGCTCCCAGACACAGATAAGAGGGCAAGCAGCCTCTGTGTCGGGAGGCTGTGCCTCTGGTCGTGGTGGACGTGGTGCATCCTCTGCAGGGGCACGCTTGTCCTTTCTAACTGGCTGTCTTAAGCAGCAGCAACATACAGAGGATTTGGTGGATTGGCTAACCAGGCCATCCTCATCCTCCGAGTCCTCTGCCAGCTAGGCTTGTAGTGCTTTACAGTCCACCTCAGCTGCCAAAGCATCTAATGCAGCCTCCATGTCCACAGCTACTCCTGCCGTAGCCTCGCTATCACACACGGAGGAGTCAGCTGAATTGTTTGACTACAATGACAGTGACATGCTGCCTGAGGATGCGCAGCAACTACAGTGCTCTGATTCAATCTCTGAGGTTGAGGAAGGGAGAATAATCAACCTAGAGGAAGGGGGTGCCAGGTGACACACAAATAACTGGCACTCATGTTGCCCCAGCAGCTGCAGCATACTGCCAAGTTGGCTCCTGTGACGAGGAGATAGGGGTGAGGACAATGATGATGAGGTCACCGACTCCACCTGGGTGCCTGATCGAACAGAGGAGTCAAGTGAGGAGGAGGAGGAGGCACAACAAACACGAGGCACAACGTCCTCTATGACTAGGGATGAGCTGTTCGGTTCGGACAGTTCGGAGTTCGGCCCGAACTTTGGTTGTTCGACAGTTTGCGAATTTCAAACTTTTTGGGTGTGTTCGGTTCGAGCTCAAAAAAAAAGAAGAAATTTTGAAAAAAGTATAGAAAATGCTTAAAAAAATACTAAAAAATCTAGAAATAAAGAGACTCTTTACTGCAGAATATCATAAGCAACGGTTTATTAGATATTGAATTAAAAACTAATGTGTACGTGCATAGATTCTCAACTCTAAATGACCTCTGTTCACAAACGGGCATAAACACTAGCAGGGTTATTCAAAGAGATTCGAAAAGTCACCGCACGTTCGGTGACTTTTCGCTCTCTTCAATTCGGTTCCTTTTGCCGATCCCATTTCGGTGACCCTGCGGTGTATTCAGCAAACACCACAGGGTCCCCGAATTGCAGGGAAAAGCTGCCGAAAACCCGACGAAAACGAACCGCAAAACCCACCGAATGCACGCCGAAAACAAGCAAAAACATCTGGATTAACCTTCGAAAAACCCGAACAGGAGCCGAATCACACAGAGCCGAAGCAGCTGAGACGCAGACGAGGGAGGTGAATAAATTAGCAAAACCGTTTGTATAAATCTGTGAAAATGAAAAGCTGTTTGCAAAGAAACTACTGAGCGAAAATGTTTGAAATTTACACAGGAGGTCCAGGGAATGATAATAAAGAGGCTGTTACAGAAAAAAGAAGTAAACTTAAAATAAAAAAAATCGGACTTTTGAAAAAAAAAATTCAGAAAAATGCTTAAAGTATCCTAAAAAATCTATAAATAAAGAGACTTTTTGCTGCAGAATTTTATAATGAACGGTTTATTAGATATTGAATTAAAACGGGAATATTTTTAACATTGAAGCCTATGGGATTCTCCTGAATAAATTTGCCGAATTAAACCACTGAATGGCAGGACATTAGGGGAACCTTTCACTGCTGGTTTGTGTTCTCTGAATAGACGAAGCATTGCTTCTCTATGGGGATTTCACTGCCCTCGAACAGGCACCGAACAGGCACCGTATGTGCAGGCAATTCGCCAGGATTTGGCGAATTGCCTGCTCTCTGGATAGCCGAATGGCCAGGAAAGGTAACCGAACGCTGATTTTCAGCATTTGGTTACCTTTCTCAAGCGATTCGGATCTCTTTGGATAACCCTGTAGGTGTTTTTAGTCTGTTCTTATGAATTTGATACTTTGTATGTATGTAGACTATACTGAGGGGTGTGGTGTCTGCTTTTGAGAAGTGTTAATTTCTCTCCTCTAATATGCTGCCTTTCTAATGAGACCAAACACGATCATGTAGGAAAAATACAAAATTTCCTCATTTCCCGCTTTTAACATCTAAAGCAATGTTATTTTTCACCTCGGGATTAAACATTCACAGGGTTATTCAGAGAGCGGTGAAAAGCAGGAGAATAACTGGAGAAGTGAAAATTCTAGGTCAAAATAGCCAAACCAGAAAAATTCTCCTATTTATCTCACTTTCCAAATCGGCTTTTTGGTCTAGATTGTTCTCTTCTCCTGCCAGTTCTCCTGGCTTTCACCGCTCTCTCAGGGTTGTTCAGAGAAAGGTGAAAACCAGGAGAATGGCAGGAAAAGAGAACAATCTGCACCAAATCGCCGATTTGGAAAGTGAGATAAGGCTAGGGTCAGACTAACGCATTTTTCGCAGCGACCGTCAAAAAGTGCGTCCGAACGCATTGCCATATTTTTTCACGGAATGCGCGAAAACGGTCATACGATGCGCATTTTTGTGCGTGATTTTTTACGGATCCAAACCAGGAAACTTTGGGTGTCTGGACGTTATGTTGGCCGGACATGAGCAGGGTCTGACGTCTCCAAATCACGCACACACGCCACTAGAGGACGCAGCGCACTCTGTACGTCCGTACTAGCGGTTCTGCGTTCTCGAAAAAATGCGTTCATTTTCTACTTGCGTTGCGCAGCCGGACGTTCGTGCGACCGTACTTCGTATATTGGCTGTCATTGCCCGTCATTGTGTGTGTTTATATATATATATATATAATTTTTTCGTATATATTTATAGGATATATGTATTAAGTGTGTGTGTGTAACATATTATAGTTTTGTATATGCTTATAGGATACATGTATTAAGTGTGTGTGTTTCTCCATATGTATTCAGTCCTGTGCTGGTAGACCTAATTGCTACTCTGAGAAAAATATGCATACATATATACAATGTATTCAGTATGTGTAGCTAGGCACATTTGACACTGCTCAATTAACCTTAGAACCATTTGTTCTTATCTATTCCCCCCCCCGTTCTGAACCACTGAGTTTACGAATTTTATTGCACCCCAAACCCCTTCTGATCTTATGTGTCTTTTTTGGTTTTTTTTATTTTTTTTATTTATTTCTCTCTCAGCAAGCATTCTTACGTCGCTTCCCCACCCATCAGACCCAGGCAGCAACTCACTCTGGTTTCTCCTGGACTTTGTTCCCACCCTACCCACCCCACAGTTTTCATTTGATTTATACCCTCCTATCACACTCCTTACACAGCTGCAATACATTCCCTCATTAAATCCCTGCTTTCTCTACTCTCGCCCACCCAACTACTCTCACCCCCACCTTTCTCTATAATGTATATACCACTACTACTTCTCTTTTCTCTCACCTCCCTTCTCTCCAAAGCTACCCTCGCCCTCTATACACCTTTCCAATTGCCCCAGGATGGAAATCAAGTCCTTATACACCCCAGCCTACTTGGTTCTTCTAACCTGTCAGCTGAGTGCTGGTGGAGAGTACTAAAGTCCAGCCCTCCTACCCCCACACAGAGATTTAATACTGTGCAATTACAGTATCACCAAAAGAAAACTCTGTCCAAATTTCTATTCATTCTGCTACTTTCCCTGGCAAACTATGTGGAATCTAACCCTGGTCCTATAGGTGACACAACCTTTAGTCTCCCCACTAAAAAAGGCCTCTCATTCGTGCACTGTAACATCCGAAGTTTACTCCCTAAATTGGATGAGCTTCAGGCTTGGTGTTGCTATTACAAACCAAAGTCCTTGTGCTCACAGAGTCGTGGTTAACCCCAAAAGTACCAGACTCTGCCATATCAATACAGGGGTATTCATGTTATAGAAAAGACAGAGCAAAGAGAGGAGGGGGAATTGTTATTTATGTTGAGGAGTCCATAAAGTTCACCCCCTTACAGACTTCTAGCTCTCCTGTCACCTTTGATTTCCTCTCTGGTATAATTGAGATCCCATTCAGTAAATCAATCATTGTTGCTGGGTTGTATCGTCCACCGAGCTCTCCAGTGCACCCCTCTCTGACATATCTCAAATCCTTAATAACCTACTTGCCCAAAACCAAAAACGTGAACTGCTGGTCCTCGGCGATTTTAATACAGATTGGCTAAATCCTAAAAACAATAAACACTGCACACTATTTAAAACTTTGCAGCTAACTCAATTAATCTCCTCCCCCTCTCGCATTAATATGAAAAGCCCTAACCATACCTTGCTGGACTGGATTCTCTCCTCATCTCCTGATAGAATACAGGAGGCAGGCGTTCTTGCTAATAGCTTTAGTGACCATTGTCTAGTGTATTGCGTGCACAAAATAAAGGCCTTGAAATCTCCCCCAAAGGTAATAACCACCAGGTCTTTCAAGAAATTTATTCTTGAATCCTTCCTAAGTGATCTCATACAGCTCCCCTGGTACAGGCTAAACCTAATCCCAGACCTAGACTGTGCAGTTGAATACTTTCAGTCTGAGCTCCTGCAAGTCTGGAATTCCCATGCCCTGCTGCGTAAAGTGCGAGTAAAAGGGGCCCATCTCCCCTGGGTTACAGCTGACCTCACGCATATGTACCAGTTTAGAGACTCCCTGTGGTCAAAGTTCAAGAGTACTGGATCCATGAACGATCACTGTGAATACCGAAAATGCCGGAATGAATGCACAAAAGAAACAAAAATGGCTAAAGCCCAATACTTCAATGAAAATTTAAACAATAACATATCAAACCCCAGAAATTTTTGGAAAATCATAAGTAACATACAAGCACCCCCCAGCCACTCCCAACCAGCTGCTTTAAAAGTAAACAACCAAACTGTAACAACGCCCCCTAGATGTAGCAAATGCTTTTAATAATTATTTTGTTGGATGCGCCACCACCCTCATTGCTAAGCTAGGAAATGAAACGCAATCAGAAAGGCCGCACAAAGGTCAGGACCCACCAACAGTGCAAAAACCCCATAACCCAGACCTATTCAGTTTTAGGCCTGTGCCTGTCAGTGCCATCACTAAACTTCTCCGTAACCAAAAAATGAAATACCAGTCTGGACCTGATCAAATCCCAGCAATGCTGCTGAAAATCAGTGCACCAGCAATTGCTAAACCTGTCGCAACCCTGATTAATGAATCACTGGCGACTGGATACATACCCATACTCTGGAAGACTGCAAGGGTACCTATCCATAAGAGTGGAGACAATACTTTGGTATCCAACTACCGCCCAATATCACTGCTCCCTGTAATGTCAAAAATTCTGGAAAAATGTGTCTACACTCAATTACGTGATTATTATCAGTATCAGAACTATTTAACCCCAGATCAATCAGGCTTTCGTCCAAACCATTCAACTACAACTGCCCTTTTAAAAGTTTGTAATGATATCCAAGCGGGCATGGAACAAGGAAATCTAACTGGAGCCATCTTCCTTGACTTTGCCAAGGCTTTTGACACAGTAGACCATGGCATCCTATTACAAAAACTTAAAAACTCTGGTATTGGTGATAGTACGTTAACCTGGTTCCAATCATATGTGTCTGACAGGTCTCAATTTGTGTCCATTTCTGACAGCACTTCCCTTCCCCTCCCAGTCACGTGCGGTGTACCCCAAGGCTCGATACTTGGCCCCCTGCTATTCACAATATTCATAAACGATATGCCCAATGTCTGCAAAGCCTCAACTGTACACATGTACGCAGACGACACGGTAATCTATACCAGCAAACCAAATCTCCCGCAGCTGGAGGCCGTGCTGCAAGAAGAATTCACAGGGGTAGAAAAGTGGATAGCAAATAACAAACTTTTTCTAAATACTGACAAAACGGTTACAATGCTCTTTGGAACAAAACCTAAACTACACAAATTGCAAACACCCCATCTATGTGTTGGGACAAAATCAAACGGCACACTGACCACAGTCACCTCTCTCAAATACCTAGGTATGTGGTTAGACCCTAATCTATCTTTTGGCCCCCACATCGAAAAACTCTCATCTAAACTTTACCCCAAACTAGGTGCCCTGTACAGAAACAAATCCTGCCTGAGCCCCGCGGTAAGAAAGCAGATTGTACAACAAATGCTTATGCCAGCCATTGAATACGGAGATGTAGTGTATGCAGCCGCCCGCAAACACACCTCCAGAAACTTACTACATTGTATAACTCATTCTGTCGCTTTGTGCTACAATGTAACTACATGACCCACCATTGTGACATGTTAAAAGAACTAAACTGGCCATCGCTGGACTCTAGACGCACCCTTCACCTTTCCAACCTGGTGTTTAAGAGCTTTTCTGGAAGCTACCACCCTACCTCTGAATATGCTGCTTCCCCCAGCAGTTCCCTCATCCTATAACCTCAGATCCAGGACCAGCACCTTACTTGCAATACCGCAATACAAAAAGAAAATGGCTCAATCCGCATTTTCCTACAGAGCACCGCAAATATGGAATAACCTCCCAGACGCCGTCAAATCTTCCCCCAGTCTAAAGTCCCTTAAGAGCTCCCTATTAGCATACCTCAATACAGAATGCACCTGTAAACATGTAACATAATGACTTTATTTCCTCCATATTTATTTTTCTGTTAATCTGTATATTTGGTCTTGTGTTAATATCTTGCATTTTACTATTTTGTATTTCTGTAACCACTCAATGTTCTCGAACCCAGGACATACTTGAAAACGAGAGAAATCTCAATGTATCCTTCCTGGTAAAATCCTTTATAAATAAATAAATAAATTTGCTGCTAGTGCGGCCGTGAGTAAGTGCGCCTAAACACACGTTAAAAATTCGCTAGTCTGACCCTAGCCTAAATGGGAGAATTTTTCTGGTTTGGCTATTTTGACCTAGAATTTTCCATTCTCCAGTCATTTTCCTGCTCTTCACCGCTCTCTGAATAACCCTGACAGGGTTATTCAGAGAACCCTGACAGGGTTATTCAGAGAAAGGTGAAACTCAGGAGAGACTGAAGAGAAAATTCTAGGTCAAAATAGCCAAACCAGAAAAATTCTCCCATTTTTCTCACTTTCCAAAATCGGCTATTTGGTCTAGAATTTTCCATTCTCCAGTCATTCTCCTGCTTTTCACCGCCAAAAAATCAGTAAACTTTTTCTACGTGTCCGAAAACGTCTCCTCTTTTCATACAGGCTGCAGCCCCAAGCAGTTGTTTATGGATAGATTAAAGGAAAAGCATTTACCGTCATTTGAAATGTCATTTTTTGGTTTTTACATGTTTCTATACATCCTAGAAATCCGCCACTTCACGGGCAGGTTATGGGGACCTCCTAGGCACGATATTTGAAGGAATATTTTTTGTTTTTATTTTTAACCCTTATTTCATGGAAAACTCACTGTCCCTTTAAAAACGTTTTTTTTAAAAACTTTTTGTCCTTGTTTCCTGTCCCCCAGGGCACTACCCGGACCCCCATACACCTTTTATGGCAAATATCTAGCATATATGCCCTCTTGGAGGGCACTCCAAAAACCGAATTTTCAGCCCCATTGATTTGTATTGAGTTCGAGTTCGGGTTCAGATCCGAACTCGGGGGGGTGTTCGGCTCATCCCTATCTATGACCAACCGTAGCACTAGCCAGCCCAAGGCATCAGATGTCAGAGCTGCTCAGGTGCAGAGCGCTGTTGTCTCAAAGAACACATGCAGGAACTCTGCTGTCTGGGAGTTCTTTAAGAAATGTGCAGCAGACCCCACCGTTGCTGTTTGTAATTTATGTCAGATGAGGATCAAGTGTGGGAAAGACACCGGACGCACTAACACTAACAGTAACCCTAATGTAAAACAAGAAAAAACACTAACCCTAACCCTAATGTAAAACAAGCCACAACACTAACCCTAACCCTAATGTAAAACAAGCCACAACACTAACCCTAATATAAAACAAGTGTAGCGCTCACTCCCGGAGGAGCCGCTGAAAATGAACCACGGGTCAGTCTCCCCGCACTAGGGAATAAATATACTCCAACACCGTTGTGAGTTTTTATCATTTAAATAGTTTACTAAAATCTTGAGCAGATGTTGAGACACGGTATTCACAAATATTATTACAATATTTTCGTATTACAGTAAAACGCGCAGCGGAAAAGAAACGAAACACGAGGCTTCGTATTTCGGAAAATAAAATATTCGCGACCGAACATAAAAGAAAATGCAATTTCCCGATAGTTCAGAAAAAGGGACACGTAGCGAAACCCCAAACATACAATCCCTTCGTATTACGGCAAACGCGCAGCGGAAAAAGAGAAAAATGTATTCGGAACGTATCTTTGTCTTTAACCCCCGTTCCGATTCGTAAAAGGAAATGAGTCCTGTACAAGTTAAGTTCCAGAATGTGAGAAGCGTATCTGTGTGTGTGTGTGGTACCCGGGTACTGTTCAACTGGCCAGTGAATTTATTAAAGGAAGGTCTTCGACTAGTCAGTTGGGGCCCTGTAAACTTTAAAGAGAAAACAGCAGAGCGTCCTTTAATCATACAAACAGCCTTGGAGGCCTCTCACCCCTCCGATGACTGCTTTAGGCTCCGCTGACCCAGGACGTCTCTCCACCCGATTTTGACTGGGGATACTAGCGGCCGGATCCGTTGTCTACCTTCATGCAGCTTGTCCAGCTCCCCGCCTGCTCTCCGTTCGATTCCGCCGGTCTGCAGCTGTTGTCTGGGTACTGGCAAGTCTCCTTCTCCTCAGGTTGAGTGACCCAAATAGGAATTACAGGTCTCCCTCGGGCTTTGGCCTAGCTCCTCCAGCGGTCTCCTCAGTGCGTCCGCTTTTTCTCATCCCCTGGCGCGCTCTGGAACTTTCTCCACGAGTCCACCCACTTCCTGGCTTCTTGCAAATCATGCCGGTTATTGTAGTCCCAATGTCCAGTATCTCTAATTGCGATAGTCTCCATCTTGTGGCCAAAAATAGGTACTGCCACAGCAAGATTTTTAGCACAGCGCTACACAAGCAAGAACACTAACCCTACCAGTAACCCTAATGTAAAACAAGCAACAATCGTAACCCTAATGTAAAACAAGCAACACTAGCCCTAACCCTACCAGTAACCCTAATGTAAAACCAGCAAAAACACTAACCCTAACAGTAACCCTAATGTAAAACCAGCAACATCACTAACCCTAACAGTAACCCTAATGTAAAACAAGCAACATCATTAACAGTAACCCTAATGTAAAACCAGCAACAGCACTAACCATACCATTAACCCTAATGTACAACAAGCAACAACAGTAACCCTAAGGCTAGAGTCAGACGAACGCAGTATTAATGTGCGTTTAGCAGCACTAAATCACAGCCGTAGTAGCAGCAAATGATGTCCAATGCCGGGCAGCATACGAAGAACAGCCGCACAAAAGTGCAGCAGCGCAACGCAAGTGGCAAACAAACGCATTTTTTAGAGAACGTGATACCGCTAGTACTGACGTACAGAGTGCGCTGCGTCCGCTAGCGGCGTGTGTGCGTGATTAGGAGACGTCAGACACTGCTAATGTCCAGCCAACATAACGTCCAGACGCAAAAAGGGTTTTATTGATGATCCGTACAAAATCACGGACGAAAATGCGCATCGTATGACCGCTATCGCGTATTCCGGGAAAAAATACGTCCATTTGTTCGAATGCACATTTTCACGGACAACGCGAAAATTGCGTTAGTCTGACCCTAGCCTAATGTAAAACAAGCAACAACAGTAACCCTAACAGTAACCCTAATGTAACACAAGCAACATCACTAACCCTATACTTAATCCTAAAACATAAATAGTAATCCTAAAATCATAAAACAAGTAAATGAGCTAACCCTAATCATGAAATAAGCAGAAATGGCAGCTCCACTGCATTTTAAACGACTTCAGGGTTATTCAACGAGCACTGAACTGGCCACCTACGTAATTGCACCAAACAGTGAGTTTCCCCGTATGGTGCAACTTTGTGGCCATTCGGCTATTCAAAAAGCTGGCAATTCGCCCGTGAAATGTGGTGCCTGTTCGGCGGCAGTGAAATCCCCCATAGATAAACAATGGTTAATCTATTCACATTGAACAGCAGAGAAATGTCAGTGAAATGCCCTGATGTTCAGTGGTTTCATTCGGCAGGTTTATTCAGGCGAATCCCATAGGTTTCAATGTTAAAAATATCCCTGTTTTAATCCAATATCTAATAAACCGTTTATTATTTTAATCTGCAGCAAAAAGTCCCAATTTCTTAGAAATTTTTTAGGATTTTTTTGGTGAAACTTTTTATTTCTACTTTTTTTAATGGCTTTTTTTATTCTGTAACAGACCTTTTTATTATTATTCATAGGACCTCCTATCTTCTTTTCAGGCATTTTTGTGCAGTAGTTTTTTTGCAAACGGCTTTTAAAAGTTGCGTTTTATTTAGAGGATTTTTACCCGTTCATCGACTTCCCGCGTCTGGTTAGGGCTCTGTTCGGCAGATCATTGTCTTTTTTCGTATCGATTTGATGTTTCTTCGGCGGTTCTTCTGATGCATTTAGCGGCTTTTTCCCTGCGCTTCGTGGACCCTGCAGTGAATGCTGAATTAACCACAGGGTCGGTGAATTTGACTCAAAGTGCCCCTGCATATGCCTGTCTCAGACAGTTTTAGACATTTGGAATTTTAAATGTGACATTGTGGTGCTCTCTGAATAACCCCTTAAAATTCCAAATGATAAAGTCCCTGCTAGACTTTGTGCCCTTTGGAGAAGAGCGTATGCCAGCCTTGCGCCTGCAGACTTTGGCTAATCATTAGGGATGTGCGTTTCGGGTTTCGGAATTTCGGAATTTTCACGAAATTTCCTGATTCGTGTTTTCGGATGCGGCCGAATTTCCGAAAAATTTCAGATCCGAAAATTTCAGATCCGAAATGTTTTCCGAGCCGAAACGAAATATTTTCGGATTTTTCGAATGGACTTGAAATGTGTCACACGAGGAGAACAGATGTTCCGAAAAACGAAAATTTTCCAAAAAACGAAAATTTTCCGAAAAACGAAAATTTTGTAAAAACGAAAATTTTCTGAAGAACGAAAAATTTTCGAAAAGTCGATACAAAAAACGGGCAAAATGACACTAAAAATACGAAAAACGGTCGATATTCCGAAAAATGTGCAATTCCGAAAAACGAAAATTTTCCGAAAAACGAAAATTTTCCGAAAAACGAAAATTTTGTAAAACGAAAATTTTCTGAAAAACGAAAATTTTTCGAAAAATCGAAAAGTCGATAAAAAAACGGGCAAAATAACACGAAAAATACGAAAACGGTTGAAATTCCGAAAAAAAAATGTACCCGAAAAACGGGCCGAATCGAATCGAATCCGAAATCGGTCGAAACGAGCCGAATCGAAAAGTTTGAAAATCCGAAAAATCGAACCGAATCGAACCGAAAAAAAAATCGGTGCACAAGCCTACTAATCATGGCTTCATGGAGCATTTGGGCATTGCCATGCTGTATATAATAGATGTGTTTTAAACATTTTTCTCTTTTACTGTTCCTAGAGTTGTTAGTTTTGTATTAGTTTATTCTCCCCTCTGATTGTGCTGGACAGATACTCTTATCACTGGGGAGGAGGGTGATACTTAGAGTCAACAACGTGCTATTGATCTGGTCCCCTCCCAGATAGTAAACATATATTTTGGAAACTACAGAACGTACGGTCTGTTGCTGCGTTTCCTAAAGATTAAGTCTCACTGGTGGTGTGTGGGGAAACGTTACGTCCCTGGGGAATCTCTCTGCAATGTCAGGGCTACCAGTCGTTTAGTCTGGATGGTGACTGTCTGTCCTTTCTCTGTCCCAGAACCCAGACCCACAAATAACTGACTGGTTCTGGTCCTGGAGTTTTGTATGGAACCCGATGTGGTGTGCCTCACTTTGAACTTGGGGTACATGGGCCTAGAGATGTATTTGGGAGGTGCAGGTCTGACGTTCTACATTATTTCACTACCCTCTCTTATGTTGAAGTCACCCTGTAGGGTGCAGGGTGTTTGTATAATCTGTGTTATGTATGAATAATGTTATTGTCTATGTGAATCTGTTGCTATCTATTGATGGGATTACTGGGTGGGTTATCTTGGCCTTTTCCAGCATCCCCTCTCTGGAATGTGTTAATTATCTCTTGTATGTTTGTGTGTTCTTTTGTTGATCTGCCTGGTCTGGCAAACACTGCCCATTATCTGATTACTGTTACTATGGTTTATATAATTACTTTATGGTCACTGTAGCCAAATTCAACTCCCTCTTTATCTAGAATGTGTTTACTCTATTATCTGTATTCAGACAGTCTGATGTTCAGGCTGTGATTACATGGCACTTTATTGTGCCATGGTTCACTTGAGGATGGGGGCAAGGTGTAATTTTTCATCAATCTCTAGGTCCACCTGGGACTGTATATATTTAACTCAATAAAAGGTGTTCAGTTGTTGCTGTTCAAAACCTCCCGATCTTAACAATTAAAAATTGGTGGATATCATTCGATCAGAAGCCAGATGGTTGTCACTAAGTAACTGTTATCTAACTGCAAGACAATTTATGGTCCCCTAGTTGTAATAATTGGTAATATAGCTAAAGATAGCCCAATTTGATACAAAAAAATATGGGAAATCTTCTTGCTATGCCTGAGAAGCGTCTGGCCAACGTGCTCTCATGCTGTGCTGATGAACGTCTCAAAAGTGATTGAACTTTTGTATAAAAGTCAAGGAGGAAAGTAGAGCGACGGAAGCCTCGTAGCGCTCGTCTCTCAGTTTGCTCTTGAAAATGAGATCCCAAATCAGCCTTTTATCCAGAACGATTAAGCTTTTTTTGGTAATGTATTAATTGAATATTTAGAAACATAGAAAATGTCGACAGATAAGAACCTTTCGGCCCATCTAGTCGCCCAATTACATGGATACTTTACCTGGATTTGTTCGAATGAGAAACTAATTAGGAACGAAGGAGATTTAAGAATTATCACCGTATATTACACATGAGGAAAGGGGGAGTGAGTTCCTTTGTTCTATGGGATCAGGCGGGGGTGTCATTGTTTTTATGGGCGGAAACATGGCTCTTTGTGATTGGGTACAATGGGGAGATAAACAATGGAAAGGAGGGGGAAGGGAGGTTATAAAAGGCTGTGCGTGAGACAAGTTGGTATTGCAACTAATTTTCTTTTACTAAGAACTTTAGAGACAGAGCGGTGGCGAGCTCCATTTTTACCATCACCATCATCGTATGAAAACCAATGACTGGATAAGTATTACTTGCTGTATCAATCTGTTATGCATACTCTATTATCATAAGTCTGCTATATATATATATATATATATATTCCTAGTTCCATTATTTATTGTAAGGATAGGTGTGGGTTTCCCATTGTATGGATTTGTAGTTTTATTTAGTGGATGCTTATTTATATTTGTTTCAATTTGCAATACTGTATTCCTTGTTCATTTGGTGTCCAGCTGCGTGATAGTAATTTCTAATGCGTTACTGATCTGCGATAACTCTGCCAGAATTCAGTGATTTGTTTTGTTTGATGTTATTAGGGGCATTAGGATTTCCAGTGATTTTCCTTTGGCTGTTTATGGACGGCTGTGCCTTATTAGTTTATGTGCTCAGTATAGCGCATGACTGACTGTCCAATTTTAGTATCTTTAAAATCATCCATGTATGCAGGAACAATCATAATAAGCACCCATATAGACACCGTAAACAAAGCACAGGGCATCACTAGACACGCATGTGCCACTCAACATGCACACAGTAGGAACTTATTATAGATAGTGAAATGACACGTAGGACCTCGGTATAACACACAAAGTCACACTAATTATGTAGCGATCATACACCCTGAAATCACGAAATTCCTCTCTATAACACACTGAAATCACTAATGTAGTATAACACTAAGGAAAATTAAATAATAAATAAATAAATAAATAATAAGAATAAAAAAAAATAATGTGTGTATATATATATTATAATATATATATATATATATATATACGTCTGTATGTGTATATAATAAACATAAAAGTAAAATAAATACTTGCTATAACATGCCGTAATCACATAATGGAACACACTGAAACCTAGCCATAGCACACGGAGACAACACAAAGGGAATGTAATCACACATAGGAATTTGATATAACACACTGAATCACTGGACATTAGTCACTATAACTCTATAGTTGTATTCTCAAGCAGCTTCGCATGCTGGTCTTTTATGTGGGTTATGATTTACAGGGTTATTCAAAGAGCTGTGTGTTTTAAATAATGTTGGAGTAACCCCAAGGGCTAAGCAATAAGTTGATGAACAAATTAATTTGTATACTGTATTTAATTAAGTTCACTATTTTACTTGTTGCAATTTTAACGTGACACAGCAGCAATGACAATCTTTTGTTTTGAGCACTTGCTACAGTTGAGTAAATAATTATTTAGAACGGTAACTTTGTCTTTATTGAGGGAGAGGAGAGACTTATTTCAAAAATAGAGGAAACATGAGCAGTAACTCACTCTTATTTCACACTTGTACCATCATCATAATAAAGCCTGGGAGTGGATAAGTATTAAGTGTATTAATTCAGTGAATTTGAACCTATGTTGATAATATACTATATGCGTGTGTGTGTGTGATCTATTGGGTTAAATACGCGCTAATTTATCCGTTCTAGTGATTTGCATTGTTAGCTAGAATATGCTCGTTGATATTTGCTTCACTTTGTAATACTTGATCAAACCTTATTATTTGTATAGTCTGTATGATCTTATTAACATAGGTAGTCAGTGACCGCATGGCTGGCAGCCATTTTAAACCTCAAAAAGTCACATGTGCTTCTACCAATGAGGAAGTGCTGCAGCAGTAACTGTACAATCTGTTTAAGCTTATATTTGCGCAACTAAATTAATCCAGATTGTTTCTGCCAGATTTATGAATATATAGCAATTACTAACCAAATACACATCTAAATGTGTCTGTTATAATTTCTGAAGAGGTTTATCAACTAAACAGTGATTCTGTATGTTAGCAAGGGCAGTGTCATTAGGTTAGTTCGGTTGCTTTAACTTCGGGTCTATAGATTAATATACTAAGCAAGAATCAGTTTCATTGTGGATGGAGGTTAAAGACTTTCACATGTGCAGATTGGTTCTATTGATAAGGAATTCCAGCCAGCCCTGAGGATTCATAAGATGGAGGACAATGCAGCCACTATGTACAGAACATCTATGCTCTATCTCAACTCAAAATGGAGACAGCGTTATTTACATTTCGCAAGGGGAAAGAACAATGGCTGAGATAACAGTGAGCTGGTGATCTTAGTTGCTGGGGGGAGGGAAGGGGCTGTTGTAAGCATGTGAAAACAAAAGGAATTCCTTACTTACAGGGGGGTGTACACTATACAAAGACTGGATCGTAATATAGAGGTTACGCTATACAGAGTGAAGACAATACTCTACATGATACACAGAGCAAGGGAATGTAAGGAAAATAAATACAAATAAACATTGGGACGGCCGTTTCTTCTCAGAGGCAATAAGTAGGGAAGATGTTTCTGTTAGCTACCATTCATTCAATCAGGTGGTGATTTTGGTAAGGGTAGCTGGCGAGGGGACAGAGTTACCTATGCTTGATCTAGATGCAGCCTTCAGGCCGTACCGCTGTGTCCAGGGGGTTTTCTTTTAATGGGGTGTAAATTCGATGGGTAATTTTACATCGATATCTGTTTACCCATTGGGGTGGGCAATATCCCGTGCCCCCCTTTTTAAAGGCTTCCTACTTTTTTGCATTGCTTAGTGGAGAAGAGAGCGGGGAGGAGACGTATAGTACATTACTTGGATGATTTCATGGTAACGGGTTCCAAAGGGACTGGAGAATGAGGTAGGATCGGGGGGGGGAAACAATATAAGTTTAGTTGATCAGGGAGAATTGTAAGTGGTTTGGAGGGGGGAATGGCCAGACATTAAGATCAAATGGTCTAGTGTAATTTCAAATGGTGAGCAGGCAAATGGCCCAGGAGTGGATTCAATGGATGGGTGCAAAGCTTGGTGTTTCTGGAATTTTTTATTTTCCAATCGTCGGGGCAATACCACTGTGGGGGATAGAATTAAAAAATAAATAAATAAATAAATAAAAAATAAATATATATATAAAAAAAAAAAATCCCCCCTTTTTTAATTTTGCGTCTGATATTCAAGGTGTGGTGCAAGTGCTGAATAACATGTCTGCATCATCACCGTAGGTTGTAGCCTATGTCAGGTATTTGGTGTTGATATGTTGTCTGCATCATCACCGCAGGTGGTAGCCTATGTCAGGTATTTGGTGTTGATATGTTTGAAAAGCAATATTAATTTCACGGCAAATCACATACCGGGGGGAAGGAAGGTGGTTGGGGATACATTGTCCAGTTACAGGTGGGATGTGTCCCGACATTTGGCACCGGGAGGAGGAAAGAATAATAAAAAAATAAAAAATTTAAATTAATAAATAAATAAATACATATGAAGAAAAAAAAATGGGTGAAGACTGCCCTCCATTTCTTTGCCAGATGGGGAGCAGTTAGAGGGCATCAATGATTAGGAGAGGAGATTGTTGTTGCAGAAGACATGGGCACCATAGAGCAAGCAGTGAAAGGGTTGGATCGAGTTTTAAAGGGACAGAGGAGGTAGGGCAGAATGTTGTGTTCAAATAGCTACTGAAGTTCGGCGGTAAGTCAATAAAGGACGGCTTGGAACTATTTAGTGGTATTTCATACTTTGCTCGGTTAAAGGAAGAGGAGGACTGGGCTAAACAATTCGTGGTGAGGAAGATCTTGACAGCAGAGTACAAGTAGGAGATAAGATGGAGCTGATAATAATCTTTGTAGGGCAGCATTTGTTTTAGTTTTACAGCTGCCCTAAGGATTGAGAAAACAATTGCTCTAGGTGCCCATGGTGGGGAAGTATGCCCAGTGGTATGTATGAGGGCATACTTGGAGGCGACTCCTTCAAACGGTCGCATGTTCTGGGGGCACAAGGGTGGTACTAACTTGTCCGGGTATCAATTAAAAATGGTTCCGCAGCAGGCCACGGAGGGGCTTGGTGGAAAGAGGAGTTATGTTTGCCCCCATTCTTTCAGGATAGGAGCTGCTGGTACTGAGGCAGAATTGGGTTATCCAAAGGATCGAAGTAAAAAGATGGGGAGATGGAAATGGGAAGCGTATAGGAGATATGTGAGGTCATTAAAGAAATGAAGGGAAAACTTATGGGGAACAATTGTTTTGTTTTAATAATAAAAATTTGTTTCCTTGTTTCTTTTGGTTTCTTTTCAGTTCGGGTACACTGTGTGTGTGTGTGCATTACCGTTAATAGTTTACATTTTGGTTATTTGCAGGACGTGCAATGAGAGTGCGGATCCTGGGACACTCCTATGTGCACTGGATGGAGAGTCGTGCTGCTGGCACCAAGAGAGGAGCGACCCCGGGGTGCAGCGTAATTGAAGTAGGGATTAGATGGATAGGGAAGCAAGGTAGGGGGTGGGGCAGTTATTGGGAATAGTAAAGACATCCAGGATAAAGTGGGGTAAGCCAGATATTATGGTACTACATTTAGGGGACAGCTAGAGAAGAGATAGGTATTGTGAGTGGTGAAATAGCGGCCTGGCACGTGGGGATGCAATGGTAGGGGGAGGGTCTGCAGGGTACGGGTGAGTGTGGTTTCGTACGGCCAAGCTCAGGTGCCTTCCTGGTTTGCAGATCCTCTCAGCCTGCTATTTGCGATATAAAGAGAACCCTGAGCAGATGTGTGGTCATCCTGCTTAGCCACGTGGGGCCGCTATTTCTGGGCAATATGTGTGGTGCATTGCATTTGCTGATGTTATCTGGCAATGGTTTTGGAGCACCCCGAAATAGGAGCAAGAAGTGAGGAGTTCATTGAAAGGAGTGATAAGGCTGGGAACACACTCTTCATTGAAGGCGCGATAAGGAGCCTTTTGTGGGGTAAGGAAAGGTCACGGGTTTTTTATTTGGTGGCAGTAAAAAGAGGGTCCTCGTTTTTGGTGGCAGCGAAATAGGCGGCCTGGCACGTGGAGGGCGATAGTGGGGGGATGGTCTGCAGGGTACGGGGTGAGTGTGGTTCGTACGGCCAAGCTCAAGTGCCTTTCTGGTTTGCAGATCCTCTCGGCCTGCTATCTGCCATAAAATAAACTGAGCAGATGTGTGGTCAGCCTGCTTAGCCACGTGGGGCGCTATTTCTGGGCAATGCTTGTGGTGCATTGCAGTTACCAGTGTTATCTGGCTGCCAGTGTTATCTGGTGTAGCGAATTTGGCATACGAGGATCGATAATAATAATTCTGCCTTAGAGGCAAAGAATTTGGCCTTAAGTAATACTTTTAAAAATGCCTTTTCTAAATGCCAATACTTTGTTGTGTTTTTATTTACGGGAAGGGGTGGAGGCGGGGTGGGAGGGCCTTGGGGGGTTTTGTAGGTTTAAGAAGGTAACTTACATGGGAGAAGATGTAAGAAGAGAATAGGGGTATAATTCTTAGTTCGAATGAGAAACGAATTAGGAACGAAGGAGGTTTAAGAATTATCACTGTATATTACACATGAGGAAAGGGGGAGTGAGTTCCTTTGTTCTATGGGATCAGGCGGGGGTGTCATTGTTTTTATGGGCGGAAACATGGCTCTTTGTGATTGGGTACAATGGGGAAATAAACAATGGAAAGGAGGGGGAAGGGAGGTTATAAAAGGCTGTGCGTGAGACAAGTTGGTATTGCAACTAATTTTCTTTTACTCCCACCCAAACCACCCTGTTTTATTTTCTCTTTCAGAGATGCTGGTTTCTCTACAACGTCGGAAAGGTCACGCAGCAGAAGCACCACAGATAGGGGCAATGGAGTGGTGATTTCACTACTCATGCAAGACCACCTGTGATTTCCCATATGGAAATATGCCGTGTCGCATGAATCTGGTTCATGGTTTAAATGGCCGTGTCTGGGGGATTGTATAAATATCGACATGGTTAGTTTACCTATTGCCTCAAGTGATACACCATGTTACATGAAGCCAGCCCGAGGTTTTGAACGGCCAGGGTTGGGGGATTGTCTTTGATAAAAGCATGGTTAGAGTAGTTATTATCGATCAGACAGTATCCCAAGACTGGGGTACTTTACCATGTGGCAGGAAGCCAGCTGGTGGTTTGTTCGGCCACAGCTGGGGGATTGCGCTTTAAGATGGACATGGTTTAGGTTAGGGAGGAGCGGCAAAATAGGCGGCCTGGCACGTGGAGGGCGATAGTGGGGGGATGGTCTGCAGGGTACGGGGTGAGTGTGGTTCGTACGGCCAAGCTCAAGTGCCTTTCTGGTTTGCAGATCCTCTCGGCCTGCTATCTGCCATAAAATAAACTGAGCAGATGTGTGGTCAGCCTGCTTAGCCACGTGGGGCGCTATTTCTGGACAATGCTTGTGGTGCATTGCAGTTACCAGTGTTATCTGGCTGCCAGTGTTATCTGGTGAAGCGAATTTGGCATACGAGGATCGATAATAATAATTCTGCCTTAGAGGCAAAGAATTTGGCCTTAAGTAATACTTTTAAAAATGCCTTTTCTAAATGCCAATACTTTGTTGTGTTTTTATTTACGGGAAGGGGGGGGCGGGGTGGGAGGGCCTTGGGGGGTTTTGTAGGTTTAAGAAGGTAACTTACATGGGAGAAGATGTAAGAAGAGAATAGGGGTATAATTCTTAATCTTTTGTTTAGGATAGCCTTATGCCTATCCCATGCCTGCATTTAGCTTTTGTATTAGTATTTAATTGATATACTAATTATTTCGCTTTTGATATTATTTTGTACTATTAGCTTATATTGATTAGTCATTTATTCCACTAATATCCGTGTCTGGTGTTTATCTACTTGTTGTAATTTTCCATTGTTTAATGTCATCCATGAGTGTCTCATTACTCTCAGCCAGGCTCAGCATTTGCAGGTTAATGGATTAATCTTAATGAACTACAGTGATGTTCTTTAACCCCTTAGTGCCCGGGTGGTTTTACGAAAGTCTGTTCGAAAGTGTCGCTGCTGTTTGTTTACTTTTCTGCGCTGTTTGTGTTTAGGTCAACTTTTCCTCTTACTCGTTTATGCAACCCACACATATTCTATTTTTCCTGCCATTAAATGGACTTTCTAAAGATACCATTATCTCCATAATAACTTCTTATTTAATATAAAGAAAAATATGAAATATGATGAAAAAATGTAATCCCAAAAACCTACAAGTGCCAAAAAAGACCCCGGATAAATAGTTTCAAAATTTTATCCTGAGATTAGAAATACCCAATGTTTACATTGTTTCTGCTTTTAAACCCCTTCACTGGTGAACCATTTCAGCTCTGTGCGCTGAGCTCACTTTGACCATTTTATGTTCATCAAGGCCTATTTTATTAACCCCCCCAAACAAATTTAAAAAAAAAAGGATTTATTTTTACACCAAACCTAGTCATGTTTGATATCATTGGAAAGGTCATGATAGGGCCTTTCCACTGATATCATACATGACCCTGTAGCTGCAAGAGATCTGGAGATACAGGGATCCAAAGGATCCCTGTATCTCTACTTGGCAGCTAGGGGGTTAACTGGCCCACTGACATCATCACACATAGGGTGACAACATCAGTGAGTGGTGGGTGACCCGGAGGCTTGGTTGACAACCAAGATGTCAGCAACTTCCGGGTTTGAATTGCCATCCGGCAAAGGAGGGGTTAAAGTTAAGTCCAGCCAAAAAAGGGAGATTCTCCCCTTTCCAGCTGTACTTTTCCTTTTTTTTACGTTGAGCGGTTTGGAATTGAGAGGGCTCCAAAAGAGCCACCCTCCCCTTTCCTGTTTTCCTATACAGGCACTGGGGGGCACCTGCCGATGAAGTCCTCATATACGTTGATGACAGCACCACGCCTGCAAGGCCCCCTGAAATGGCAGGGCAGACATCCAGCCTGCCAGACTGCCGTGGGAGCCCGGACAGAGAACAGAGAGGTGAGTATAGGGAGGGAGGGAGGGAGGTTATGGGACCGTGATGTACACAGTACTTCTGCTGACGTTAAGGGGATTTCCCAAAAGGCTAATCAGGGAGCGCAAATGGATGAACACTTTGAACACTCACACCAGGTGACAAAAATGGAGTGCAAGAAATATACTCATCTTAGGTAATATACCAGCAGGGGAAATAGGACAAAAACCTATGAAATTCAAAAAGAAAAAAACAGGAACGAATTGCGCAGTACCAAAAGAAAATCAGAGCAATAACAGAAAGTAGCAGTGAACACACTCACAAAGGTGGAGCCTGTGAGGCTCTCTGTCAGCGCCTGTAAGCCACTTGAAAGGGGGGCTTCACCCACAAAGTACGTCGGTTCTTGTCTCGCTTTATTTTTCTTATGTACACTTTTTCTTATCCAGAGAGATTGAATTGCACAAAAGGAACCTCGGATAAATGAAGAGTGTATAGCGTGATACCGTAATAATATTACCGACTGAGGAAGCCTGCAGGACGGCAGGAGAAACGCGTTTCGGTTTATCCCCTTTTTGTATATACTTTTATTGTTTTATTTGTTAATAAATTTTCATTTTTTACCCTTTTTACCCTACTATTAATTTATACCATCATCTTGAGATATCTGAAGTCTACGTTTCCAACATCTACCGAGACTCAAGAAGGGTGAGACCTACCTAATATGGTCTGAGGCCTTTTCTACTGAGCCACCTCGAGAGGAGGCTCTACACCACGTGAGTGTGTCATTGCTATTTTATATATAATCTTAGCATAACGGTATCACGCTATACACTCTTCATTTATCCGAGGTTCCTTTTGTGCAATTCAATCTCTCTGGATAAGAAAAAGTGTACATAAGAAAAATAAAGCGAGACAAGAACCGACGTACTTTGTGGGTGAAGCCCCCCTTTCAAGTGGCTTACAGGCGCTGACAGAGAGCCTCACAGGCTCCACCTTTGTGAGTGTGTTCACTGCTACTTTCTGTTATTGCTCTGATTTTCTTTTGGTACTGCGCAATTCGTTCCTGTTTTTTTCTTTTTGTATTTCATAGGTTTTTGTCCTATTTCCCCTGCTGGTATATTACCTAAGATGAGTATATTTCTTGCACTCCATTTTTGTCACCTGGTGTGAGTGTTCAAAGTGTTCATCCATTTGCGCTCCCTGATTAGCCTTTTGGCAAGTCTACCTTTTCTATACTGTTTGTTGTGGGTGAGGGATACACCCATTGGTGAGCTGCAATCATCCACTTCCATATCTTGATCCTTTTCTTAGCGCCATATAAACATCTTTTACCCATTTGTTTGGGTTTCCTTGTTAAGGGGTTTTCCCCACAAGATGTACTATGTACATCAGTGATCGGGAAGGCGTTAATATGTGTAATGTTCCTAATTGTCACATGTGATCTTCCTGCAGTTATTTATTGAGTGATACCTGTTTGACTACCATTGAGGTTGATGTGTTAATTGTTTAATTGATGCATTTGCATTGATTGAGTAACTGATGAATTGATTTAGATCTACATGTGTGTTGATTCTGTGATAAGCTGGTTTGAAAAATGTCTTTGCCTCTTTACTTTCACCAATTGATCTCATGTCCTCTTGATTAAATAATTTAATTAATTGCTTATTAGGCAATACATGTATATGTGTATCAGGATGTAGTAGAATGTAGTTGGGCGTCATCCTGATACACATATACCCAGCTACACACTGCATCATGCAGATACACATGTACCTAGCTACACACTGCGTCATGCTGATACACATATAACCTACAAAACACTGCTTCATCCAGATGCCAAACTACAATCTACTGCAGCATGATACACATATACCCAATTACACACTGCTTCATCCTGATACAACTATACCTGTAACGGTTGGTGGGGTGGTCTGAGCACAGTAATGCAGTGGTTCACAGCTTTACAGACAGGAGGGACCAGGATTCTTGGGAGGCACTGGGAATGTACCTTGAAGTGGTAGACCGGACACAAGGGGGACTCCAGGCAAGGTACAAATGGGTATTCCAAGAGAATGGTCAGAACGGTCCATTGGTCAGAGGCTGGCAGAAGGCGGTAATCAACGGGCAAGCTGGGGGTCTGGTACACAGGAGGTCAATAGTAATTAAGGGAGCTTCAGGCGGGTCAGACTGGTTGGAACACAGTTGAAACATTAATGCTGAAGCATTGATGGGTGGGAGGAGTAGACCTTTATTTCAGCAGGAAGATGTGGTGTATGTTTTCTGCTTAGCTGTTTGTGTTCCAGATGTCCGTGCTGAGCATGGGGCAGCACTTTACATGTGCTGCCTGAACATGAAAGGAAGGCACAGTGGAGGCATTACAATACCCAACTACAAACTACTTCATCCTAATAGATATATCCAACCAAACACTGCTTCATCCAGATACCCAACTACATTCTACTACAACCTGATACATATATACTCAACTACACGTTGCTTCATACTGACACGGATATACCAAACTACACAGTACCAGATACACATATACCCAAATACAATCTACTACTGTCTGATGACATATCAGGCTGTGAGCTGCTGAGATGTTCTATGTAAAGCTGTGGATGGTTCCTGCCTGTTGGTTCATGAGAGGCTAAAGGATAATGTGTCACAGAGAATTCAGCAGGTTAATACATAGCGATGAGCGCGTGTGGAGACACAGGAACACGTCACATACTTACATGCAGTGAAAGCTGAAAGGAAGGAAATAAAAACGTGTTAGTATGAATGTTTTCAGCAGACACAGACTTTACATGTTCCACGTTAACACGACGGGTTATATGAACACCGACAGAACACGCCGTCACATTTTACTGTATAAAATAGAGATTTACCAAAAATTTTAAGATTTGACACATCAGTCCGTATGAAGAACATCACATGTGACAACCTCCCTCACGAGGCATTAAAATGTAACTCACTGTGCGTGGGGAATGTTACAATGTAACTCACTGTGGGGGGGGAATGTTACCTTGTAACTCATGGTGTGCAGGGAATAATACAATGTAACTCACTGTCTGTGGGGAATGTTACAATGTAACTCACTGTGTGTGGGGGGGAATGTTACAATGTAACTCACTGTGTGTGGGGAATGTTACAATGTAACTCACTGTGTGTGTGGGGAATGTTACAATGTAACTCACTGTCTGTGGGGAATGTTACAATGTAACTCACTGTGTTTCACTGTAATTCATATTCTGCTGGAAAGGAATCAAGGCAGGTAACCTGGGATTCCATTTTTGATTTCTTACCTGCCGCATATGTATTATACATGTTGCGGGGTAACATTTATGACGCACTGCCCATCAGGATTAATAAATGTGTCCAGGAAACATGGCTGATCTGGCAACTCTAGTTACACACTCACTTAGGGTTGCCAGATCGGCCATGTTTTCATGGACACATATAGTTTATTCATGCTGATGGCAGTGCATGAAAAATACCACCCCACAGCATGTATAATCCATAAACTGCAGGTGAGAACTCAACAAGGAATCGCAGGTGACCTGATTTCCTTCAAGCAGTATATGATTTATACTTGTTGCAGGGCAGCACTTTTCCCTGTGCTCCCCCTGTGCATGAAATAGTAATATGTGTCCAGGAAAACATGGCCGATCTGGCAACCCTACACTCACTCTGTGCAGGAGAATGTTAGCGCGTTACACACTCACTCTGTGCGGGAGACTGTTAGAGCATTACACACTCACTCTGTGTGGGGAATGTTGCAGCGTTACACACTCACACTGTGGGGGAATGTTAGAGCGTTACACACTCACTCTGTGTGGAGGAATGTTGCAGCGTTACACACTCACACTGTGGGGGAATGTTAGAGCGTTACACACTCACTCTGTGTGGAGGAATGTTACAGCGTTACACACACACTCTGTGTGGGGGAATGTTACAGCATTACACACTCACACTGTGTGGGGGAATGTTACAGCATTACACACTCACTGTGTGGGGGAATGTTACAGCGTTACTCACTCACACTGTGTGGGGGAATGTTAGAGCGTTACACACTCACTCTGTGTGGGGGAATGTTAGAGCGTTACACACTCACTCTGTGTGGGGGAATGTTAGAGCGTTACACACTCACTCTGTGTGGGGGAATGTTACAGCGTTACACACTCTGGAGGAATGTTACAGCGTTACACACTCTCTCTGTGTGGGGGAATGTTAGAGCGTTACACACTCATTCAGTGTGGGGGAATGTTAGAGCGTTACACACTCTGTGTGGGGGAATGTTAGCGCGTTACACACTCGCTCTGTGTGCGGGGGAATGTTAGCGCGTTACACACACACTCTGTGTGGGGGGAATGTTACAGCGTTACACACTCTGGAGGAATGTTACAGCGTTACACACTGTGTGTGGGAATGTTACAGCGTTACACACTCTGGAGGAATGTTACAGCGTTACACACTCTGGAGGAATGTTACAGCATTACACACTCACTCTGTTTGGGGGAATGTTAGAGCGTTACACACTCACTCAGTGCGGGGGAATGTTAGAGCGTTACACACTCTGTGTGGGGGAATGTTAGCGCGTTACACACTCGCTCTGTGTGCGGGGGAATGTTAGCGCGTTACACACACACTCTGTGTGGGGGGAATGTTACAGCGTTACACACTCTGGAGGAATGTTACAGCGTTACACACTGTGTGTGGGAATGTTACAGCGTTACACACTCTGGAGGAATGTTACAGCGTTACACACTCTGGAGGAATGTTACAGCATTACACACTCACTCTGGGGGAATGTTAGAGCGTTACACACTCACTCAGTGTGGGGGAATGTTAGAGCGTTACACACTCTGTGTGGGGGAATGTTAGCGCGTTACACACTCACTCTGTGTGCGGGGGAATGTTAGCACGTTAAACACTCCCTCTGTGAGTGGGCGAATGTTAGAGCGTTACACACTCACTCTGTGTGCGGGGGAATGTTAGCGCATTACACACTCACTCTGTGTGCGGGGGAATGTTAGCGCATTACACACTCACTCTGTGTGTGGGGGAATGTTACAGCATTACACACTCACTCTGTGTGTGGGGAAATGTTAGAGCATTACACACTCACTCTGTGTGTGGGGAAATGTTAGAGCATTACACACTCACTCTGTGCGGGGGAATGTTAGAGCGTTACACACTCACTCTGTGTGTGGGGGAATGTTAGAGCATTACACACTCACTCTGTGTGCGGGGGAATGTTAGCACTTTACACAATCACTCTGTGTGCGGGGGAATGTTAGCACGTTACACACTCACTCTGTGTGTGGCGGAATGTTGGCGCGTTACACACTCGCTCTGTGTGCGGGGGAATGTTAGCACGTTATACACTCCCTCTGTGTGTGGGGAAATGTTAGAGCATTACACACTCACTCTGTTTGGGGGAATAAAAGAGCATTACACCTAGGGTTGCCAGATTGGCCGTCTTCCTGGACACATATAATTTATTCATGCTGGTGGCAGTGCATGAAAAATACCACCCCGTAGCATGTAGAATCCATAGGATGCAGATCAGAAATCAGAGAGGAATCCCAGGTGACCTGTCTTGATTTCCTTCCTGCAGCACATGAATTATACATGTTACAGGGCAGCACTTTTTCCTGAGCTCCCCTCTGCATGAAATAGTAATATGTGTCCAGGAAAACATGGCCGATCTGGCAACCCTAATTACACACTCACTCTGTGTTTGGGGGAATGTTGGAGCATTACACACTCACTCTGTGTTTGGGGGAATGTTAGAGCGTTACACACTCATTCTGGGGGAAATGTTAGAGCGTTACACACTCATTCTGGGGGGTATGTTAGAGCGTTACACACTCTGTGTGGGGGAATTTTAGAGCGTTACACACTCTGTGGGGGAATGTTAGAGCGTTACACACTCACTCTGGGGGGAATGTTAGAGCGGTACACACTCACTCTGGGGGGAATGTTAGAGCGTTACACACTCATTCTGGGGGAAATGTTAGAGCGTTACACACTCATTCTGGGGGAATGTTAGAGCGTTACACACTCTGTGTGGGGGAATGTTAGAGCGTTACACACTCACTCTGGGGGAATGTTAGAGCGGTACACACTCACTCTGGGGGGAATGTTAGAGCGTTACACACTCATTCTGGGGGGAATGTTAGAGCGATACAAACTCGCTCTGTGTGTGGGGTTATTTTCGAGCATTACACACTCTGTGTGGGGGAATGTTAGAGCGTTACACACTCATTCTGGGGGGAATGTTAGAGCGTTACACACTCACTCTGTGAGAAGCAGATCTTGGTGCAGATTCCTATACACAGAAGCGTCAGAAGGATCTTCATACTCGGCTCCATTTTATCTCATTTAGCGTCTGTAAAGATAATAAGAGCAGAATGTGTTAAGGTATAATAAATATATATATATATAACACTTCATGTCCCGTTCATAAAACACTACAATATACCCTGTAGTAACAGTCTCCGGCTCCTCTGGCTGAGCGTCTCCGTTAGTGTCGCTCCCTCTTCCACAGCCAGTGGTTACAGCGGGTGAATATAGCAGCTGATTATAAGTGTTACCGTACACCGAGAATCGTGACGACATGTAGGAGCCGGTATGAGACTCTGTATTACAGCCAGGCCGGGATATTTATACCAGACAGGGGACAATATGATACAATAGCATAACAGTAAATACACTTTCCATCACATCATCCGTCCATCGTCCATTCCGGTGAGTGTGCGGCAGACTTGTGTGAACTGGCCAGCACTTAACACCTTCACTACCAAGTGATTTTCCAAAACATTGATAGGGTTATTCAGAGAGAGGTGAAAAGCAGGAGAATGACTGGAGAATGAAAAATTCTAGGTAAAAATAGCCAAACGAGAAAAATTCTCCCTTTCATCCCACTTTCCAAATTGGCTATTTTTGACCTAGAAGTTTTCATTCTCCAGTCATTCTCCTGCTCACACTCTCTGAATAACCCTGCCAGTGTCAGGTCCCAGTGTTTTTTGGGAAAATCATTAATTACAGTAATAAATATTAGGGAATATTCCCAGTGTATTCCTTAGTGTAATAACCTATGTGGCAGTGGATGTCACCATCTGCTGTGAAATGGAGTTACTGCAGTCAGGGCAGCTGACATTTGGCTGGAAAACATCTGATATGGACATTCCCCAGCAGATTTTAATCAGTTTTAGCACCTTGGGTATTATGTCCACAGAAAATACAAATTCCAAAATGCATGAGACAAATTGTATACAATGACACGGTCGCTGTTAATACCAAGCAGGCGGTGTTCCTTTATTCACCCCCCAAATACAACAAATCAGCCACAATACCGGGAAAGCTATTAGTGTCCTTCTAAGGTTCTCTTAAGTACCGTTCAAGTATAACTCTAGGGGTCCTCTTGTGTATATAGCAATTAGAAGCACTTTGAAAGAAAGAGACAATTATATGGTGAAGAATAGTATGTCTGTGTCGTGCGTCACTTTGGAATTGAATTACATGGACCTAGAAATGTATTTGGGAGGTGCAGGCCTGAAGTTTCATATTGTTTTCCTGCCCTTTCCTTTGTTAAAGTAACCCTGTATCTTCAAGTTTAGATGTAGGGTGTTTGTGTTTTCTGTACCCTATTCCCTTATGTATGTATTTATTGTGGATTCTCCTGTGGTATATACTGTAACTGTATAAACTGTGCTGTTCTTTTCCTTTGTGTATTTGTGAGTAATGGATTATTTTGTTTTCACCTGCTTCGATCATTCCATCCACCCCCACTGAAAACAGCTTTAACAAGATCCCTACTCCCTGTGCTACTCCCTAAGCCATTGTTTCAATGCTGGGTGTGTTTCCATTGTTTCTGTACCTTCACCCTGTGTGTGTTATTTCCTATTGTAAAGTGAAAATAAAGCCAGTCTCAGTTTGGTTTTCAACCTGCAAGGATCTCCTGTGTTTCACTGGATTTTGGGCCAAAAGCAGTACTCCTGCGGGATAATGACGTTGAGGGTAGAAGTCTGCATGTGGGAAGGGAACCCCCACGTTACAACATCAATAGATATTGATAAATGATCATCCAGTACACTCACATGATTCAGAGCATCAAATGTAATTCGCAAAAATCAGCATGGTTTCATGAAACACAGATCATGTCAGACTAACCTAATTACGTTCTATGAGGAAGTAAGTAGAAGTATAGATCAGGGGGTCGCAGTGGATGTGATTTACTTGGATTTTGCCAAAGCTTTCGACACAGTTTCTATACAAAAGGTTACTATTAAAATTAAAAAAAATTGGTCTAGATGAAAATACTTGTTCTTGGATAGAAAACTGGATAAAAGTAAGAGCACAGAGAGTGGTCATAAATGGTACGTTTTCAAGATGGTCATCAGTGGTAAGTGGTGTTCCTCAGGGGTCTGTTATAGGACCAATACTATTCAATTAATTTATAAATGACCTTGAGATAGGCATTGAAAGTCATGTATCAGTGTTTGCAGATGACACAAAACTAGGAAAAGTAATACAATGTGAGCAGGATGTTACAGTATGTGCAGGTGATACAATGTGAGCAGGATGTTACTTCGCTGCAGAGGGATTTAGATAGATTGGGGGACTGGGCACTTAAATGGCAGATGAAATTTAATCTAGATAAATGCAAAGTTATGCACTTTGGAGTGAAGACACACAAGTAATTTATACCCTAAATGGTATGGAGTTAGGGAAATCCAAGCAGGAGAAGGATTTGGAAATAATCATAGACTTCAAACTAAGTAACAATGTCCAATGTCAAACAGCAGCTGCCAAGGCCAGCAAAGTATCGACATTAAAAGGGGAGTTCAATCTCGCCATGAAAACTAGACATGTGCACAGCACAAAATTTCGTTTTGAACTAATGGATTAGTCCTAAAACGCAATTTATTTAGTTGCGAAAGACATTAGTTTTCAGTTCTTTTAGTATGAAAACTAATTTCATTCATCCGAAAACTAGCGGATACAATTACTATTGCAGTGGCTCCTCAGAGAGCTGAGATCGCTGCTTGTTACAGTATCTCTCACTCTCAGCACAATGTGTCAGGCAAAGCTGTTACAGTAACTGACTGCTGCTCATCACAGCGCTCAGAGTTTCAGTAAAACTAGTAAATAATATTTTTATATATTAGAGGTCACAACAATATTATTTCCTTGTTTTACTGAAACTCTGAGAGCTGTGATGAGCAGCAGTCGGTTACTGTAACAGCTGAGCCTGATACATTGCACTGAGAGATAATATACCAAACAGCCAGATCTCAGCGCTCACAGCCACTGGATTTAAAGGGCTAAACAAAATGCTCATCTCTGTATAATGTATAGAACATCCTCCTGCATTAATTAATACCCCTCTCTGTATAATGTATAGAACATCCACCTGCATTAATTAATACCCCTTTCTGTATAATGTATAGAACATCCACCTGCATTAATTAATACCCCTCTCTGTATAATGTAGATAACATCCTCCTGCATTAATTAATACCCCTCTCTGTATAATGTATAGAACATCCTCCTGCATTAATTAATGCCCCTCTCTGTATAGAAGAGAACATCCTACTGCATTGGCATGTGGAGGGTGCAGAACTTCGGAATGCAATGCTTATCCAGCACAGGAGAGGGAACTTTTACTTAAACTTTGTATCTCTGTGGGGGAGACACAGGAATATAAAAGCAGGGGAGAGGGAAAATATTAATGTAAATCCGTCTGAAAGCTCAGAGAAGAGATGACTGGCGCAAAATTATTTTTATAATTATAAAAAAGCACTTTAAATCCAGGGAAAACATTCAAATAAATCACACTGAAGGCTCATAATGACAGAGTAACTGGGAGAGCTAGATACTAAGGGCCATATTACATAGTTGGTGCTAACTTAACCAGAGCTGTTGTAAACTTCCCAGAGCCATTATAGCCTATGGAGGTTTAAAGTTTACAACTGCTCTGGTTAAGTTAGCACCAACATTGTAATACTGCCCTAAATGTATCAGAAGTAAAAAGCCCTTTATAACAAGCCGCACTGGGAGAGGAGAGGGACTTTATATAAAACGTGTATTATAGATGAGGAAAGGGGGATAGTGCTCCTGGATAATATAAAATGTATCAGACCTAAGCCCCTATTATGCAGAGCGGGAGGGGAGATAACACACGTTTTATAAAGTTCCTCTCTTCTCCCAGCGCTGCTTGTTATAAAGGGGTTTTTACTATCCAGCCCTCCTCTGTCATTAGCTTTCAGTGTGATTTATTTGAATGTTTTCCTTCTCCAGCTGCTTTTATCATCTTGTCTGTCTCATAGACATGCAAGGGTTAAATAAAGGTTTCTTCTCCTACGCTGGCTGTGATTTATTCTGGAGCTCTATCACTGTCAGATTTTCGGGTAGGGGTCGGGAAGGATTACACAAACAAACTTTTCTGTAGCTTTGCGATGTTGTTCTCTTCAATGCTGGTCTCCTTCACTCATCAATGTAATATTACAAAAAGGACTGAAACTAAAATGTAGTGCATTTTATTTTAGTTTCTTTCGTTTTTTGGACTGAGCAGTTTCGTATCTCTTGAGTCATACTAAAACTAAATTATCCCAAAATTCGGACTAAATCGTTTTAGTACTTAAACGAATGCACATGTCTAATGAAAACATAATTTAGCCTCTTTATAAAATCAATGGTAAGACGCACCTTGAATAGGCCGTGTGATTTTGGGCACCTGTCTTAAGAAAGGATATTATAGCGCTAGAAAAAGTGCAGAGACGGGCGACTAAATTAATAAGGGGAATGGAAGGGTTAAGTTATGAGGAAAAACTTACAAGCTTAAACCTGTTTTGTTTAGAGAAACGACACCTTAGAGGGGATCTGATAACCTTATATAAATATATACGGGGTCATTATAAATAGGGATGAGCTGTTCGGTTCGAGTTCGATTCGAACTTTGGCCATTCGCAAGTTCGCGAACTTCGAACTTTTTGGCGTGTTCGGTTCGAGTTCGATTTTTTTTTTTTTTAAAAAAAAGTATAAAAAATGCTTAAAAAAATACAAAAAATCTAGAAATAAAGAGACTCTTTACTGCAGAATATTATAAGCAACGGTTTATTAGATATTGAATTAACAAATAATGTCTACGTGCAAAGATTCTCACCTCTAAATGACCTGTGTTCTCAAACGGTGTAAACAACAGGTGTTAATTAGTGTTTGGAAATAACATGCACTTTTATTAGTCTGGTCTGATGAATTTGATACATTGTCTGTAGACTGAGGGACTGAGGGTGTGGTGTCTCCTGATCTGATCATGTATCAAACAACACCTGTGCTTCTGAGAAGTGTTCATTTCTCTACTAAATCTTCCTCTCATATGCTGTTTAACCCCTTAACCCTGCATTTCACTGCTGTGTGCTCAGCTCATTTTTACCGCTTTCACTCATCATGTTTAAACGCGATTTGAAGCCACGTTTTATTAAATCACCCAGACATATTAGATATCGTTCTTTCCGTCAGACTCCGCAGATTCATAATATATCATTTTTAAATGTATACGTCATCTCCTGCCTGTATATTATGACAAAAAATGCAATAAAAATTGAATTTTTAATCATCTGCAGTGTGTAAAGTGTTTTTTTTTCACATTTTAGCACATAAGCGTTTGCGGTTATATTTTCTATGGGGTGCGCGTGTACAAAAATTAGAAATGGGGACTTGTTACATTTTGTGGGGGGAATTACATGATTTATAGCAAACGCACCCACCCATAGAAAAAAATCATTAGTGCAGCATCATTGTTCACATTATAATTGAAATGTGAACAATATTGCTGCATTAATAAAAATAACACACAAAAAAATACAATTTTTTTTTTTACTTTTATACCTGGTCATGTTGGGTATCATGCTCAGGCCTTTCGATTGACACCCTCCATGACCCCCTAGCTGCCACTGTTCTGGAGATATCAGGGTTCAAATGAACCCCCTATCTCCACCAGGGGATTCCGGGCAGCTAGGGGTTCCCCGGCTATCTGATGTTATCACGCTATGCGTGAGGACGTCAGGCAGTGAGGGCGGACCCAGGGGTGGAGCAGCCACCCAAGATGGTGGCCCCCACCGGAGCTAGGCTGCACTTCGGCGCCGCAAGGCATCTCTATGCACAGCCTCATCAGCATCTCTATACACAGCCTCACAGCATCTCTATACACAACCTCACAGCATCTCTCTACACAGCCTCACAGCATCTCTATACACAGCATCTCTATACACAACCCCATCAGCATCTCTATACACAGCCTCACAGCATCTCTATACACAGCATCTCTATACACAACCCCATCAGCATCTCTATACAAAGCCTCCCAGCATCTCTATACACAGCCTCACAGCATCTCTATACACAGCCCCATCAGCATCTCTATACACAGCCTCACAGCATCTCTATACACAGCCTCACAGCATCTCTATACACAGCCTCACAGCATCTCTATACACAACCTCACAGCATCTCTATACACAGCCTCACAGCATTTCTATACACAGCCCCATCAGCATCTCTATACACAACCTCACAGCATCTCTATACACAGCCTCACAGCATCTCTATACACAGCCTCACAGCATCTCTATACACAGCCTCACAGCATCTCTATACACAACCTCACAGCATCTCTATACACAACCTCACAGCATCTCTATACACAACCTCACAGCATCTCTATACACAGCCTCACAGCATCTCTGTACACCCTCAAATGAACCCCCTATCTCCACCAGGGGATTCCGGGCAGCTAGGGGTTCCCCGGCTATCTGACCAGGGGCGGATCCAGGGGGGGGGCAATGGGGCAATTACCCCCCCCCGAGATTCTGAAAAAATTACTGCCTCTCTGCCTCTGCCTTGCCTTCAGCTCTGAGGTCAGGCAGCAGCAGACTGCATTGCTGAAGCAGCGCGCGCCGCGTCCCGCGGCGCGCACTGCCACGGCCTGCCTGATGTTGAAAAAAATTTAACTCCTGTCCTATGAAAACTCCGCTGCGTCAGCCTCTCACGCAGGGCCATGATTGCCTTGCCACCGCGGCCGCACTCACTCAATGCGAGTGGTCAGCGAGCAGCCCCTGTGCCAGCGAGCAGGTGCCAGGAAGTGAGCGAGCCAGCCATGCCCCCTCCCCTCCTCACGTGTCAATCCATGGGCTGGTCACCGTCACATGGTGAGTCAGTGTCACATGGGTGGGAAGCCTCAAGCCGGCCGGGAAAGCTAGCAGCAGGAGCCAGGAGGCGCACGCCACACTGAGACTCTCAAGGCGAGGTTCCGTTTCCCAAAGTAAGCTGCTGGATCCTGGATAAGATTCTGGAACTCTGGAAGCAAACAGATCTGCTCCATAGCCTGAGCAGCATAGAGAGGTAAAAAAAGTTTGCAAAGCTCACAAGACATGTCACACCATGTCGACATGAGCACTTACACTTCATTAAACTACACCGACTCTGACCTCCAATCTCCTGGGTGTCCTCTGCTCCTCTAGATTGTAAGCTCCTGGGTGCCCTCTGCTCCTCTAGATTGTAAGCTCCTGGGTGCTCTCTGCTCCTCTAGATTGTAAACTCCTGGGTGCCCTCTGCTCCTCTAGATTGTAAACTCCTGGGTGCCCTCTGCTCCTCTAGATTGTAAACTCCTGGGTGCCCTCTGCTCCTCTAGATTGTAAACTCCTGTGAGCCGGGCCCTCTGCTCATCTAGATTGTAAACTCCTGTGAGCCGGACCCTCTGCTCATCTAAATTGTAAGCTCCTGTGAGCCGGACCTCTGCTCATCTAGATTGTAAACTCCTGTGAGCCGGACCCTCTGCTCCTCTAGATTGTAAACTCCTGTGAGCCGGACCCTCTGCTCTCTAGATTGTAAACTCCTGTGAGCCGGACCCTCTGCTCCTCTAGATTGTAAACTCCTGTGAGCCGGACCCTCTGCTCCTCTAGATTGTAAACTCCTGTGAGCCGGACCCTCTGCTCCTCTAGATTGTAAACTCCTGTGAGCCGGACCCTCTGCTCCTCTAGATTGTAAACTCCTGTGAGCCAGACCCTCTGCTCCTCTAGATTGTAAACTCCTGTGAGCCAGACCCTCTGCTCCTCTAGATTGTAAACTCCTGTGAGCCGGACCCTCTGCTCCTCTAGATTGTAAGCTCCTGTGAGCTGGACCCTCTGCTCCTCTAGATTGTAAGCTCCTGTGAGCCGGACCCTCTGCTCCTCTAGATTGTAAGCTCCTGTGAGCCGGACCCTCTGCTCCTCTAGATTGTAAGCTCCTGTGAGCCGGACCCTCTGCTCCTCTAGATTGTAAACTCCAGTGAGCCGGGCCCTCTGCTCCTCTAGATTGTAAGCTCCTGTGAGCCGGACCCTCTGCTCCTCTAGATTGTAAGCTCCTGTGAGCCGGACCCTCTGCTCCTCTAGATTGTAAACTCCTGTGAGCCGGATCCTCTGCTCCTCTAGATTGTAAACTCCTGTGAACCGGACCCTCTGCTCCTCTAGATTGTAAACTCCTGTGAGCCGGACCCTCTGCTCCTCTAGATTGTAAGCTCCAGTGAGCCGGACCCTCTGCTCCTCTAGATTGTAAGCTCCTGTGAGCCGGACCCTCTGCTCCTCTAGATTGTAAGCTCCAGTGAGCCGGGCCCTCTGTAAATTCTCGTGAGTCGGGCTCTCTGCTAAAACACCTTATTTTCTATGCGTGAAGGCGTCAGGCAGTGAGGGGGGACCCGGGGGTGGAGCCACGATCCAAGATGGCGGCCCCCACCGGAGCTAGGCTGCACTTCGGTGCCGCAAGGTACCGACGTGTGACCCGGTGCCTAGGGGGTTAAAGCCAGGCACCGCTTAAAAGGGGAGACTCTCTCCTTTTAAGCGGTGCCTGGCTTTTTTTTGTGGGACCTCCCGATCGGGAGGGAGAGGGATCCGAATGGATCCCCCCTCCCTTCCAGGCGATCTCCCGGCATTGCCCAGGGTCGCCTGGAAATGACATCATCGCGCATGGCGCAATGACGTCATTTACATCGGGAGGAGCTTGACTTCAGCGTCCGAGTACGCTGAAGTCAGAACGCCGCGGGACCCTGGACAGAGAGGGGAGTATCTCCGCCGGGGGTCCCGCAAAGCTGATGACGTGTGGGACACGTCCTCCTCAGCATACAGTGGGAGTAACTGAGGATGTGTCCCACACGTCGTCAGCAGTGAAGGGGTTAAAAACAGATTTTTTTTAAAACTTTTTGTCCTTGTTTCCTGTCCCCCAGGGCACTACCCGGACCCGGACATTGTTTTTACATATTTCTCTACATCCTACAAATCTGCTACTTCACGGGCAGGTTATGGGGACCTCTTAGGCACGATATTTGAAGGAATGTTTTGTTTTTACTTTTAACCCTTATTTCATGGAAAACTCACTGTCCCTTTAAAAACTTTTTTTTTAACTTTGTTTCCTGTCCCCCAGGGCACTACCCGGACCCCCATACACCTTTTATGGCAAATATCTTGCATATATGCCCTCTTGGAGGACACTCTAAAAATCTAATTTTGATTCCCATGACTTGTATTGAGTTCGAGTTCGAATTCGAACTTTTGAAAAGTTCGAGTTCGAATGCGAACCGAACTCGGGTGTTCAGCTCATCCCTAATTATAAACCATTGTATGGAAACCTATTCATTAACAGGTCTATACATAGGACAAGGGGTCACCCATTTAGACTGGACGAAAGGAAATTCAGCCTAAAGCATAGGAAGGGTTATTTTACAGTGAGAACAATAAAGCTGTGGAATTTTCTGCCTGTTGAGGTGGTTGGGTCAGACTGTACAGACTTTTAAAAAACGACTGGATGACTTCCTGCAGACACAGAATATTAACCCTTTCGCTGCTGAGGCATTTCCCACCTGTGTGCTGAGGTAATTTTTACCGGTTTCGCTCATCATGTTTAACCGCGTTTTGAAGCCATATATAATATGTCTGGGTCATAAAATAAAATATCGTTCTTTTCGGCAGATTCATATTATATCATTATTATATGTATACGTTATGTCCTGTCTGTATGTTATAACAAAATATGCAATAAAATTAGAATTTTCAATAATTTAAAACGTGTAAAGTCGTTTTTTTCACATTTTAACATGCGATCGTTTGCGGTTATATTTTCTATGGGGTGCGCTTGTTAAAAAAATTAGAAATGGGGTCTTGTTACATTTTTTTTGGGGAAAACTTATGCGATTTTTAACAAACACACCCCATACAAAATTTGTTAGTGCAGCATTATTGTTCACATTATAATTTAAATGGGAACAATATTGGTGCATTAACAAAACAAATTAAAAAAAAACTTGTCTTTCAGGCACCTCCCCATCGCTCATGGGGGGCGCCTGAAATAGATGTCATTGCGCCGCCGCGATGACATCTATTGTGCCTGCGGCGGTCCCGGAGTGCCGGGCTGACATCAAGGATGTCAGCCCGCACCGGGGGGCACAACGATCGGCCGGAATTCGGCCGCTCGCTGCGAAGGGAGGACGCGCTCAGCGTGTCCTCCGCAGCCAATCCTTCCTGCGGGAGGCCTCCGCAGCTAAGTGGTTAAGGGTTATAATATTTAATATGTCGGTAAAAGCTTCTTGATCCAAGGAGAAATCTGACGCCATTCTGGGGTCAAGAAGGAATTTTTTCCAGTGTGTCGCATATTGACAAGCATTTCAGACTGGGGTTTTTTGCCTTCTTTTGGATCAACAGCAGTAGGTGATGTGTGAGAGTCTGAACCGGATAGACGCATGTCTTTTTTCAGCCTATGTAACTATATGTAGCACACAGCCCTTGATGTTGCATATGTGGGTTGTTAGGATGGAATGGTAAGAAAAGTAAGATGGAATCCACTCCCCTATTCGAGGGCTTATCACCAAGCCCAAGGAGTGTGGAAGATGTATGGAGAGCAGGCTCAAATTCTAAAATGCTTCTTTGGAATCCTCCAGTGGGTAAAATCGTGAGTCAGGCTAGAATCAGCCGACACAAGATAACTGGCCCATTTGATCTTTTGCCACTGAGGAAGCTTGGTTATCGGACGAAATGCGGCTGGCTGTTTTATTTGTTTTTATTTATTGATGGTGTGCGCAGCTCAAGCCTACATCTGCTTTCTCTCCAAACGAAGACTGGAAATTAGCAAATGTTGTGCCCATTTACAAGAAGGGTAGTAGGGAGGAATCGGGGAACTATAGGCCAGTTAGTCTTACGTCAGTAGTGGGGAAATTAATGGAAACCATGTTAAAGGAAAGGATTGTTGAACATCTAAAAACACATAGATTACAGGATCAGAAACAACATGGGTTTACCTCGGGGAGATCATGCCAAACTAATCTTATTGATTTTTTTGATTGGGTAACAAAAATAATAGACACAGGTGGTGCAGTAGACATTGCTTATTTAGATTTCAGTAAGGCTTTTGATACTGTTCCGCATAGAAGGCTTATCAATAAATTGCAATCTTTGAGCTTGGATTCCAATAATGTTGAATGGATTAGGCAGTGGCTGAGTGACAGACAACAGAGGGTTGTGGTAAATGGAGTTTATTCGGCGCAAGGTCTTGTTACCAGTGGGGTACCTCAGGGGTCAGTACTTGGACCCATTCTCTTTAATATTTTTATTAGTGATATTGCAGAAGGTATTAATGGAAAAGTATGTCTTTTTGCTGATGACACAAAGATTTGCAACAGGGTTGACGTTCCTGGAGGGATCAGCCAAATGACAAATGATTTAGGTAAACTAAAAAAATGGTCGGAGCTGTGGCAATTGAGTTTTAATGTGGATAAGTGCAAGATAATGCACCTGGGACATAAAAACCCAAGGGCTGAATATAGAATATTTGATACATCTGAGGGTTGGGATTTAGGGGTTATTATTTCAGAGGATATAAGGGTAAGTGGTCAATGTAATAGAGCAGCAGGAAATGCTGGCAGAATGCTTGGTTGTGTAGGGAGAGGTATTAGCAGTAGGAAAAGGGAAGTGCTCATGCCACTGTACAGAGCACTGGTGAGACCTCACTTGGAGTACTGTGTGCAGTACTGGAGACCGTATCTCCAGAAGGATATAGACATCTTAGAGAGAGTTCAGAGAAGGGCTACTAAAATGGTGTACGGCTTGAAGGAGAAAAGTTACCAAGAAAGGCTTAATGATCTTAACATGTACAGCTTGGAAAAAGACGAGACAGAGGAGATATGATAGAAACATTTAAATACGTAAAGGGAATCCACAAGTAGAGGAAGGGAGTATATTTAAAAGGAAACAAAGTAGCAAAACAAGAGGACATAGTCTTAGATTAGAGGGGCAAAGGTTTAAAAGTAACATCAGGAAGCATTATTTTACTGAGAGGGTGGTGGATACATGGAACAGTCTTCCAGTAGAAGTGGTAGAGGCCAAAACAGTAATTGAATTTAAGCAAGCATGGGATAGGCATAAGGCTATCCTAAACAAAAGATAAATCCAGGTAAAGTATCCATGTAATTGGGCGACTAGATGGGCCGAAAGGTTCTTATCTGCCGACATTTTTCTATGTTTCTATGTTCTATGCTACTACGAGCACTCGGATAGACATGATGAATGATCTCAGCTTGTAAAGTGGGGCGAGAAGGTGGGGTGGAACTATACACTGCCTGACCTCTTCAATAATATAGAGTGGTCAGGGTGCCGAAAGTGTCCCTTTAAAATAATTTCATGAACAATCTGAGCAGGAGGAGGGTCCAGAGGTGAGCGTGTTTGGGCAAGGGACCAAACCTGAGTGTGGGAGTGAGGTTGGGGGAAGTAGCTGGACCAAAGCGAGAGATGGCAGCTCTAGAGCAGAGAGGGGAGGTGGGGAGGTGGCACAGGCCTCCAGCTCCAAGTAAGGATAAAACATCCATTGGCATCACCCCAAGGTCTGTTTGGCAGTATAGCTCCTCCACCCAGTGGCAGCACAACTGTGTAGGACGACAGATAACACTGACATCTGATACCTACAAGGGGCACAGGGTGAGTTTGCCATAAGAGAGCAATTGGTAGTGTAGCGCTCACTCCCAGAGGAGCCGCTGAATTAACCTTTGGTTAGTCTCCCCCCACTAGGGAATAACTATACACCAGCACTGTTGTGGATTTTTATAGATTATATTCTTTACTGATCCCAATAAAGCAGCATATATTACGTAGAGACGGTATTTAAATGACAGGAATTCGTAACACGGGAAAAACATGCGGCGGCAAAAGAAAAAGATTAACCCCCTCAGTTCTGGAGTGCAAGTCCCGTGAATAATAGCTCAGAAATGTGTATGTGTATTGTCTCGGGTACCCGGGTACTGTATTCAACTGGCCAGTGAATGAAACAAAACAATCTTCGACTAGTCATGTTGGGGCCCTGTGGATTTAAACAATACTGCAGCGTGCGTTTCTTATTTTTGGAACTGCAGCCTGGGAGGCCTCTCACCCATCCGATAGACTGTCCAGCACCCGATCAAGGATCTTCTCCCCTGTGTACTGGGACTCTGTGCCACTGGATCCGCTCCTTGCTTGTCGAATCTCCGCAACTGTAACAACGATCCACCGCCTGCACTCCCAATCGATCAGCGCGGTCTCCTAACTCAGGGTCCAGCTGGAACCAACTTATCATCTAGACCTCTCAGCGCTGCATAGGTAGGTTTCAGCACAGTCACTGTCCCGATCTCAAACACCAGTGAGGCAGCGCCTGTACTCTGGCCTGGTCACGATCCTTGACAATTCTCACGTGCGTCCTCCACTTTTCACCGCTCGGCTCCCTCTGCCTCTCCCCTGCATGAGGCTGCTGATGTCTTTCCTCTTCCTACACCACCCACTTCCTGTCCTCACGCAAAGCATGATGGAAATTGTAGTTCAGTGTTTTCCAGCATAGTCCATTATGTCTCTATCTCCCTCTGGTGGCCATAATAATTAAATGCAGCAGAACACCGTTTTTAAAGCAGCGCTACACTCTCCCCCCCCCCTTGAACTCTTGGGTCTCTCCAAGGAAGTGTAACAGATACATGACATTTCAGCATTTACATTAAGCAATATATTCAGGCTCAGTAGCAAACCTATAATGGGTCAGATATACATCCTCAAGCTGACTCATGCTCCTGACTACCTCAGCTAGCATAGCAGACACTTCAGGCAACCTTCACACAGTGGTAACAGTCTCTTCAGTGCTATGTCCCAGTGAATCGTAGGTAAGTCTCTGAGGGGGTCGGATAGAATGTTTGGACTCTGGTTCAATCATCTCCTCTTCGGGTGGAAGGGCCACATTTACGGGCTCAATTCTTTCATCCACAACTGGAGCAGACACCTCCTCTGAGTATGAGCCTGCCAGGGAAGGCCTAGAACTATAATCTATGGATGCATCTTCTGGAACTACAGGAACTTCCGAAGTCTCAGGTACTTCAAATCTGAATTCAGGAGCTTCAGGCCTCAGGTTACTTTCACACCGTTCAGAAACTGGAATGACTTCATCAGGCTCAGGGGGGTGCACCCAGTCCAGACAAAAACTTCCTTCCTCACTGTTCTCTTCACTTTCTTCAACAACCCGTGACTGCTGAGACCGAGTAACGGGAGTCGAGCGTGGAACAGGCGGGTTCGGCAAAGAAAGTTTGTCTCCAACTGGTATCCTTACAGCTTCTCTCAAAGGCAACAGATGATTTCGGTGCCAGTTTTTTAGAGGCCCGGCCTTTCCATCCGGACGGGTTTGGTAAACTGGCAGACCCGGCAGTTGCTTGCAGACAGTGTAAACTTGAGAACTCCATCTATCCGCCAGCTTATGCCTTGCAGAAACCCTATCACCGGGTTGTAGATCCTGTATACGAACTCGCAAGTCGTCGTTTCGCTTATTCCTCTGTTCTCTGCTCCCTGAAGTCAAACGGACCTGTTCAAACGCAGAAGCCAAATTTTTCCGAAGTCTATCCACATAATTTTTATGAGAGGCCACAGATGTCTGATCACGAGATAGCCCAAATGCCAAGTCAACAGGCAGTCGAGCTTCTCTTCCGAACATGAGACGGTAAGGTGAGTATCCAGTAGCGTCACTCTCCGTACTGTTATACGCATGCACCAGCGTAGCTATGTGACGACTCCAATTCTGCTTCTCTCGGTTTGACAGTGTCCAACATATTTAACTTAACAGCGTGCTATTAAATCTTTCCGGTTGAGCATCACCTTGAGGGTGATATGGAGTAGTTCGAGTTTCTGAATTCCTAACCGTTCCAGCAATTGCCCAACAAGCCGGCTCTCAAAGTCTCTGCCCTGATCCGATTGGATTCTCCTTGGTAGGCCATAATGAACAAAAAACTTCTCTATTAAAACCTTTGCCACTGTATTAGCAAGTTGGTCTTTAGTAGAGAAAGCCTGGGCATAACGGGTGAAATCATCAGTCACTACTAGAATATTTCCCTGCCCACTAGCATCAGGCTCTAAGCACAGGAAATCAATGCACACCAAATCCATGGGTCCTTGACTTTGCAGGTGGCTCATTGGAGCAGTTCGGTTTGGTAGGGTCTTTCTCTGAATACACCTCAAACACGAAAGGCAGTAACTTTCAACTTCAGATCTCATACAGGGCCAATAAAATCTGTCTCGCACCAGCTTAAAAGTTCTCTCTGCACCCAAATGTCCATGGTCATCGTGTAATGCTCTCAGCACACCCTCTCTGTGTTTGGTGGGAAGGAACAACTGTTGTGTCTCTTCAGCATTGTTCAAGGGGCCCCTTACCACCCCATTCAACATCTTCAGCCGTTCCCATTCTTTGTATACCAATCGGGCTCCTTTTGGGGAATTTGTCAGTAGAATTTCCCTTTGATCCGCGTTTATAGCCTTCACTGTTAACGCAATCAGAGGATCTCCAGCTCTCAGGTCCTGTTTCGAAAAAGTAGGCAGACTTTCATCCCTCAGCTGTGTAGGATTACAATAAAACTCTGGAACAGCCGCAGCCATAACTCCTATAGCTTCAGCTTCAACTACTCCCTTGACCCGGCGCTCTGCCCCTTGACATAAGGCTTGCACCCCGTCTGGAGTCAGCTGAGTCCATTCTGTAGTGTAGGGTCTTCTTGACAAAGCATCTGCATCTCGATTATTCACTCCAGGGCGATACTTAAGGCTGAACCGAAACCCTGACAGAGCAGCCAACCACCGATGTCCCGTTGCATCCAGTTTCGCAGTAGTAAGGACATACGTAAGAGGATTGTGGTCAGTCTTTATCACAAATTCAGCCCCATACAGATAATCTTTCAGCTTGTCTACTACCGCCCACTTCAAGGCTAGGAACTCTTAATTTGTGGTTAGGATAGTTCTTCTCTGAAGGCGTAAGGCTTCGGCTTACATACGCTACAGGCCTCAACAATCCATCATATTCTTGGTATAGGACTCCCCCTAGACCTTCTCTGCTGGCATCCACATGCAATTCGTACGGCTTATGAGGATCAGCGTAAGCCAGGACGGGAGCTCGAGTCAGACTCTCTTTCAACTTCATGAAGGCGCTTTCACATTGATTAGTCCATTCTTCTTGGATGGATTCTCGAGCCTTCCTTGGCCCTTGAGCCGACGAACTTCGATCAGAGGCCTTGGAGCCGCCTTCAACTTCTTCTTTCTGTAGGAGCTTAATCAAGGGTTGAGCTATCTTAGAAAATCCTCCTACGAATTTTCGGTAATATGAGCAGAATCCCAGGAAAGATCTAAGTTCAGTAACATTCCGGGGTCTAGGCCAGGAAGCTACGGCTTCCAACTTTCGAGGATCCGTTGAAACACCTTCTTCCGAAACAACATGTCCCAGGTATGTAACGGAAGGTAGACAAAATTGACACTTCTCCAGGGACAGTTTCAACCCCTCTTCGTGGAGCCGTTTCAAGACCTTCTCCAACCGCTGCTCATGTTCTTCCAAAGCCTTCCCGAACACAATAATATCATCTAGATACACCAACACTTCTATCAGGTTCATATCCCCGACTGTCTTCTCCATTAACCATTGGAACGTGGCGGGAGCCCCCGTACGGCCTTGAGGCATTCTGTTGAACTCAAAGAACCCCAGTGGGCAGATGAACGCAGTCTTCTCTTTGTCCTCAGGATGCATTGGTATCTGATGATACCCACTTCGCAGGTCTAGTACACTAAACCATTTTGCTCCAGACAAACACTGTAGGGCATCTTCTATCCGAGGAGTGGCATATTGATCCGGAATGGTCCTCTGATTTAGCGTGCAATAGTGTATACATAGACGGATAGAACCATTCTTCTTTCGAACCATCACTATTGGAGAAGCATACGGACTCCTGGACTCTTGAATCACCTTAGTCCTCTGTAGTTCATTTAGCTGTTCTTGTAGATCATCCAAGTATCCCAGCGGTACTCGTCTTGACCTTTCTCGAAACGGATTATCTTCTTGTAGTCGAATGCGATGTTCAGTACTCTTAGCTAATCCCACGTCAAACTCATCCTTCGAGAACAAGTCCTTCCATTTTAGAATCTGGGACGGAAGTCGCTTCTTCCATTCAGGCGAGATGGGAGCATCTTTAGGATAGAACCGTTCAGCTGGAATCTCTTTATTCACCCCCCCCCCCTAAATCAGTAGGCGAGAGAGGTGTAACAGAAGCTACTTGTCTGATGGGCATTCGTGCTTTCAGGACCACTGGAGAATCAGACACATTACACACGCTAACTGAAACTCTTCCTCGTGTCCGTTTCAAAGCTCTTGTAGAGATTATCTCAGGGATTACTTCTACTCCGGCCTCACTCCCATGACTGAGATCAGTTTCCAGTACCTCATAAGGACCCGGTTGTGATCCGTTCAACTTGACTGAAGCCCGGAAGCTCGCCACTTCTCCTGATTGGGAGGAACAGAGAAGGTTCTGCAATCTCCACAGATGACCCACTTCAGCAGGTGCCCTCTGTTCTTCGACCATTCATTGATAGACCGGACGTAACATCGGATGTACTCCTCTGGTAGAACCTTCTTCCATCACTATGGGAGTCAGAAGACATCTCACCAGATCAGTATTTGTTCTTACTATCATAGAACTTCTGTTGCCCCTGAAGGCCGAGGACACACAATGGCCAATGCATCACAACCTCCAGACTGTCCAATGACTTCGGATCCAATTTTTAACTTCACTTGTAGATATCCATCATAGGGAAGCTTCTCAGTTCCGATACCCCAGATCTCAAGGCCCTTTAGAGGTATATGTTTCAAGTGCTTCTCGTAGAAGTGTCTGTAGATCAAAGTCACTTGAGCCCCTGAGTCTAACAGAGCTTTAGTGTAGACTCCCTCTACTTGGATTGGAATGATGGGAGAAGGACCTACCAGCTGGTCAGGAAACTTGTTCGTAGCCGCAGGAGGTATAGACCCAGTTCGCTGTACCCTAGCCTTCTTCCTGACTCGTGGTGCTTTTGGGTGTGCATTGCTTTCCCGGTCTGTGTCTCTGCCACCTTCAAAAGTACTCAGCACAGGTCCGTGTGCGCCTGTTCCAGTTCAGCTTGAGCTTCTTGCACCTTCTTAACGTTTTTTTGTATCTCACTATATGCAGGAATGGTTGACTCTTTTGCTGCACTCTCTGAGGATATAGGAACAACCAGATGCTCTTGTCTGTTAACTTCGGATCCATAGGCATCCAACGAATCATCTTCAGTCTGCAAATATTCGTTATGCCTCACGGGTTATGCGTAAGCTCTTTCCCCTCTCCTTAAGGATTTTTCTTCCAGCAGAGCCTCTTCCTCTCTAACAGCTCAAATCAGTTCCAGGTATTTCAATTCTCAGTTACCTTCTCTGGTTTTCAGCTGTAACATCACAGGATCTAGAGGTTGAGCGCCCCTCAATATCTGCTGCATTCGGATTTTATCTATTATGGCCAGTTCGGCCCCTTTCTTAAGAAGTATCTGGTGCAGAATCTTATCTAGGCGCCTCATATATTCAGTCATTTGCTCACCTTTCCGCTGGTAGGTGTGTTCGTACTGGTACATGAGCTCAGCAGCCTTTTCTGTTCGCCCAAAGACTTCCTGTAATTTATTTAGGTAATCTAAAGCAGTGCAGTCTTGCTTACTCAACTTCAGGTTTCTGACAGCCTCTGACACAGGTCCCTTTTAAGCTCTCAGTAATTCTTTGCTTCTTCTGTGCTTCAGGGACGTCCCACTCATCCAAAGCCTGCATCGCCTGTTCTACCCATTCTTCGAAGGTTTCTTCTCCCGCCGGAGTTGGTACGTCTCCTGTAAAATTCCTCAACCGTCGATAACCAAAATTAGTGTGAGGAGGGCTTGTTCTTTGACATTTAGCCAGCAAATCTCCGATAGCCGCTATAAATTCAGGCCCGATCATGGCCAGCGGACTGGGCGCGGGAACATTCGTGGGATCGCCACGTGGCGCACTTGGCTGAATCAGTTGAACTTCCACATCATCTGTCAGCTTTACACTCGCGCCCTGAAAACACACTGGAACACCCTTTCTCCACTCAAAGAAGTGGAGAAAGTATCTGAGAAGTATCTGGGTTCGCTTTAATGTCCAGAATTAACCCCCAATGATCTGGTGTCAGCGCTGCCACAGCCAGGCGAATCTGATCTTCGGCCCAAGTGTCTGCAGGAATATCCATGACTATACTTAACCCTATCTGGCTATTGTGCTCCTCACACCATTTGGCAGCAGTGTCTGGATCCATAATTAACCCTTTAATTGCGGTTTCTACAGAGACTGGAATCCCGGAACGAGCCCCCACTTGTAGCGCTCACTCCCAGAGGAGCCGCTGAATTAACCTCGGGTTAGTCTCACTGCACTAGGGAATAACTATACACCAGCACTGTTGTGGATTCTTATATATTATTACATCAGCACTGTTGTGGCTTTTTATATATTATATTCTTTACGGATCCCAATAAAGCAGCATATATTACGTAGATACGGTATTTAAATGACAGGGTTTCGTAACGCGGAAAAACACGCGGCGGCAAAAGAAAAAGATTAACCCCCTCAGTTCTGGAGTGTAAGTCCCGTGAATAATAGCTCAGAAATGTGTATGTGTATTGTCTTGGGTACTGTATTGAACTGGCCAGTGAATGAAACAAAACAATCTTCGACTAGTCACGTTGGGGCCCTGTGGATTTAAACAATACTGCAGCGTGCGTTTCTTATTTTTGGAACACACGGCCTGGGAGGCCTCTCACCCATCCAATAGACTGTCCAGCACCCGATCAAGGATCTTCTCCCCTGTGTACTGGGACTCTGTGCCACTGGATCCGCTCCCTGCTTGTCGAATCTCTGCAACTGGAACAACGATCCACCGCCTGTACTCCCAATCAATTAGCGCGGTCTCCTAACTCAGGGTCCAGCCGGAACCAACTTATCATCGAGACCTCTCAGCGCTGCGTAGGTAGGTTTCAGCACGGTCACTGTCCCGATCTCCAGCACCAGTGAGGCAGCGCCTGTATTCAGACCTGGTCTCCATCCTTGACAATTCTCACGTGCGTCCTCCACCTTTCACCGCTCAGCTCACTCTGCCTCTCACCTGCACGAGGCTGCTGATGTCTTTCCTCTTCCTACACCACCCACTTCCTGTCCTCACGAAAGCATGATGGAAATTGTAGTTCAGTGTTTGTCCAGCATAGTCCATTATGTCTCTATCTCCCTCTGGTGGCCATAATAATTAAATGCAGCGAACACAGTCTTTAAAGCAGCACTACAGTAGCAATAGGAGGTGTCAGACCAACCAGAACACGCAGTCCCACAGCTCCCAAAAGTATCTCTAAGTCCATGTACCCAAAGTCCAAAATGAATAGTATCACAATAACCGTAACACTAACTCTAACCCTAAAACACGAACAAAACCCCTATCCTAAAACAAGAAGAAACCATAACGTTATTCCTGATGGTAACCACAACCGTAAAATAAGAAGAACTAGCACCCCAACCTTAAAACAAGCAGAAAATCACAAGCCGAAAACAAGCAGAATACCCCAAACCTAAAACAAGCAGAACTAGCACCCAACCCTAAACAAGCACAATATCTCAACCCTAAAACAGGCAGATTATCCCAACCCTATAACAAGCAAAATTAGCACCCAACCCTTAAACAAGCAGACTACACAACCCTAAAACAAGCAGAATACCCCAGCCCAAAAACAAGCATAATACCCTAACCCAAAACACAAGCAGAACTAGCACCCAACCCTAAAACAAACAGAATACCCCAACCCTAAAACGAGCAGAATTAGCACCCCAGCCCTAAAACCAGCAGAACTAGCACCCAACCCTAAAACAAGCAAAATACCCCAACCCAAAACAAGCAGAATTCCACAACCCTAAAACAAGAAGAACTAGCACTCAACCCTAAACAAGCAAAATACCACAACCCTAAAGCAAGCAGAATACCCCAACCCTAAAACAAGCAGAACTAGCTCCTAACCCTAAACAAGCACTATAATACCTCAACCCTAAAAAGGCAGATTATCCCAACCCTATAACAAGCAAAAACTAGCACCCAACCCTAAAACAAACAGAATACCATACCCTAACCCAAAACACAAGCAGAACTAGCACCCCAACCTTAAATCAAGCAGACTACCCAACCCTAAAAGGAGCAGAATTAGCACCCCAACCCTAAAACAAGCAGAATTAGCACCCCAATCTTAAAACAAGCAGAATTCCACAACCCTAAAACAAGCAGAATTCCACAACCCTAAAACAAGCAGAACTAGCATCCCAACCCTAAACAAGCTAAAATACCGCAACCCTAAAGCAAGCAGAACTAGCTCCCAACCCAAAAAAGCAGTACTAGCACCCCAACCCTAAAAATGGAGAAATAACACCCCAATCCTAAAACAGCAGAAATAGCACCCCAACCCTAAAACATGCAGAATACCCCAACCATAAAACAAGCAGTTTACAAGCAAAACTAGCTCCCAACCCTAAACAAGCAGAACTAGCATCTCAAACCTAAAACAAGCAGAATCCCACAACCCTAAAACAAGCAGAACCAGCACCCCAACCCTAAAGCAAGCAAAATACCCCAACCATAAAGCAAGCAGAACTAGCACCCAATCCTAAAACAAGCAAAATACCACAACCCTAAAACCAGGAGACTACCCCAAACCCCAAACAAGCAGAATAACCCAACCCTAAAACAAGCATAGAAATAACAAAATTTGGAACTACAATATATTAAGATATACTGTATATAAAAAAGACTCAGCGTATGTAATTGCATTCTGAAAGAAAGATATGAACATTTTTACTGAAAAATGACTGTGTATAAAGCACTAAACTTGCACCAGGCATTAGAAAGTAGAAGGTCAGTAATGGCAGCGGCATTGTTCATTTTATGTGTGAAAAATCAGCACTTCCGCTGCCTTAAGAAAATTCGAATATATTTAATATTAATTCAATTTAATTATAATATACGTATATAATGTAATATTCTACAGTGTAAGTGACCATGTTTGGTATCATTGGAAAGGACAGACTATCAGGGTTATTCAGAGAGCCGAACTGGCCCCGAAATTGCACCAAACAGTGAATTTCCCCACATGGTGCAATATCAGGGCCATTTGACTATTCAAAAAGCTGGCAATTTGCCAAATTGTAGTGAATTGCCAGTGAAATACAGTGCCTGTTCGTCGGCAGTAAAATACGGTGCTGTTTGACAGCAGTGAAATCGCCATAGAAAATCAATGGTTAATCTATTCACAGACACCAAACAGCAGGGAAATGTCAGTGAAATGCCCTGATGTTCAGTGGTTTCATTTGACAAGTTTAATCTCCCTGGATATCAGCTGCTGTGACGGCCGCAACATTTCCCCGGACATGGGGCGAAGGTGCAACATTTCCCTGGACATGGGGCGAAGGTGCAACATTTCCCTGGACATGGGGCGAAGGTGCAACATTTCCCTGGACATGGGGCGAAGGTGCAACATTTCCCCGGACATGGGTCGAAGGTGCAACATTTCCCTGGACATGGGTCGAAGGTGCAACATTTCCCTGGACATGGGGCGAAGGTGCAACATTTCCCTGGACATGGGGCAAAGGTGCAACATTTCCCTGGACATGGGCCACCGTGACACACGCACTGAAATCCGTGCAATCAAGAGTCCTTACTGGTAAAATCCTTTATAAATAAATAAATAAATTTAAAAAAATAGTAAATACACGGAGTCCGATAAAGTTTGAAACATGACATAATAATTTATTATCCCAAAAATAATTATCCAAAATAATGCAAATACATGATATTCAATAAAATACAACAAAAAACACTGAAATCTGTCTGAAAACAAGGGTGAGACGATATATGGTCTGTTTCTTATCCTGTAGTGCCACCTAGTGGCCATTCATAAATATTGCACATTGGATTATACAGTGTATTATAAATTTTTGTTAACTTTGCTGCTGGTCCCGCCCCCCTGCATTGTGTGACTCGCAGGGACCCTTACCAGGAAGCAATTCGCTGTGATCACACTGCGGGGAACAGCCAGGGAGCGCAGGATGAGGTGAGTATGCATCCAGCCCGAGTGTGGCTCGGGGTTACCATTCGCGGTAGTGAAATTTAACCCAGAGTCACACTCGGGAATACCACCAGGGAGGTTAATCAGACGAATCCCATAGGTTTCAATGTTAAAAATATTCCGTATTTGTTAAATATCTAATAAACCATTTATTCTTTTAATCTGAAGCAAAAAGTCTCTTTATTTATTAAGATTTTTTAGTAATTTTTCATGATTCTTTTTCAGCAAAATTTTATTTTCCAATTTATTTTTTAAAAATGGCGGGATTTTATTCTGTTACAGACCTTTTTATTATTATTCATAGGACCTTATATGTTATTTCCAGGCATTTTCATGCAGTAGTTTTTTTTGAAAAGCCTTTTAAAAGTTGCTGTGGTGTTTTTTCTTCTTTACCCCTGTTTGGCGGCTGGTCGACTTTTTTTAGATCGAATCGCCGGATGCATTCGGCAATTTTTCAGTGGGTTTTGTGATCGGTTTGAGGATTCAGCGTTTTTTGGATCGATTCAGTTTTTTAGATTCGTTCAGCAATTTTTCAGCATTCATGGCAGTTTGGAGGGTCAATTAGCCGCACTTCAAATTTAACACTCTGATAAGCAGCAAACAGGAGAGCACTGAAATGTCTGTGACATTTCCGTGATCTCTGAATAACCCCTGTAGCCCTCAAGCAACTGTTCAAACTGTCAAAGATACAGTGCCTTTGAGGCGATAAAATTGATCTCGCGGACAACTAGCTGCATAACACCTGTCAGTTTGCTCTGAGTTTTGAAACCGGTGCCTCTTGGTGGATAATGCAATGAAAACCCACAAAGTTTGGTGTTTCTTCTCTTTTCCTCATATGACCAATAAGTCACTTCTATTTTCCTCATAAGACCAATAAGTCCTTTCTCTTTTCTTCATAAGACCCATAAGTCCCTTCTCTTTTCATCATAAGACCAATAAGTCCCTTCTCTTTTCCTCATAAGACCAATAAGTCTCTTCTCTTTTCCTCATAAGACCAATAAGTCCCTTCTCTTTTCATCATAAGACCAATAAGTCCCTTCTCTTTTCCTCATAAGACCAATAAGTCTCTTCTCTTTTCCTCATAAGACCAATAAGTCTCTTCTCTTTTCCTCATAAGACCAATAAGTCCCTTCTCTTTTCATCATAAGACCAATAAGTCTCTCTTTTCCTCATAAGACCAATAAGTCTCTTCTCTTTTCCTCATAAGACCAATAAGTCTCTTCTCTTTTCCTCATAAGACCAATAAGTCTCTTCTCTTTTCCTCATAAGACCAATAAGTCTCTTCTCTTTCCTCATAAGACCAATAAGTCTCTTCTCTTTCCTCATAAGACCAATAAGTCTCTTCTCTTTTCCTCATAAGACCAATAAGTCTCTTCTCTTTTCCTCATAAGACCAATAAGTCCCTTCTCTTTTCCTCATGAGACCAATAAGTCCCTTCTCTTTTCATCATAAGACCAATAAGTCTCTCTTTTCCTCATAAGACCAATAAGTCTCTTCTCTTTTCCTCATAAGACCAATAAGTCCCTTCTCTTTTCCTCATAAGACCAATAAGTCTCTCTTTTCCTCATAAGACCAATAAGTCTCTTCTCTTTTCCTCATAAGACCAATAAGTCTCTTCTCTTTTCCTCATAAGACCAATAAGTCCCTTCTCTTTTCATCATAAGACCAATAAGTCTCTTCTCTTTTCCTCATAAGACCAATAAGTCTCTTCTCTTTTCCTCATAAGACCAATAAGTCTCTTCTCTTTTCCTCATAAGACCAATAAGTCTCTTCTCTTTTCCTCATAAGACCAATAAGTCTCTTCTCTTTCCTCATAAGACCAATAAGTCTCTTCTCTTTTCCTCATAAGACCAATAAGTCTCTTCTCTTTCCTCATAAGACCAATAAGTCCCTTCTCTTTTCTCCATGAGACCAATAAGTCCTTCTCTTTTCATCATAAGACCAATAAGTCTCTCTTTTCCTCATAAGACCAATAAGTCTCTTCTCTTTTCCTCATAAGACCAATAAGTCTCTTCTCTTTTCCTCATAAGACCAATAAGTCTCTTCTCTTTCCTCATAAGACCAATAAGTCTCTTCTCTTTTCCTCATAAGACCAATAAGTCTCTTCTCTTTTCCTCATAAGACCAATAAGTCCCTTCTCTTTTCCTCATGAGACCAATAAGTCTCTTCTCTTTTCATCATAAGACCAATAAGTCTCTTCTCTTTCCTCATAAGACCAATAAGTCTCTTCTCTTTTCCTCATAAGACCAATAAGTCACTTCTCTTTCCTCATAAGACCAATAAGTCTCTTCTCTTTTCCTCATTAACCCAATAAGTCTCTTCTCTTTTCCTCATAAGACCAATAAGTCTCTTCTCTTTTCCTCATAAGACCAATAAGTCCCTTCTCTTTTCATCATAAGACCAATAAGGCTAGGACAGATGAGCGCATTTTCTGCGGCCACCGTCAAAAGTACGTCGATGCGTGCGCACGCATTTTTTCACGGAATACGCTAATGTCAGACGATGCGCAATTCTGGACGTATTTCATGACGATGGGGTGAAAAGAAGTCTAGGGAAATCCGGCTGTTTGAACGTTATGTTGGCCGCACACTAGCAGTCGTCTGACATCTCCTAATCACGCACACACGCTGCTATGCGGACGCAGCGCACTCTGTACTCAGTACCAGCGGTTTAACGTTCTCGAAAAAATGCGTTCATTTTCCACTTGCGTTGCCGCCGGACTTTTGTTGCGACCGTACTTCGTATATTGGCTGTCATTGCCCGTCATCTGCTGCTTAGGTCGCCGTGATTATGTGCGCCAGAACGCGCTTCGCACTGCCTCAGTCTGACCCTAGCCTTAGTCTCTTCTCTTTTCCTCATAAGACCAATAAGTCTCTCTTCTTTTTCCTCATAAGACCAATAAGTCTCTTCTCTTTTCCTCATAAGACCAATAAGTCTCTTCTCTTTTCCTCATTAACTCAATAAGTCTCTTCTCTTTTCCTCATAAGATCAATAAGTCTCTTCTCTTTTCCTCATGAGACCAATAAGTCTCTTCTCTTTTCCTCCATAAGACCAATAAGTCTCTTCTCTTTCCTCATAAGACCAATAAGTCTCTTCTCTTTCCTCATAAGACCAATAAGTCTCTTCTCTTTCCTCATGAGACCAATAAGTCTCTTCTCTTTCCTCATAAGACTAATAAGTCTCTTCTCTTTTCCTCTCATGCTCGGGCTCCATCAATACATTCACTTACAAGACCTGACCAGCTAAGTTATTTTCTCACTAAAACATGTCAGCAGCTCATTGAGAATATCTTCACCAATAGTTTGACCAACATTTTTTCTTGAAGCAAATCTCCTTTTGGAAACCTAACCCAAACGCAGGGTTGAGCAACTTGACATATCTGTGCGTTCATCCCCTGCGACGCTGAAACATAACGCTGAAGACAAACCTGTCGGTAAGTGGTTACTAACGTCTCTGCCAGTGTCTTCCACACGTCTCCTGATTGAATCAGAAAGCTGCAGGCCTTTTATTTCTTTTATTGTTTCTATTTTGTTGGTGATCTCTGCAAACAATATTTCTGCTGTAGCCGAATCTTTCACCTTCTCTGCATCGGAAAACGGTTTCTTCCCTGGTGCTAAAACCCAAGCGATTTCAGAGGACGCCGCGTTAGACGTTCAGCTCGCGACTTTGCTCTTTGAATTGTTTTTTGTTGTGACGCAGAAAGCGGCTGATTTAGGTTTGGCTAAGAATACTACCAGTATATTTTGTGCGCATTGTTCGACAATGTCGTTCTGAAGTCCTTCGCGGAAAGCCACTGCAGGTCTATTTGCAAATCAAACACAGGCAGTTGGATCCATCCGGGACAAATAAAAAATCACGGGGTCCACTTCTCCTGAAACTTTCTTTGTTCATCTTGAATGACTCGTACTTTTGTTTTTTTAGTGGAATGGCCGAGTGTATCAATGCGCATGCCGGTCCTCTCCATCATCTTCAGCATTTTGACTTTCAGCTGGATTAAGCATGAGGACATTATTGGTCTCACTGGCTACAACTACGTCATTGCCTTTCCCTCGCTTCATGACTTCTTTTAATTCGGAAACCATCCATGTTTTGTTGTTGTTCACCTAATCAATATAATAAGGAAGCTCCTTCGCTTAGGTCTTTCTCAGATATTGTGTATCTCAGATTTTATCGCTTTTTCTCAACGTTTGACTGTCCTGGATTTTACATTCTTTTCCAGATTTTGAGTATCTCAGATAATATATTATTTTCTGATTTACTGTCTCGGATTGTATTTTTTTCTCAGCTTTTGAATGAAACAGATTTTATTTTTTTTTGAAGAGGACACGACCAGAGCTGGTTTGTTGTCATTAGATGAGTGTCAGGAATGTGACAGAGCTACAATAATCACATTCTATTCCTACATCATTCATCACATGCAGAGCATCAGCACGTTTCAAATAAATAATAATATTATCATTCTCTTCGTTTATATGGCAGTAAAATGTGTGATATTTTAATGGATATTAGATACTCCAAGGTGTAAACTCACACAGTGTGACACCTGTATATTTACATATATATGTATTAATTTCTTATCCCTATACGGCGAATACAGCCATACAGTGACCCCATCTCCCTTCTCTTCCATTTTCCACCCCTTGCAGATTGTCAGTCTTACCTTCTCTCCAGACGCCACCTTCACTCTGCTCCAGTCTGTAGAAGACCTGGGTCCTGGGTCCTGGACCTAATAAGAGGGGCGTAGGGGCTAGGGGAGGGTGCTCAGCCAATCACAGGCGTGCAGAGTACCAGGTATGTTGATTGGTACTCAGCCGAAGGATAGGGTAAAATAAACCTTGCAAAACCACATTTCCATCAGAGCGGTGACATCTGTCAGAGAATCAGACCTGTCCACTGGAACGGTGACATTTCACGAGTATGTGCCCCAGGCCGAGTTTGCAAACGCTCAGAGATGCACTTTATTCTGCATCTTCTTCCTCATTTTAACAAAGAAAGAAAGTCCCTGATCATCACCTTCCATCATCACCAAATCTCACAGCTCAGATTGAATACATTATATACATATTATACATCGCTAGTATCCAGGCGTGACTGAGTGATAATAACAATGTCCACCTCCTCATTGTTATTTGGAGATCTTGCCACGGTTGATGCGTTGAAGGAGAATCTTTGTGTTGTTTATTATCTCTCCATAACCGGTCCTTTCACTCATTCCTTTTCTAACAAGAAGTGGTATATGTTACAATGTCTGACGGGGCGTGCGCTGACCAGAGTGACCCAAAAGGGGTGTACTTGTGTAATAAGGAAGAAGTGCAAGGAGGGGTCATTATTGATGGCTTTGAACGTCAGTGTCAGTATTTTAACTTGTATCCTTAACCCCTTGGATGCAGATGATGTGTGGGGGATGTCCATGCCGAGGATGTCCCCCACGTCATGACTTACTGCAGCTCCAGGGGAAATCTCTGTGGTGGGGGGATCTCAGGCTGGCCTGACTTCCTGGAAGTCAGACCATGTCTTGGGATCTCCCCCTGTTCACGGATGTCATTGCGCACGACCACGTCAGAAAGGGGCCTCCCCTCAGCAGAGCAGGGTAATCCCTATGTGCGAGATACAGGGGACCACCATATCTCCGGAACCATAGTGCGTAGAAGGTCCTGTGAGGTATATTTGAAAAGGCCAGAGCATGGTGTTTCCAATGATACCAAACCTGTCCAAGTTCAATTTTAAAAAAAAAAAAATAACTAAAAATAAAATTCCTTTTTTTTCTTTTTAACACGGCACTATTGTTTATTTTGAAATTATAAAGTGAACCACAAAGCTGCACTAATTTACCATCTCATTTCTCAGGTCATCAGCAAGTGTGGAGATGATGGCACTATGTATTTTTATGCTTTGATCCATCTAAAACCTGAACTGCAACACTGCAGCGAGGAAACTTTGAAACCCCGTGTCTCTAATCACAAAGTCAAGTGAGGTGTCATTGGAAAGGTCAGGGTCTGGCTGAACAATAGGGTTGAGCCGAACACCCCCGAGTTCGGTTCGCATTCGAACTCGAACTTTCTAAATGTTCGAACTCGAACTCAATGCAAATCAATGGGACTCAAAATTCGGTTTTTAGAGTGCCCTCCAAGAGGGCATATATGCTAGATGTTTGCCATAAAAGGTGTATGGGGGTCCGGGTAGTGCCCTGGGGGACAGGAAACAAGGACAAAAAGTAAAAAAAAAACATTTTTAAAGGGACAGTGAGTTTTCCATGAAATAAGGGTTAAAAATAAAAATGAAAAATTCCTTCAAATATCGTGCCTAGGAGGTCCCCTTAACCTGCCCGTGAAGTGGCGGATTTCTAGGATGTATAGAAACATTTAAAAACAAAAAAATGACGTTTCATATGACGGTAATTGTTTTTCCTTTAATCTATTCATAAACAACTGCTTGGGGCGGCAGTCTGTATGAAAAGACATTTTAGGATGCGCAGAAAAAGTTTAGTGATTTTTTTTGGGCTAAATTATGGTGCAGGGTTTGGATGAAAGTAACAATAGGTGCTTTAAAATTGGGCCTTTAGCGTCGGCAACAGTGCCGTCACACAGTAACCCCACTGAGGATATGAATCTGTTAAAGGCGTCAGTGCAACCAGATATTATGCTTTTGGTTCCAGGCCAGCAAGTGCATTCATACAGTAACCCCTCTGTGGTATTGTGGAAGAGTGCTGGGTTGGACCCTGCGGTTCAAAAAATTAAAATGATATAGATGTGGCACAGGCGTCAGTGCAGCCAAATATTGCGCCTTTCATGGCAGCAACTGCCTTCACACCGTAACCCTTTTGTGGTATTGTGGAAGAGTGCAGGGTTGGACCCTGCGGTTCAAAATATTAAAATGATCTAAATGTGGCACAGGCATCAGTGCAGCCAAATATTGTGCCTTTCATGGCAGCAAGTGCCTTCACAACGTAACCCTTTTGTGGTATTATGGAAGAGTTCAGTGCTGGAGGTTTTGTGTATGCTGAAGACATCCCTGATCTATTCTGTTACGTCAGCATCAGGGGATTGATAGCTGCTGATCCAGGACTGATTCATTTTTATAAATGTCAGCCGGTCTACAGAGTCGGTGGACAGACACACTCTTTTGTCTGTGACAAAACCTCAAGCGGCACTGAACGTCCTTTCAGAAAGCACGCTAGATGAAGGGCAACCTAGTAGCTGCATAGCATATTGGCTAAGTTCTGGCCAGTGATCCAATCTCAACACCCAGTAAGCCAGTGGATCATCTGCTGGAAAGTTATCCAGGTCTGCCCTTGCCCCTAGGTAGTCCTGCACCATATGGTGAAGACGCTGGCAATGGGTGCCTACATTTGACGTCCCTGGGCGACGTGGACTAAAAAAATTTAAAAAGGCATCAGTCAAGTGGCCCTGGCCTTCACCACTATTCCTCTGATCATCCGCAGCCTCAGAAGCACCGTGTCATCACTTGGTAACCTGCCAGTGCCTGGAAAGGTGTAACACAAGTGTCGCTTTAGAGCGTCCTCAAGTTTTTTCATCCTGTGCTCCTTCTGTGCGGGCAGGATGAGCTCTGCAACTTTCCCCTTGTATCGTGGATCAAGAAGGGTTGCCAACCAGTAATGATCCCTCTCCTTGATAGCACGAATCCTGGGGTCCTTTAGCAGGCTTTGCATAATAAGGGAGCCCATGCAGCGTAGGTTGGAGGTGGCATTAGCTTCCGAGTCTTCCTGCTCAATAAGGAGGGTGACCCCATCGTACACTTCCTCCTCCCAGCCACGTACCAGTCCTGGTGTTTCTGGGCACACACCTTCAATGCCCCCACTACTCAAATATTCCTCCTCCTCATCCTCCTCATCCTCCTCCTATCTGATCGGAGGAGGACCCACTGGAATGCTTTCTGCAGAAAGACTGGGGCCTTCAGGGCTAGGGAAGGCCTCCTCTTCCTCCCGCTGCTCTGCCTCTAGAGCCACATCTATAAATCCCTGCAGAGTGTGCTCCAGCAGGAACACTAAAGGAATTGTGTCACTGATGCATGCACTGTCCCTGCTCACCATCCTCGTTGCCTCCTCAAATGGTGACAGTACAGTGCATGCATCCTTGATCATCAGCCACTGCAGGGGGGGGAAACCAAGTTGACCTGAACCTGTCCTTGTGCCATACTCACACAGGTACTCATTGATGGCCCTCTGCTGCTTGTGCAGACGCTGCAGCATTGCTAATGTCGAGTTCCACCTGGTGGGCATGTCACAGATCAGACGGTTTGTGGGAAGGTGGAATTCTCTTTGAATTTCTGCCAGGTGAACGCTTGCTGGGAATGACCGTCTGAAGTGGCTGCAGATTTTTCTGGCCTGGCTGAGAAGCTCTGGCAGCCCTGGGTACTTGGTTAGGAAATGCTGTACCACTAGATTTAGGACGTGTGCTACGCATGGTACATGCGTCAATTTACCCTTGCGTAGGGCGGAGAGAAGGTTGCTGCCATTATCACAGACGATCATTCCCAGCTGAAGCTGGCGTGGTGTTAACCATCTCTGCACCTGCCCCTGCCATTTTCTGGCCCGTTGTGGCTCCTGTCCCCTAAACAAACCAGCTCAAGCACAGTATGGCATCTTTTTGCTTGAGCCATTGCGTAGCCCCTGTCAGGCGTCGGTTTAACTGCCACTTTGCCAGAGACACTGAAGGAGGAGGAGGAAGAGGAAGAGGTGGTGGTGGAGCAGACAGACCTCATACAAGCAGCTTTCTGGAGGCGTGGTGGATGAACAAGCTCCAGCACAGAGCCCCATCTTGGATCCCTCCCAGCTGCAATCAGAGTTACCCAGTGTGCCGTAAAGGAAATGTAACGACCCTGTCCATGCTTGCTGGACCACGTGTCTAAAGTCACATGCACCTTGCTGCTGACTGACTTTCCCAATAACTCGATAACATTATTTTCCATATGCTGATATAGTGCTGGAATGGCCTTCAGTGAAAAGTAATGGTGTTTTGGAACCTGCCACTGTGGTACAGCACATTCAGCAAATTCACGGAAGGGAGCAGAGTCCAGCAGCAGGAAAGGCAGCAGTTACAATGCAAGTAATTTTGATAAGCTGGCATTTAGATGCTGTGCTTGGGGATGGTTGGGATTATATTTTTTCTTACACTGCAGCAGCTGGGGCAATGTAATCTGACTGTGTAAATCTTCAGCTGATGGGATGCTGTCACATTGTGAGGAAGGAGCTGGTATATCCATTACTGTAGCGTCATCCCTGTCAGTGGAGGTTGTAGGCAATGACATGGCAGGACATACAGTGGGGGTAGAGACAAATGAGGAGGAGGAGGACCTACGCAAAGTTTTGCGTCAACCAGATGTGTGGCAGGAGGTCATATATGTCGCCTCATGCATGTGGTACCCAAGCGTCCGGTGTCTTTCCCACACTTGAACCTCATCTGACATAGATTACAAATAGCAACGGTGTGGCCTGCTGCACAATTCTTAAAGAACTCCCAGACAGCAGAGATCCTGCATGTGTGCTTTGAGACAAAAGTGCTCTGCACCTGTGCAGCTCTGACATCTGATGCCTTGGACTGGCTAGTGCTTCGGTTGGTCATAGAGGATGTTGTGCCTCGTGTTTGCTGTGCCTCCTCCTCCTCCCCCTCCTCCTCACTTGATTCCTCTGTTCGATCAGGCACCCAGGTGGAGTCAGTGACCTCATCATCATTGACATCATCACCCCCTATCTCCTCGTCACTGGAGCCAACTTGGCAGTATGCTGCAGCTGCTGGGGCAACATGAGTGCCAGTTATTTGTGTGTCACTGACACCCCCTTCCTCTAGGTTGATTATACTCCCTCGCTCAACCTCAGAGATTGAATCAGAGCACTGTACTTGCTGCGCATCCTCAAGCAGCATGTCACTCTCATTGTAGTCAAACAATTCAGCTGACTCCTCCGTGTGTGATAGTGAGGCTACGGCAGGAGTAGCTGTGGACATGGAGGCTGCATTAGAGGCTTTGGCAGCTGAGGTGGACTGTAAAGCACTACAAGCCTAGCTGGCAGAGGACTCGGAGGATGAGGATGGCCTGGTTAGCCAATCCACCAAATCCTTTGTATGTTGCTGCTGCTTAAGACGGCCAGCACCAGTTAGAAAGGACAAGCGTGCCCCTGCAGTGGATGCACCATGTCCACCATGACCAGAGGCACAGCCTCCCGACATAGGGGCTGCTTGCCCTCTTATCTGTGTCTGGGAGCGTCTGCCTGTCCTTTTTGGTCTTTCAGACATGAGTAATATATAGATTAAATATATACAGAAATCTGATTCAACTCTGGTATAAAGATTTACAGAACTCTGGTATAACTCAGTGAGACGCCCTGATAGCTGGCAGCCAGTCACAAGACACTGATTACAATTCCCAGAAACCTCCTATAAGTCAGTAAGACCCCCTGATGGGTATCAGTGAGAAGACACAAATTACAATTCGCATTAACCTCCTATAAATCAGTGAGACCCCCTGATGGGTGGCAGTGAGAAGACACTTTTAGCAGATTTATGCAAATTGTAATTTGTATGTGTGACCCCCTGATGGGTGGCAGTGAGAAGACACAAATTACATTTCGCATAAATCTGCTAGAAGTATGTGGGACCCCCTGATGGGTGGCAGTGAGAAGCCACAGATTACAAATCTCAGAAACCTCCTATAAATCAGTGAGACCCCTTGATGGGTGGCAGCCAGTGAGAACACACGGATTATAACAATTCCCAGATATTTTGTAGAAATTAGTGACCCCCAAAATATTGCTTGGCACTGGCTGTGTGACAAGACACAGATCACCTCAATTCCCAGATATTTTGTAAAAATTAGTGACCCCCAAAATACTGCGTGGCAGTGGCTGTGTGACAAGACACAGATCACCTCAATTCCCAGATATTTTGTAGAAATTAGTGACCCCCAAAATACTTCGTGGCACTGGCAGTGAGTCACAAGACAGATCCCCTCAATTCCCAGATATTTTGTAGAAATTAGTGACCCCCAAAATACTGCGTGGTACTGGCTGTGTGACAAGACACAGATCACCTCAATTCCCAGATATTTTGTAGAAATTAGTGACCCCCAAAATACTTCGTGGCACTGGTTGTGTGACAAGACACAGATCACCTCAATTCCCAAATATTTTTTTTTAAACATATTTTTATTCATCTTGGATCAACATACAGAAAAACATACAGATAGACATCTTAGTATACAACAGTATCAGATATTCAACTAGTACACAAATGTGGCATCCAGTGGTTGAAGAAATTATTGTACAACTCCCCTTAGAACCCAGGAAGACTATTCCCAAAAGTACGTGGGTCGGTTAAGTGCGGGCATCTACAGGGTCTGAGGGAATGGAAGCTAGAAAACGGGATAAGGAGTGGTCAGGGGGATCTTGCGGGATTGGTGGGGTACCTCGCAGCATCTGTAGTGAGTACCAAGGGGTGCAGAAAAAGGTATGACGTAAGGAGTCCTTAGTTTCGCATGGCAGGGTGCGAATAAGGGGGGTCCAATTGGTAAAGAAGGACTGAATTTTCTTTTCTTGCTGCATCGCAGCCTCGGTCCAGTCCGCCAAAAATATGGTGTAGATTCTGTCATAAACCATGCGAAAGGAAGGAGGGGTAGCGGAGATCCATTGTGACAAGATCGCCTTCTTGCCTCTTGCAGCTAACAGGGTGAGCCAAAATCGATGGGACTTATCAAAAGGTCTGGGGGTGGGAGGGGTCAGACGATTAAAGATGGCCCATTCCGGGGTAAAGGGAATTTCTAGACGAAGAACCTGTGAACCAAATCGTCGTATTGTGTCCCAAAATAGTGTAATAAAATGACATGACCATAAACAATGCCGTAAATCAGCATTAGCACCTTGACATTTTAAACAATTTGCATTTGGTGACAGTCCCGCGCGAGCCATTCTGTCGGGCGCCATATACGCTCGATGGAGTATTCTATAAAACATGTCCCAGTAGTTAGCCGAGGGAAGGGAGTGCCTGGATAGTAAGGTGGCCCCAATCAAATCTTGGGTGGAAAGCTCTGGAAAGATTGTGGCCCATCTAGTTATTGCTGCCCAGGGGAGTTTGGTGGGTAGCGAAGATTGTAGAAGTGCGTATATAGTATAGGTAGAGGGAGGGGACAGAGGGCGGGCAAACAGGAGCGTGTCGAGCAAATTGGCTAGGTCATTCGGGGACAATGTGTTCAACTGGGTAAGGAGAAATTGCTTTAAATGCAAGTAAAATACCGGGTGTATGTCGAAGGGCGTAATTCGGTCTGTCAGGGTTGTGTAGGAAAACGGCAGGCCTGACATTCCATCGATGTAGTGGTGCAACTGAGTAAAACCGCGGCGGGCTAGAGTATGAAAGATCAGAGCAGGGGAGGCATTTTGAAAGTGAGGGTTGTGCAGAATAGGTGACCACAAATTCGTTCGCCATGCGAGCTGAAGGCGCCTGCGAATCTTGATCCAGGCCAATTTTGTGGAGGACAACAATGGGTTAGAACGTAGACTAGGGGGGATAATGGGTGAGCTTTGATGGAGGAACGCCGATAATTCCCAAATATTTTGTAGAAATTAGTGACCCCCAAAATACTGCGTTGCACTGGCTGTGTGACAAGACACAGATCACCTCAATTCCCAGATATTTTGTAGAAATTAGTGAACCCCAAAATACTGCGTGGTACTGGTTGTGTGACAAGACACAGATCACCTCAATTCCCAGATATTTTGTAGAAATTAGTGACCCCCAAAATACTGCGTTCACTGGCTGTGTGACAAGACACAGATCACCTCAATTCCCAGATATTTTGTAGAAATTAGTGACCCACAAAATACTGCGTTGCACTGGCTGTGTGACAAGACACAGATCCCCTCAATTCCCAGATATTTTGTAGAAATTAGTGACCCCCAAAATACTGCATGCACTGGCTGTGTAACAAGACACAGATCCCCTCAATTCCCAGATATTTTGTAGAAATTAGTGACCCCCAAAATACTGCGTGGCACTGGATGTGACAAGACACAGATCACCTCAATTCCCAGATATTTTGTAGAAATTAATGACCCCCAAAATACTGCATGGTACTGGATGTGACAAGACACAGATCACCTCAATTCCCAGATATTTTGTAGAAATTAGTGACCCACAAAATACTGCGTTGCACTGGCTGTGTGACAAGACACAGATCCCCTCAATTCCCAGATATTTTGTAGAAATTAGTGACCCACAAAATACTGCGTGGCACTGGATGTGACAAGACACAGATCACCTCAATTCCCAGATATTTTGTAGAAATTAGTGACCCCCAAAATACTTCGTGGCACTGGCAGTGTGACAAGACACAGATCACCTCAATTCCCAGATATTTTGTAGAAATTAGTGACCCCCAAAATACTTCGTGGCACTGGCAGTGTGACAAGACACAGATCACCTCAATTCCCAGATATTTTGTAGAAATTAGTGACCCCCAAAATACTTCGTGGCACTGGCAGTGTGACAAGACACAGATCACCTCAATTCCCAGATATTTTGTAGAAATTAGTGACCCCCAAAATACTTTGTGGCACTGGCTGTGTGACAAGAGACAGATCACCTCAATTCCCAGATATTTTGTAGAAATTAATGACCCCCAAAATACTGCGTGGTACTGGCAGTGAGTCACAAGACACAGATCACCTCAATTCCCAGATATTTTGTAAAAATTATTGACCCCCAAAATACTGCATAGCACTGGCTGTGTGACAAGACACAGATCACCTCAATTCCCAGATATTTTGTAGAAATTAGTGACCCCCAAAATACTTCGTGGCACTGGCAGTGTGACAAGACACAGATCACCTCAATTCCCAGATATTTTGTAGAAATTAGTGACCCACAAAATACTGCGTTGCACTGGCTTTGTGACAAGACACAGATCCCCTCAATTCCCAGATATTTTGTAGAAATTAGTGACCCCCAAAATACTGCGTGCACTGGCTGTGTAACAAGACACAGATCCCCTCAATTCCAAGATATTTTGTAGAAATTAGTGCCCCCCAAAATACTGCGTGGCACTGGATGTGACAAGACACAGATCCCCTCAATTCCCAGATATTTTGTAGAAATTAGTGACCCACAAAATACTGCGTGGCACTGGCTGTGTGACAAGACACAGATCACCTCAATTCCCAGATATTTTGTAGAAATTAGTGAACCCCAAAATACTGCGTGGCACTGGTTGTGTGACAAGACACAGATCACCTCAATTCCCAGATATTTTGTAGAAATTAGTGACCCCCAAAATACTGCGTGCACTGGCTGTGTGACAAGACACAGATCCCCTCAATTCCCAAATATTTTGTAGAAATTAGTGACCCACAAAATACTGTGTGCACTGGCTGTGTGACAAGACACAGATCCCCTCAATTCCCAAATATTTTGTAGAAATTAGTGACCCCCAAAATACTGCGCGGCACTGGCTGTGTGACAAGACATAGATCACCTCAATTCCCAGATATTTTGTAGAAATTAGTGAACCCCAAAATACTGCGTGGTACTGGTTTTGTGACAAGACACAGATCACCTCAATTCCCAGATATTTTGTAGAAATTAGTGACCCCCAAAATACTGCGTTGCACTGGCTGTGTGACAAGACACAGATCCCCTCAATTCCCAGATATTTTGTAGAAATTAGTGACCCCCAAAATACTGCGTTGCACTGGCTGTGTGACAAGACACAGATCCCCTCAATTCCCAGATATTTTGTAGAAATTAGTGAACCCCAAAATACTGCGTGGTACTGGTTGTGACAAGACACAGATCACCTCAATTCCCAGATATTTTGTAGAAATTAGTGACCCCCAAAATACTTCGTGGCACTGGCTGTGTGACAAGACACAGATCACCTCAATTCCCAGATATTTTGTAGAAATTAATGACCCCCAAAATACTGCATGGTACTGGATGTGACAAGACACAGATCACCTCAATTCCCAGATATTTTGTAGAAATTAGTGACCCCCAAAATACTTTGTGGCACTGGCTGTGTGACAAGAGACAGATCACCTTAATTCCCAGATATTTTGTAGAAATTAGTGAACCCCAAAATACTGCGTGGTACTGGTTGTGACAAGACACAGATCACCTCAATTCCCAGATATTTTGTAGAAATTAGTGACCCCCAAAATACTTCGTGGCACTGGCTGTGTGACAAGAGACAGATCACCTTAATTCCCAGATATTTTGTAGAAATTAGTGAACCCCAAAATACTGCGTGGTACTGGATGTGACAAGACACAGATCACCTCAATTCCCAGATATTTTGTAGAAATTAATGACCCCCAAAATACTGCATGGTACTGGATGTGACAAGACACAGATCACCTCAATTCCCAGATATTTTGTAGAAATTAGTGACCCACAAAATACTGCGTGGTACTGGATGTGACAAGACACAGATCACCTCAATTCCCAGATATTTTGTAGAAATTAGTGACCCCCAAAATACTTCGTGGCACTGGCAGTGTGACAAGACACAGATCACCTCAATTCCCAGATATTTTATAGAAATTAGTGACCCCCAAAATACTTCGTGGCACTGGCTGTGTGACAAGAGACAGATCACCTTAATTCCCAGATATTTTGTAGAAATTAGTGACCCCCAAAATACTTCGTGGCACTGGCTGTGTGACAAGACACAGATCACCTCAATTCCCAGATATTTTGTAGAAATTAGTGACCCCCAAAATACTTCGTGGCACTGGCAGTGAGTCACAAGACACAGATCACCTCAATTCCCAGATATTTTGTAGAAATTAGTGACCTCCCAAAATAGTTGCTGGGACTGAGCACAATGATTACAACAATTCCCAGATATTTGGTAGAAATGAGACCCCCAGTAGCTGGTGGCAGGCTGGCAGTAAGAACACACTAACACAACAACAATCTCCTGTGAAATCTCCTCTCAAACACATGCAGAAGCGCTGTTAGGAAACCTTACATAGTGTGCTGCGGGACTTAGCTCTGTGAGCCCATAATTGGGCAAAATTTGCCCAATCAGGACTCTAAGCCGTGATTGACATAGTGTTGAACCTGTCTTGCACCTGACCTGTAGCCAATTACAAGCTTCAGGCCAGTGGAAAAGTGCATTGTGGTCCATTGTGGTGCATTGTGGGCAAACACGCGGCGAACACCCGGAAATGTTCGTAGTTCGCGAACAAACGAACAGGCTATAAACAATAGAGGAATTGGTGTAGGCGCAACGAAGGTATAATGGAATGGGGAAAGAACTTAGGACACGATCGCCACTGCACTCACAAATGTCATCCCAAAAGTGACAAAAAAGAATAATACAAAGTGGAGAAGGGGTGCGGCGCTTCCCAGTGTATAGCAGAATAAAATAATCAGCGTTATTTACCAATAGATTATATTTGGCACAAACTCATCCATTGATGAAGGAATCAAAAAAGGCCTCAAGAGAAAAAAAGAACAAACAGACATAGCATAATACTGGTTTTCTATAAAAAATTGTGTTCAAGAGGTGTACACACTCACACTACGGAGAGCCTCATCCGGCTCTAGCTATATTCGCCTATGGATGAATTCATATGGGCTCAATGGATGAGTTTGTGCCAAATATAATCTATTGGTAAATAACACTGATTATTTTATTCTGCTATACACTGGGAAGCGCCGCACCCCTTCTCCACTTTGTATTAAACGAACAGGCTATGTTCGATGCAAACTCCGAACCGATCGAACCGAACAGCTCATCCCTACTGAACAATACTAAATATGACCATGTAATGTGTAAAAATAGAAATCTGAACAAAAAAATATGCATAGAGCCAAAGATGTTACAATTGTGTCCATGTCCCAATACTTCTGGACCTGACTGTATACCTCAATTCGCATGTTCAGACTCAGATTTTCGGCTGACAGTCCAGTCTTTAAACAATTTAACATAAGATGCTCTTGAACATTTAACCAATTCTACTGTTTTGCTGAAACTCACTCCATGGCTCCGAGCACCAACAATCATCCCACGTCCAAAGGCTGTTAAATCGTGTTGTTTACCCAAATCTACAGAAATAAATTTACTTCTACTGTCGTGGTAAACAACCTGCTTCCCTATTTATAATGGTCTGGCCCTCCAGCAACTTCACGCCAAATTACAGCTAAATTGCCCAAAAAAGTCATGTGGTCATAATAATCTGCCCACTCAGGGCACTATTACATTCTAAACACAAAAATGCACGGTAAACGTTTGAAATTTTGCACAAAGCGTTAAACTTTAACGCTGGTAATACAATCCTCACGCATTATTTAACCCTTTCGCTGCTGAGGCTTTTCCCGCCCCTGTGCTGAGGTCATTTTTACCTGTTTTGCGCATCATGTTTAAACGTGTTTTGAAGCTTATTTTAGTATATGACCCAGACATATTATATATCGTTCTTTCCGTCAGACTCAGTAGATTCATAATATGTCATTATTATATGTATACGTTATGTCATGTCTGTATATTATAACAAAAAAATGCAATAAAATATGTATTTTCAATAATTTACAACGTGTAAAGTGTTTTTTTCACATTTTAACATGCGAGCAATTGCGGTTATATTTTGTATGGGGTGCGCTTGTTAAAAAAATTAGAGATGGGGTCTCGTTACATTTTTTTGGGGGAAAATGACACTATTTTTAACAAACGCACCGCATACAAAAATCGTTAGTGCAGCATCATTGTTCACATTATAATTGAAATGGGAACAATATTGCTGCATTAACAAACCCAAAAAAATAAAAAAAAAGTGTTTATTTTTTTTTTTATTTATTTTTTTTTATTTTTATTTTTCATTTTTTTTTACAAAATTTTACACTTTCATGTTTGGTATCGTTGGAACGGCCATGCTCTGGCCGATCCAACCATACCAAAATTTAACCCCTAACTGCCACGGATCGGGAGATAGGGAGTTCATTGGAACTCCCTATCTCCACAGTTGGTGGCAGTTAGGGGTTAACTGTAGGACTGGCGTCATCGTGCTACGCACGATGACGCCAGTCCTCTGGGGGAGTTCCCGGAGGCTTGGCCGACATCCAAGATGTCGGCCAGCTCCGGGAAAGGATCGCGAACCGGCGCTTTTCAGCGCCGATTCGCGATCCAGCTCCCCAGGGGTTAATGCCAGGCATCATTTGGAAGGGCAGGCTGTGCCCTTCCAAATGATGCCTGGGTTAAGCCCCGCAGAGCCACCGATCGGGAGGGAGAGAGGTCCGAAGGACCTCCCCCCCTCCCTTTCAGGCGCCTCCTCCGCACATGCGGGGGGGCGCCTGAATTAGGTGTCATCGCGCCCCCGCGATGACACCTAATTCTGGCGGCTGGTGTTCCGGATGCCGGGCTGACATCCAGGATGTCAGCCCGCACCGGAGGGGCCAGCGATCGGCCGGAACCCGGCCGAACGCTGACCCCAATGTGAGGACGCGCTCAGCGCGTCCTCAGCACACCAGCGGGAATGCTGAGGACGCGCTGAGCGCGTCCTTAGCATTCAAGTGGTTAAAATCCGTCAAAAAATAACGTGCGTAAAAAAGACGCATTAACGTGGTGAGCAGAAATCAGTGGGCAGACTGTTTTTTCACGCGATTCAGCCAATCAGAATTAAGAACCTAAATTATCTCACGTTAAGTTTTTGCACCTGTCAAAGTCAATCTGCGCATATATGCTGCATCAAAAAAAAAAACACGCACAACTTCTCCATTTTATTGGTTTGGGTATGTGTAGAATGTGTAACTATACTTTGCTGGTTTTTTTTTTTTCGTGCTGGTGTATTTGGGTTTGGCCAGGACGTTCAGATTTGCAGTTACCACCAGCTTTTAAAAGACATTAAAATTATGCGCGCAAATGCTGTGCGTTAAATTTTGCGCATAGATTAAAATACCATCCGCGTACCAGCGCACAAACGCATTTGCGCTCACAATGTTAAGTATAGGACGCGCGCAGTACAGTAATTTCGCGCAGGTTCACCTGCGGTAGACGTTAACGCGCATTTTTGCGCAGACACTGTAATACGACGTTCATTGCAAAGGGTTTTGCCTTCGCGTTAATGTGTTTTTGCGCACGCTTTAACGTTTGCGCGAAGAATGTAATAGAGCCCTCAGTGTGTGTGTGTGTATATATATCCTTCCAAGCACAGTTAGGAACAGTGGCGTAACTAGAAACCTGAGGGCCCCGGTGCAAGAATCCACGAAGGGCGCCCCCCAAAAATCTATGTATCTTTACTTATTTTTCACTGCAAAATAAAACAAAGATAGTATTGCCTAGGGATGCACCGATACCACTTTTTTAAGACCGAGTACGAGTACCGATACTTTTTAAAAGTACTCACCGATACCGAGTACCGATACTTTTCTTTAATGTCATGTGACGCTTTCCAATAAGAACAGACCATATAAAAATGCCCCCAGCTCACATGTATATCCCCCCCCAATATATATATATATTCATACTGCCCCAGCTCATGGATATTGCCCCAGCTCACACATGGATTTGCCCCAGCTCACACATGGATTTGCCCCAGCTCATGGATATGCCCCAGCTCACACATGGATATTGCCCCCCAGATTATGGATTTGCCCCCCCAGCTCACACATGGTTATGCCCCCCAGCTCACACATGGTTATGCCCCCCAGCTCACACATGGTTATGCCCCCCAGCTCATGGATGTGCCCCCCAGCTCTCTCATGGATATGCCCCCCAGCTCTCTCATGGATATGCCCCCCAGCTCTCACATGGATATGCCCCCCAGCTCATGGATATGCCCCCCAGCTCTCACATGGGTATGCCCCCAGCTCTCTCATGGATATGCCCCCCAGCTCTCACATGGATATGCCCCCCAGCTCATGGATATGCCCCCAGCTCTCACATGGGTATGCCCCCCAGCTCATGGATATGCCCCCCAGCTCATGGGTATGCCCCCCAGCTCATGGGTATAAGGGCCCCCAGGCCTTGGCGAGCGGCCGCTGGAAACATGCGTCTTGGCCGCTCGCCGGAAACCACCTGATCAGCGCAGAGGTCTCGCGAGAGGATCTCGTGCGCTGGTCAGGTGGTTCCTATCCCACGTGAGCGGCCAAGCTACATGTCAGTGGCCGCTCGCAGGGAGAGGGACGGCCAGCGTGCGGCTCCCAGATTCCGGCGTTGATTGCCGGAATCTGGCGGGGGGCACCGGGCCACCCTCCAGTGGCGGAATGCCAGGGCACGGTCGCAACTGCGACCGCTGCGACCCTGGTACTTCCGCCACTGGTTAGGAAGCTTTCTGTCACAATCATCAGAAGCATTGTTTTTAATTCCATATATCCCCATTTTTATGTTGGTTTTCATGAGGAGCGGTGGAGCGATTGAGGAGCATGAGAACCGCTTGTGTCCTGCAGTGGAACACAAATAGGAGACTCTGATCCAGGAGTCAGGAGCCCAGATTTGTTACACCAAACCTGGTCACTGGTGACAAAGTCATTGGGTGAGGGGGAGGCACAGAGGCATGCAGTTTCTCGGATACAGGGGAACGGCCTTAGCTGGCCCAAGTGGTGATGATGGCGCCAGCCCTGGCTGAGACTAAATCGCATGCAGAGCCTGGGCTATCTGATCCATGCGGTGATCCTGTTCTTCCTGTTTAGTCACGATCTTAGACAGCTGGTTAGATAAATCTGTGGGATCCATTGGCCCTGACGTAATGTCACGATTCCCCGTAGGGTCTATGGTGTTGGTCCCTATACACAGTATTCTATCTACCCTTCCGATCCTTGGATGGTCGGCAAAGCTAACTATATTCAGGACCAGAATGACACATATCCAGTAATGGTGTGACGTGCGTCATTTGAACTTGGGGTGCATGGTCATGGAGGCATATTTGTAGGGTGCAGGACTCATAATCAATATTGGCCTGTTGCCCTCTTGTGTGCAGAGTGTTTGTATGATTGTGTAATTTGCTGATCAGATTAGCCTTCCAGTAAGACTGCTCTCAGAAAGGTGTAAATATCTGATTAACAGCTTCTCAAACATAATTTTCGTTGTCAGACAAACATTACCCTTTTTCTGTTGTTTTAAACTGTAATCTGTTTGTTAATCACCATTATCTTAACTCGTTAAGAAAGCTTGAGTAATGTTCTCACTGTTTGTATCTAAATCCAATTAGATTACACCAAAACCTCCCCTAGAAGATGTTGTGATTTTGTGAATGTGAATGACCCATGTGTAACTGTATAAATCCATGTGTGTGTCCCTGATTAAAAGCAGTTCCATTCCAACCCTGAAAGACCTCAGATCTACAGCGTCACCTTATTTCTGGGGATGCTAGCAGGCTCTGTGTGACCCGGTCCTTGAGCTTCGTCTGAGGACTGGAGGAAGGCACAGGAGTCTGGCTGGGTAAAACACGTGGGGTCATGCAAGGAAGCGGCATTTGCAGATGCGAACCTGTCAGGGTACAGAGATTTGTCACAAAGGGTTAACAAATACTAAAGCACAATACTTAGATACTTAGTCAGGATAGCAGGGGTCTTAGTACCAGGAGAGGTAGTTAGCCGTTTGCCAATATCGATACACAGAGCGGGTTTGTCAGAAATAACCAGGTTGGTACACAGAGTGAGGTCGTCAGGAGTGGCCAAGGTCTAATACACAGACTAATAGCAGGAATATAGAAAGCACTGGGGGTGTGAGAACCACGTTGGGGCACTGGAGTGAATAAAATGCTGTGTTTTAAATCCGGCGGGCACCGTGCCATCAGGCCACACCCAGCCCCCTGGTGTCTCACGTGACCAGCAGTCCTGCTCTTCACTCGGCACCCAGCCAGTGAGCAGGACGCTGCCGGGCGCCAGGTACCGCCGGCGTGACATAACATTACAAACACACATTACACATACCACACACATAAACATTTCTGCTGGAGGAGCCATGACTAGTGATTCAGTACAAGGTCCCAAGATCTGTTGGTACCCCCACCTATAAACACTGCTGACCCCCTTGACGCTGCACTCGGTCTCTTGAGATATGTCCTCATGGGGCTATGTGACATGGAGCACATTCCTCTGTGTCCTGATTTCTCACAGTTTCTTCCATTTATGGTTGTAATTCAGAAAATGTAAAAGGTCCGCATGTTTCGCAGGTTATGAGCGAAGGAGTTGTTTGAAATGCTGAAACTTGCATCATGAGGAGCCCGGGGCCCTTAATCCGACTCACAATCTGGAAACTTTGTTACTGCAAAATATTTTTAGTCATTAATAGGATTTGACTCTTTAAACCTTTAATAAACCCCTGGAGATACAGAGAGTGTGATTAAAGACAGCTCTTTCTCAGGGACATTGACCTTTTAAGATGGTGTGCCCAGTGCATCTCAAACCTACCACATTTTGGACTGACCTACTCTTCCTGAAGTCTGCGACAAGCTGGCCAGACTCAATGAGAAGGGTTGTGGGGAAGTTTTTTCTAAAATGTCAGGCATTTCCAAATTCTCAGAGACACTTGATGGATGACTAGTTCCAGTATGACTAGTTCCAGTATGACCTGTGAGGAAATGTCATTATTTTGTGTAGTCCCTTCGGCCATAAATCATATTTCATGGCCAGGGCAGAGTGATACATGCAATGGCATCTGATGGGAATATTGGACTGAAGTGTCCAGTGCTGGCGATGATAGACCTGGTAATGGCAGCCCAAAACGTTCGGGCTCATCACTGAGGATCTGATTCAGACCACTGCTCATCTGAAGAGGTCGCTGACCAGTACACCCCTTCATGGTCATGGTGTTCCCTGGTGGCAGTGGCCTCTTTCAAAAGGATTATGCCCCAGGCCGCACGGCAAACACTGCTCAGGAATGGCTTGAGGACCATGACAAAGATTTGGAAGAACAAATCCCATCCATGGAGGGCCCTCCTTGCAACGTGCAGGACTCAAAGGATCTGCTGCTTATGTCAGAGGTCTGGGGAGTCCATGCCTCCATGTATCAGCACGAAGGGGACCTAGACGGTGCTACGCAAGGAGTTAATGTTGTGGCTGATCAGTGAATCCGTTATTGAACACAGTTTAGCTCCTTGGGTCAAAAGCTCATCTCCAGAGCATAGTAGAAGGTACGTGCACTTATAGAAATGTTCTGTACATTCTTGATCTTTAGAACTTTAAACTTGATTTCCAATGTAATGCTCAATATCCATGAAAGGTCTACTTTTCGGTTCAGTTTTTCGTGGCTCCGTCCTAGGTATAGAATGTGTGCAGAACCTTTCAGGTTTGAGACTTCTCTTATCTTTTCAGGTTAATTAACTCGGGTGGGGACCAGAGAGGGACCTGAAGCCTTCACAGATATACAGTGACAGAGGTATTTATAAAGTGCTGCCAAGTTCCGTAGCGCTGTACAATGGGAGAGACAGTGTAACAAATGTCCGGACCCTGTTCGAGAGCTTACAATCTAAGAGGAGAGGGGACCCTGCTTCAGAGCTTACAATCTAAGAGAGGGGACCCTGCTCCAGAGCTTACAATCTAAGAGGAGAGGGGACCCTGCCCCAGCGCTTACAATCTAAGAGGAGAGGGGACCCTGCCCCAGAGTTTACAATCTAAGAGAGGGGACCCTGCCCCAGAGCTTACAATCTAAGAGGAGAGGGGACCCTGCCCCAGTGCTTACAATCTAAGAGGAGAGGGGACCCTGCCCCAGAGCTTACAATCTAAGAGGAGAGGGGACCCTGCTCCAGAGCTTACAATCTAAGAGGAGAGGGGACGCTGCCCCAGAGCTTACAATCTAAGAGGAGAGGAGACCCTGCTCCAGAGCTTACAATTAGGGATGAGCTGAACACTCCCCCAAGTTCGGTTCGAGCCCGAACCCGAACTTCCCATTTGTTCGGGTCCGAACCCGAACCCGAACTCGAACCCAATGCAAGTCAATGGGGCTGAAAATTCGGTTTTTAGAGTGCCCTCCAAGAGGGCATACTGTGTATGCTACATATTTGCCATAAAAGGTGTATGGGGGTCTGGGTATTGCCCTGGGGGACAGGAAACAAGAACAAAAAGTAAAAAAAAAAACGTTTTTAAAGGGACAGTGAGTTTTCCATTAAATAAGGGTTAAAAATAGAAACCAAAAATTCCTTCAAATATCGTGCCTAGGAGGTCCCCATAACCTGCCCGTGAAGTGGCGGATTTCTAGGATGTATAGAAACCCTTAAAAACAAAAAAATTACGTTTCATATGACGGTAAATGCTTTTCCTTTAATCTATCCATAAACAACTGCTTGGGGCGGCAGTCTGTATGAAAAGAGGAGACATTTGCGTACACGCAGAAAAAGTTTACTGATTTTTTGGCTAAATTATTGTGAAATATATGCAGGCTTTGGATGAAAGTAACAATAGGTGCTTTAAAATTGGTCCTTTAGCGTCCCCAACAGTGCCGTCACACCGTAACCCCTCTGAGGATATGAATCTGATACAGGCGTCACTAGCAGTGCACCCAAATATTGTGCTTTTGGTGCCAGGCCTGCAAGTACTATCATACAGTAACCCCTCTGTGGTATTGTGGAAGAATGCAGGGGTGGAAAATGTGGTCCTATATTGAAAAGATATGATTCTGGTCAAGGCGTCAGTGCACCCAGATATTGTGCCTTTAATGCCAGGCCAGCAAGTATCATCATACAGTAACCCCTCTGTGGTATTGTGGAAGAATGCAGTGGTGGACCTTGCGGTCCTATATTGAAAAGTTTTTGATCTGGTAATGGGCGTCAGTGCACCCAGATATTGTGCCTTTAATGTCAGGCCAGCAAATATCATCATACAGTAACCCCTCTGTGGTATTGTGGAAGAGTGCAGGGTTGGACCCTGCTGTTCAAAAAATTAAAATGATATAAATCTGGCACAGGCGTCAGTGCAGCCAAATATTGTGCCTTTCATGGCAGCAAGTGCATTCGCACCGTAATCCTTTTGTGGTATTGTGGAAGAGTTCAGTGCTGGAGGTTTTGTGCATGCAGAAGACATACCCGATCTATTCCGTTACGTCAGCATCAGGGAATTGATAGCTGCTGATCCAGGACTGATTCATTTTTATAAATGTCAGCCGGTCTACAGAGTCGGTGGACAGACGCACTCTTTTGTCTGTGACAAAACCTCCAGCGGCACTGAACGTCCTTTCGGAAAGCACGCTAGATGAAGGGCAACCTAGATGCTGCATAGCATATTGGCTAAATTCTGGCCAGTGATCCAATCTCAACACCCAGTAAGCCAGTGGATCATCTGCTGGAAAGGTATCCAGGTCTGCCCTTGCCCCTAGGTAGTCCTGCACCATATGGTGAAGATGCTGGCAATGGGTGCCTACATTTGACGTCCCTGGGCGTCGAGGACTAAAAGAATTTAAAAAAGCATCAGTCAAGCGGCCCTGGCCTTCACCACTATTCCTCTGATCAACCGCAGCCTCAGAAGCACGTGTGTCAGCACTTGGTAATCTACCAGTGCCTGGAAAGGTGTTACACAAGTGTCGCTTTAGAGCGTCCTCATGTTTTTTCATCCTGTGCTCCCTCTGTGCGGGCAGGATGAGCTCTGCAACTTTCCCCTTGTATCGTGGATCAAGAAGGGTTGCCAACCAGTAATGATCCCTCTCCTTGATAGCACGAATCCTGGGGTCCTTTAGCAGGCTTTCCATCTTTAGGGAGCCCATGCAGCATAGGTTGGAGGTGGCATTAGCTTCCGAGTCTTCCTGGTCAATGAGGATGACCGTATCGTGCACTTCCTCCTCCCAGCCACGCACTAGCCCTTCTGTTTCTGGGCACACAAAACCCTCCCATGAGGGATCCCCACCTTCAATGCCCCCACTACTTAAATATTCCTCCTCCTCCTCATCCTCCTCCTGTCTGATCTGAGTAGGACCCGCTGGAATGCTGTCTGCAGAAAGACTGGGGCCTTGAGAGCTAGGGAAGGCCTCCTCTTCCTCCCGCTGCTCTGCCTCTAGAGCCACATCTATAATTCCCCGCAGAGTGTGCTCCAGCAGGAACACTAAAGGAATTGTGTCACTGATGCATGCACTGTCCCTGCTCACCATCCTCGTTGCCTCCTCAAATGGTGACAGTACAGTGCATGCATCCTTGATCATCTGCCACTGCGGGGGGGGGGGAAACCAAGTTGACCTGAACCTGTCCTTGTGCCATACTCACACAGGTACTCGTTGATGGCCCTCTGCTGCTTGTGCAGACGCTGCAGCATTGCTAATGTTGAGTTCCACCTGGTGGGCATGTCACAGATCAGACGGTTTGTGGGAAGGTGGAACTCTCTTTGAATTTCTGCCAGGCGAACGCTTGCTGGGAATGACTGTCTGAAGTGGCTGCAGACTTTTCTGGCCTGGATGAGAAGCTCTGGCAGCCCTGGGTACTTGGTTAGGAAACGCTGTACCACCAGATTTAGGACGTGTGCTTGGCATGGTACATGCGTCAATTTACCCTTGCGTAGGGTGGAGAGAAGGTTGCTGCCATTATCACAGACAATCATTCCCAGCTCAAGCTGGCGTGGTGTTAACCATCTCTGCACCTGCCCCTGCAGAGCTGACAAAATTTCTGACTCGGTGTGGCTCCTGTCCCCTAAACAAACCAGCTCAAGCACAGTATGGCATCTTTTTGCTTGAGCCATTGTGTAGACCCTGTCAGGCGTCGGTTTAACTGCCACTTCGCCAGAGACAGAGAAGGAGGAGGAGGAAGAGGTGGTGGTGGTGGAGCAGACAGACCTCATACAAGCAGCTTTCTGGAGGCGTGGTGGATGAACAAGCTCCAGCACAGAGCCCCATCTTGGATCCCTCCCAGCTGCAATCAGAATTACCCAGTGTGCCGTGAAGGAAATGTAACGACCCTGTCCATGCTTGCTGGACCACGTGTCTAAAACATGCACCTTGCTGCTGACTGCCTTTGCCAATGACTCGATAACATTGTCTTCCACGTGCTGGTATAGTGCTAGAATGGCCTTGCGTGAAAAGTAATGGCGTTTTGGAACCTGCCACCGTGGTACAGCACATTCAGCAAATTCACGGAAGGGAGCAGAGTCCACCAGCTGGAAAGGCAGCAGCTGCAATGCTAGTAATTTTGCTAAGCTGGCATTTAGACGCTGTGCTTGGGGATGGTTGGGACTATATTTTTTCTTTCGCTGCAGCAGCTACGGCAACGTAATCTGACTGCGTAAATCTTCAGCTACTGGGATGATGTCACATTGTGAGGAAGGACCTGGTACATCCATTACTGTAGCATCATCCCTGTCGGTGGAGGTTGTAGGCAATGACATGGCAGGACATACAGTGGGGGTAGAGACAGATGAGGAGGAGGAGGACCTACGCAAAGTTTTGCGCCAACGGGATGTGTGGCACTTATTCATATGTCGCCTCAAGCACGTGGTACCCAAGTGTCGGTATCTTTCCACGCTTAAGCATCATCTGACATAGATTACAAAAAGCAACGCTGCGCTCTACTGCACATTTCTTAAAGAACTCCCAGACAACAGAGTTCCTGCATGTGTTCTTTGAGACAACAGCACTCTGCACCGGAGCAGCTCTGACATGTGATGCCTTGGACTGGCTAGTGCTACGGTTGGTCACAGAGGATGTTGTGCCTCGTGTTTGCTGTGCCTCCTCCTCCCCCTCTTCCTCACTTAATTCCTCTGTTCGATCTGGCACCCAGGTGGAGTCAGTGACCTCATCATCATTGTCATCATCACCCCGTATCTCCTCGTCACTGGAGCCAACTTGGCAGTATGCTGCAGATGCTGGGGCAACAGGAGTGCCAGTTATTTGTGTGTCATCACTGGCACCCCCTTCCTCTAGGTTGATTATACTCCCTTCCTCAACCTCAGAGATTGAATCATATCACTGTACTTGCTGCGCATCCTCAAGCAGCATGTCACTCTCATTGTAGTCAAACAATTCAGCTGACTCCTCCGTGTGTGATACCGAGGCTACGGCAGGAGTAGCTGTGGACATGGAGGCTGCATTAGATGCTTTGGCAGCTGAGGTGGACTGTAAAGCACTAGAAGCCTGGCTGGCAGAGGACTCGGAGGATGAGGATGGTCTGGTTAGCCAATCCACCAATTCCTCTGTATGTTGCTGCTGCTTAAGACAGACAGCACCAGTTAGAAAGGACAAGCGTGCCCCTGCAGAGGATGCACCACGTCCACCACGACCAGAGGCACAGCCTCCCGACACAGGGGCTGCTTGCCCTCTTATCTGTGTCTGGGAGCGTCTGCCTGTCCTTTTTGTTCTTTCAGACATTGTGAGTGATATATAGATTAATATATACAGAAATCTGATTCAACTCTGGTATAACTCAGTGAGACACTCTGATAGCTGGCAGCCAGTGACAAGAGACAGATCACCTCAATTCACAAATGTTTTGTAGAAATTAGTGAGCCCCGAAATACAGCGTGGTACTGGATGTGTGACGAGACACAGATCACCTCAATTCCCAAATGTTTTTTAGAAATTTGTGACCCCAAAATACTTGCTGGCAGTGACAAGACACAGATCACCTCAATTCACAGTGTTTTAAAGAAATTAGTGAGCCCCAAAAAGACTTGCTGGCTGTGTGACAAGACACAGAAGATCACCTCAATTCACAAATGTTTTAAAGAAAGTTGTAAACCCCAAAAAAACTTGCTGGCACAGTGACAAGACACACATCACCTAAATTCCCTGATATTTGGTAGAAATGAGACCCCCCCAGACCCCCCCAGTAGCGTGGCAGACCGGCAGTAACAACACACAACTATCTCCTTTGAAATCTCCTCTGAAATGTGTGCAGAATCGACGCGTGGAAACGTTATATAGTGTGCTGCGGGACTTAGCTCTGTGAGCCCATGATTGGGCAAAATTTGCCCAATCAGGACTCTGAGCGGTGATTGGCATAGTGTTGAACCAGTCTTGCACCAGACCTGTGGTCAGGTGCAAGGCTGTAGCCAATTACGAGCTTCAGGCCAGTGGGAAAATGCATTGTGGTCCATTGTGGTCGAACATGCGGCGAACACCCGGAAATGTTCGGTGTTCGAAATCTCATCGAACAGGCCAAGTTCGGGTCGAACCCCGAACCGTCCGAACCCGAACTGCTCATCCCTACTTACAATCTAAGAGGAGAGGGGACCCTGCCCCAGAGCTTACAATCTAAGAGGAGAGGAGACCCTGCTCCAGAGCTTACAATCTAAGAGGAGAGGGGACCCTGCCCCAGAGCTTACAATCTAAGAGGAGAGGGGACCCTGCCCCAGAGCTTACAATCTAAGAGGAGAGGGGACCCTGCCCCAGAGCTTACAATCTAAGAGGAGAGGGGACCCTGCCCCAGAGCTTACAATCTAAGAGGAGAGAGGACCCTGCTCCAGAGTTTACAATCTAAGAGGAGAGAGGACCCTGCCCCAGAGCTTACAATCTAAGAGGAGAGGGGACCCTGCCCCAGAGCTTACAATCTAAGAGGAGAGGGGACCCTGCCCCAGAGTTTACAATCTAAGAGGAGAGGGGACCCTGCCCCAGAGTTTACAATCTAGAGGAGAGGGGACCCTGCCCCAGAGTTTACAATCTAGAGGAGAGGGGACCCTGCTCAAGAGTTTACAATCTAAGAGAGGGGACCCTGCTCAAGAGCTTACAATCTAAGAGGAGAGGGGACCCTGCCCCAGAGCTTACAATCTAAGAGGAGAGGGGACCCTGCTCCAGAGCTTACAATCTAAGAGGAGACTAGAGGGGACCCTGCCCCAGAGCTTACAATCTAAGAGGAGAGGGGACCCTGCCCCAGAGTTTACAATCTAAGAGGAGAGGGGACCCTGCCCCAGAGCTTACAATCTAGAGGAGAGGGGACCCTGCTCAAGGGTTTACAATCTAAGAGAGGGGACCCTGCTCAAGAGCTTACAATCTAAGAGGACAGGGGACCCTGCCCAGAGCTTACAACCTAAGAGGAGAGGGGACCCTGCCCCAGAGCTTACAATCTAAGAGGAGAGGGGACCCTGCCCCAGAGCTTACAATCTAAGAGGAGAGGGGACCCTGCCCCAGAGCTTACAATCTAAGAGGAGAGAGGACCCTGCTCCAGAGTTTACAATCTAAGAGGAGAGGGGACCCTGCCCCAGAGCTTACAATCTAAGAGGAGAGAGGACCCTGCTCCAGAGTTTACAATCTAAGAGGAGAGGGGACCCTGCTCCAGAGTTTACAATCTAAGAGGAGAGGGGACCCTGCTCCAGAGTTTACAATCTAAGAGGAGAGGGGACCCTGCCCCAGAGCTTACAATCTAAGAGGAGAGGGGACCCTGCTCCAGAGCTTACAATCTAAGAGGAGAGGGGACCCTACCCCAGAGCTTACAATCTAAGAGGAGAGGGGACCCTGCCCCAGAGCTTACAATCTAAGAGGAGAGGGGACCCTGCCCCAGAGCTTACAATCTAAGAGGAGAGGGGACCCTGCTCCAGAGCTTACAATCTAAGAGGAGAGGGGACCCTGCCCCAGAGTTTACAATCTAAGAGGAGAGGGGACCCTGCCCCAGAGTTTACAATCTAAGAGGAGAGGGGACCCTGCCCCAGAGCTTACAATCTAAGAGAGGGGACCCTGCCCCAGAGCTTACAATCTAAGAGGAGAGGGGACCCTGCCCCAGAGCTTACAATCTAAGAGGAGAGGGGACCCTGCTCCAGAGCTTACAATCTAAGAGGAGAGGGGACCCTGCCCCAGAGCTTACAATCTAAGAGAGGGGACCCTGCCCCAGAGCTTACAATCTAAGAGGAGAGGAGACCCTGCTCCAGAGTTTATAATCTAAGAGGAGAGGAGACCCTGCTCCAGAGTTTATAATCTAAGAGGAGAGGGGACCCTGCTCGAGAGCTCACATACACTTTGTGGTCACATTCCCCTGTAGAAATAATGAGTTTGGAATTTCACTGGTTGCAAAGTTTTGGACATTAGAAATAGTAGGGAAAGCCCACTTTTCATGTGTTCTGAGAAATGGACAGATTCAATATATGGCTTTTCTGCAGGTTTCTATTAGTCATAGCTTTGTAACCAGTGGACTTTCATATTTGCTTTTTTTTTTGCACCAGAAAGCTATCATAGAAGACCTATATCTGTGAAAGTTTCAGGTTCCTCTCTGGTCCCCCACCACAAGTAGTTACCCCCCCCCCCCCCGCCAAAAGGAAAAGAAGTCCCAAACCTGAAATGTTCTTCAAATGTTCTGGTGGTTTTGTATTTCTCCCAAAAAATAGTAAAATCCAAATCAGTCAAGCAACCGTCTCTACAAGTATTGGATGTTTGAGGTGGACTCACCCATAGATCTGTGCATGCAGTCTTTTCGTTCACTGGCCTATTTTCCTTCAATCTAGGTGCCTGATGGAACCTTCCACGAGGATTTTGCAGCCCCCCGGCGTCCGGTCAATGAGGGTTCCCGTTCTCCACCACTGGAAAATAGAAATAGAAGCAGATCATCATTGTTGATCTTGTTCCCCCTTCTCGATCTGTTCCTTCTGCTGTCCCTTCTCCTCATGCTTCTTTATCTTCTGTATCTTTGCCTCCTGTAACTCTTTTTTTCTCTAGTCTATCCCATTTGTTTTTCTAGCCCGGTTTCTTCTCCTGCAACAAGGGTCAGTATTGTTTGTTGCAATACATCTATATCTATTGTGGGGCATGGCTCGTAGGTTCTGAGTGTGGACCTAGAGAGGTATTTGGAAGTTGCAGTAGGCCTGATGTTCTATATTGTTTCCCTGTCATCTCCTATGTTGAAGTCACCCTGTACCTGTTATTATAGGTGCAGGGTGTTTATGTCACTGTGTTTTGTATGAATACTTTTATTGTAATTATCGTTATTATCTATGTGTAAAGATTACTATCTGCTGATAGGATTACTATGTGGGTCACCATAGCTATTTCCAACTCCCCTGATCTGGAATGTGCTTGTATATTAAGAATTTGAATGGAAATTGTTCTGTCCTGTTTGCCAAATGTTAAGCAATGGGTCTTGGTGACCAGAGTTAATCCTTTTAGCTGTTTCTGGTCTAATTATGTCATACAGCAAGACAGGCAGGAGAGCAGGAACCTGCAGAGCATGAACAGTTTTATAGGGGAGGGAAGGATACCATTGGTGGACTTGTCGGCCATCATGTTCTCATGCACTATGGCTGTTTGCTGAGATTCCTGGAGTCTGGTTGGTTTGGTCCAACATTACTTCCAGACAGCCAGCAGTACATGTCTTCTTAGAAGGCTGGTTTCTGTGTCAAGAGGAAACTCAACAGAGATGTGTCCAAAGAGGTGTTCAATTCTAGCATTCTGGTGCTGCCTCATGAAGGGATCAAGGTTCTATCGTCCAGAGTTATATCGCAGTAATGCCGTTCATCTGTCAGATCAGACCTTGTCCTTGTTTTTGGAAGGATATTATACGGGTCTTTGCTATCTTGTTGTAGTTGTTTGGAGGATTGGGGTTTTTGGTGATAAGAGTTATGGGCTCTTTTTAGATGTCAGGGGATAGCAGGGTAGGGCCTTCCCATACGGACAACTCAGACAACCAAGAGACAGATGTGAAAGGTGTCGATAAAGTTCAGTTGACCACTCGGGTTAACCTGAGGTGGGCAACTGAAGGATGTTCAGTAAGCTGTGCCAACATTATGGGATCAATGAAGGCCTCCCCATTCCTTGTTGGTCCCCTTCTTTTTGCCAGGCCATAGTTCGTGTAACCGTCTCCATGATATGTTTTTAAGAACGATAGCACCCCCTTTGGCAAACTCAGCTGTCACTGGGGCAGTTGTAGGAGCCTGGGGGCTAGCCTCTTTACTACTGTGTGAGAGCCAAGGTGCTACCTGGGGTTTGTCAAATGGATAGCCCTGGGAATCCAGGATTTATGTTGAACTGTGTCTTGGCATCCTGGTGGGCAAGCCTTACTTATTGTGGACATGTTTTCCAGCATGTAGACTGAGGAGGGTGGGGGGCTTTCTCTGGCAGCCAAATTAAGATAAGTGTTGCCTAGTGACTGTGTAAACTGTCTATTGTTTTATCCAGTTTGTCCCTTGTCCTGTTATTGGATCTGTTGATCTTATCAGTGTTTTATTCATGAAGGGGGATTGTCCCTTAACTGATATATCTGTATTTCTGTTTGAGTAGAGAGTTAGTTCTTCTGCTGTTACTCTGAACACTGGTTTTGCCTAGTGATTTGGGGTAAATCTTTATTATTTTGCGAGTTTTTGTTCCTGCCCTAAATGTTGCTGGTTCTGCCTGGTAACTTAGGGATGTTTGGGCTAAAGTTCCTGGATTTCGGGCTCCAGGTTGCAGAAAGCGAAAGTCTGATGGAGGCACACAGTCTGGGTGCCAGGCGGTCCGTCACACCCCTCTCCCCATAAAACATTTTTAAGGGTAGACACTGCGCCTTCAAATAACTGTGTCTGTCTCATTTATTGTGTTGTTGTTATTGTTTATGTGGAACAGGTTCTTAGAAGATTTCCACCCTTAGAACCTGATAAAGCTCTGCTCCTGGTCCATGCTCAGCCTCCATGACTAATTAAACCATCAATCGATTGTGTCCCTGGAGGCTTTTGGGTAAAAGCCCAGTCTGGCTCTGTTCTGTTCCAGAAGCACAGGCTGCTTATTGACAGACAGATAAACTCCACAGAGAGAGGTCTTCTAGTCACTTTATACACTTTATTCTTCAGGCATTCTCAAATCAACAACTCCTGATTACTGAAGAGATTCTTCTGAGGAAAAAGTCAGTCCCTTTCTTGTAGTGTGAAACGAAGTAATGTTCTTTAGGTTAGATTAGATTAGAGAGCATAAACTCAGCTCCATTTTAGATAATTTAATGAAAACAACCCCTGACCAATCAGAGATGCAAATAAACAGAGGAATAACAATAAACAATAGGAGAGATACAAGGCATGCAGAGCCCGAGGTTCAATCTTCAAGATCGGTCTTCCTTATCCTTAGCAGCAATACCAGGTCAGTAACTGACCAAATGTAAAGCTTCTTGGCAAAAGCCTAAGTTGCAGCATGACTATTGACAAACTAGTCCATCAGAGCTGGGTAGAACAGCCCCATGGGCCACAAGTTCCGATGCACATCTTTCTCTCTTAACAAGACAAGGTCTCCTTCTAGGTTAGGTTCTTTGACCTTCCACTTACGGCGATCTTGTAAGATAGAGAAGCAGACATCCCAACACAAGATAGTTATCTGCCACCTCCACTTCCACAGGTCCCATCTGCCACCCTCTGCCGCTTCCTCCCAACCACTGAGGAGGAAGTCAATTCCTTATTGTCCTCCTCACATCTCACCACGTGCCCGCTCGACCCCATTCCCTCACATCTAATTCCTCCCCTCTCCTCCTCCCTCACCCCTGCTCTCACACACATCTTCAACCTATCGCTCTCCACTGGCTCCTTTCCATCCGCCTTCAAACACGCGCTAGTTACCCCTTTACTAAAGAAACCATCCCTAGATCCCAACTCTCCATCCAACTACCGTCCTGTATCCCTGCTTCCCTTTACCTCTAAGCTCTTAGAAAAACTAGTCTTCAACCGCCTCTCCATCTTCCTGTCTTCCAATTCCCTACTTGACCCCCTGCAATCTGGCTTCCGTCCCCTACACTCAACTGAAACTGCCCTCACCAAAGTCACCAACGACCTCCTAACTGCTAAAAAACACGGCCACTATTCTATTCTCATCCTGCTTGACCGCTCGGCTGCTTTTGACACTGTTGACCACCCCCTCCTTCTACTGACCCTCAACTCTCTGGGTCTCGGTGACACTGCACTTGCTTGGATTGACTCCTATTTATCCAACAGGTCCTTCTGTGTGTCCTTTGCTGGTAACTCCTCCTCCTCATTGCCTCTATCTGTTGGTGTACCTCAAGGCTCTGTCCTTGGTCCTCTGCTCTTTTCCATCTACACCTCCTCCCTGGGCAAAATCATCAACAGCTTTGGCTTTAATTACCACCTCTACGCTGATGACACTCAGATCTACCTCTCTACCCCTGATCTCTCTCCTCCTGTCCTTTCCAAAGTCAGTGACTGTTTATCTGGCATCTCCTCCTGGATGGCCTCCCACCACCTAAAGATCAACATGTCAAAGACTGAGCTCCTACTTATTCCTCCCTCTAATGCCGCCCCACCTCCTGACTTCTCGATCACGGTGGAGGGTATCACCATCTCCCCATCAAACCAAGTTCGCTGTCTTGGAGTTACACTTGACTCTGCTCTTTCCTTCATCCCCCACATCAAGTCTCTTTCCTCCTCCTGCCGATACCAACTGCGTAATATTTACAGAATTCGGCCATTTCTTACCGCTGTCGCCACAAAACAACTCATACACGCCCTGGTAATCTCCCGACTCGACTATTGCAATAATCTCTTATCTGGTCTCCCTCTGTCCCGCCTCTCCCCCCTACAATCCATCCTGAACGCCTCCGCCAGGCTAATTCACCTCACCCGCCGCTCTGTCTCTGCCGCTCCCCTCTGCGAGTCCCTTCACTGGCTCCCCATCCACTGCAGAATTAAGTTCAAAATCCTTATCCTTACCTACAAAACCCTCACTAACTCAGCGCCCCACTACCTGTCCTCACTAATCACCAAATACACCCCAGCCCGCTCCCTAAGGTCAAACAGTGACCTGCGCCTAGCTTCTCCCCGCATCACCTCTTCCCATGATAGACTGCAGGATTTCTCACGCGCAGCCCCCACTCTCTGGAACGCTCTCCCTCGTACTGTCAGACTTTCCCCTAACTTCTCTTCCTTCAAACGCTCCCTTAAAACATTCCTATTTAGGGAAGCCGACCCCCCAACTCACTGACGCAACCATCAATCACTCTCACCTTACAGTCCTCTCCTCCTGTTTCCAACCCCAACCCTCCCAGATTGTGAGTTCCTACGGGAATAGGGCCCTCATCTCCTCCTGTACTGTTTGTCAAATGTTGTTCAATGTATTGTAACCCTGTCTGTACTGTGCTTATTGTACAGCGCTGCGGAATATGCTGGCGCTTTATAAATAAATAATAATGATAATAATAATAGAGAAGTACTCCTGCTTCCAGCGCTTCTAGAAGGTGTTAGCAAGTAGTTGCACTTGTTTCCATTGTGATTTATACATGTCCTTTGGAACGAAGTTTCCTAATGGAGCTGGCCAATCACCTGTCTTCTGGGTTAGCAAGATGGCAGGAGAGAGGATAGTTGGATTTTCAGGATCTGAGAAAACTGGAACCAAAGGTCGTGAATTGATGATAGCTGTCACTTCTGCCATGAGGGTGGTAAGGATCTCATGCGTCAACGTGGGTATCTTCATCAACATGGAATCCAGAATCCTGCGGGCTATGTCGATCATAGGTTCCCATGCTCCCCCCATGTGGGATGCATGGGGAGGATTAAATGTCCATACACAGTTATGGGTCTTTAGATAGTCTTCAATTGGTGAATCAAGGTTAGGCCCTTCATCGAACTGTTATTCTTTGCAGGCTCCCGCAAAGTTCGTTCTGCTGTCTGATCTAAATACCTTGACTGGGCCTCTGTTGGTTTGGAACCTTTTTAGAGCATTAATAAAAGAGGAGGAGTCCATAGATTCGATGACTTCAATGTGAACTGCTCGAATGCTGAGACCTGTGAAGAGGACTGCCCAATGTTTACTGACAGTTTGACCGCCTTTGGTACGACAGGCAGTCACAGTCCAAGACCCAAAGATATCTAGGCCTACATTGGTAAACGGCGGTCCAGGACTAAGACGCTCGGCTGGCAGGTCAGCCATCAGCTGATGTTGGGCTGTACCTCGTTGTTTTCGACAATGAAGACACCTGAACAAGACAGCAGCGATGTTCCTCTTGGCTCCCACGATCCAGAGTCCAGCAGCTCTGATGGCACCTTCTGTGAAGTGCCGGCTTTGATGGTGGACGGTTTCGTGGTAGTGTTGGACTAGCAGGTTCGTTACATGTTTATGAGCAGGAAGGGTGACAGGGTGTTTGATATTCGAGGCTATTTTAGCTTTATCTAGACGTCCCCCTACTCAAAGTAAGCCGTGTCTGTCAAGGAACGGGTTCAGCCTCAGGAGTGGACTAGACTTCGAGATAGGTTTCATAGTCTTTAAATGCTCAACTACTACCGGGTATGCATCTTGTTGCACGCTTCGTAGAATCCTTCTTTCTGCTTGTAGACAGCTATCTGGAAAGCTTATGTCACGATGCAAGAAACAAACGGTGACTGCTACGCCCGATATGAGAGGTCCCCATCTAGAGAAGCGTTTGAAGTGAGCTGGTTCTAGGGGATGGCTTAGGGGCAGTTTCCCTGTCTCCTTGACCATTGTCGACAAACCGCTGACCTGAGTAGTCGTCTTCTTGTTTTGTCTGGACAATTCGCTGGGCACCTGAGGTCTAATATTGGCATCTTGATCTGGATCCAGAAGCTCATGATGTTCTGATCTTTGTGACATTTAGGTATCTGGGCAAGCTAAGAACTCCGGACCTTTTAGCCAGGTTGATGCTGATAACTGAGATGCAGGAATAGAGCGTGTAGCATGATCCGCTGGGTTCTGGTCTGTCGTTGTCGTTATTAAGTCTGCGAGTTCTACTGCTAATACGGCACAGCAGAGTTCCAATCTTGGTACGGTGTGACCTTGTTGTGGTGCTAGTTTTGCCTTTCCCATAACGAAACCAACATAAATGTCATTCTCCTCACCGTAGACCCTGATGTATCCTACGGCTGCTATTGCGTTCGTTGACACGTCTGAGAAGATGTGCAATTCTTTCTTCGGTGCAGCGGCGGGTGAGACAGGAACATACTGTACGTGCGTCGCACGCGGACGCTTTGGAGACAGTTCTTGGTTATGCAAAAGGGTAATGGGGCTACCCAGCTCCCGGTGGCATCTTGTTGAAGTTCCTTGTTCATGAGCTGCAGGAATTCTTTGTCCTCTATCAACAAGACTCAAGTCATTGTCCTCTTTGCTGGTCTGTAACACTGACGCTCCTAAGACGGGGTTGCATGTCGAGATCGTGAAATGTTCTTGGCATGGTTTCATGTGGGATGCTCTTCCATTACTGAGAACAGACGTTGCGAAGACATTCACCTGGGTTGGGGTCTGCAGCCGATCGACACAGACCGTTCCTGAGATGACCCATCCGAGTTCTGTCTTAAGGGCGAGTGGGGAGCCTATAGGGCCTCTCACCATTCCGTGGCAGGCGAAAGCATCAGGTGCGTCCACTCCCAACAAGAGCAGGATTTTGGCTTCAGGATCTAAGGAAGGAAAGTGATAAGCCATGTGCCTCAGGTGAGGTATGGTGCTCGCTACTTCTGGTGTTGAAATCTGACTGCGATTATCTGGTAAAGCGTCCCATTCTAGCAATGGCGGCAGCGGGAAGCGTGAACTCCCATCTAATGATTCTATACAGAGTCCAGTAACTTTCCTCCCGGCCGTGCGATGAGGCCCAGTGCACGCTAATATCGAGAAGTGCGTTTCCTCACTTTGGATGTCAAACAGGTCGAAAAAAGCTGTCCTCGCTAATGAGTGATTACTTTGAGTATCCATTATTACATACATCTTCACGGCCTTTTCTGGGCGTCCAGCGGGGTAGACTTTAGCTAAACAGATTTGATGGCATGAGCGAGGGAATGGTGAATCACTGCATACAGACATGCAATTTACACTCGCGGTGGCCTCTGGGTGTGCTTGGGTGTCATGCTGAGGTTCCTTGGTTGAAGGAGAGGTAGGAGTTGCCAGTTGTAGCGACTCTGAGTCTGGATGCCGGGCGCCTGGGTGTCTGTCACTTTTCCATAGGTGACACTGTACCTTGGCTGGACAAGCTTTGGCCATATGTTCTGTAGACTCACAACATTTGTAACATACTTTGTGCTCCCTGATCAAAGCTTTTCTTTCATCCAATGACTTCTTTCCGAATTCTCTGCACTTGTCCAACGCATGCGAAGTCTTGTGGAGTGGACAAATCAGATTTTTTTCTTGAAGTCAGAGGTTTATGTTGAACTTTCTTAAACGCTTGTTCACCTGAATTCTTCATGGGCAAAGTAGCGACTTCTGTCTTATACACAGACACAGAGGTATTTCCCTTTGCAGTTTGCGTTCAACTCTCGTTTGAGTTAGAGTTTTGGCTGCTCTTTCTGGCAGCCGGAAACCATTTTTCTCTGATGGTAAGGTTTTGAAGGTCGTTGCATAACTTCGCTTGATGAGCAACAAATTCTTCAAGAATGACAAAGGGGGGGGGTCTCTACCTGGGTTCTTCGCCTTGTAAACAGTAGACAACTTGATCCATTCCTCACATAGCTGTAGTGGTAGTTCTTGAACAATAGGCTTTTGCGTCCTGAACTGATCAAGACAGATAAGTCCCGGCAAGGTGGGATCTTCTTGTGCTGTCCGCAGCTGTGTAAGGATGGCAGAGAATTTCCATAGCTTACGTGGTTCATTGAGACTGATGTCAGGGAAGTCATAGACACGATCCAAGAGCGAGGATTCTGTCAATATAGATGCACCATACTGCTGAACGAGCATGTCCCAAGTTCGTCTAAGGGCGATGACCGGGTTACCTAGTTGGGCTGAGTAGATGTCTTTCAATACTTCTGCAGATTCTGTTCCTAGCCATGCTATCATATATCGTAGCTCTTCAGCTGGCCTCAATCCTTCGTCATGAATGGCATTCGTGAAGATATGCTTCCATAGTAAATATTCTCTACCCGGCTTGTCGGAGCATTTCTGTACGCCACCAGATGCCAGATCCAGCTTTCCCAGACGGGGTGACCATTCTCTTGTTCTTCTCCAGGCTGTTGGAGGATCCAACAGGGCTGTATTCAAGTTCTAGTCAGGGTGAGGTGGTGAGGTGTGCATTGTGGAATCGGTAGGAGCGTGAATAGGAGCTCCCCATGGATTCTTGTAATCATGTTCTCCAGGGACAGGAGTACGAGCCAAAGATTGCTGGAAGTTTTCTGTAGGGTGCTTCCTGATGAGCTTATCTTCCCATGACACAGGTAAGGGCTGTCCTCCTCGCTGCCAGGCATGCTGACTGCATTCGTTGGGCAAGAAGTCTGTGTACGAATTGCCCTGAAGGTCTGGTAGGAATTCCCTTGCTTTTGTGTTGAGCTTGGAAATTGCAGCTTCTTGAATGCCTACCTGCTGGGGAACTTTCTCTATTGCTTCTGAACCAAGCTGCTTAACCCACGTATCTTGATTCGTTGGAGTAAGTTCTCTAAATCCTAAGGGAAAGTCTGGTGGTCCATATCGCACAATGTCAGCTTTCTGACTAGTTTGCGGATCTGGTGGTTAAAAGTCTCTTACTTGCACACTTGGCTTTGATAATTTTGCGATAAACTGTCCCACTTCTCCCTCTTCGTGCTGTAGCGCATTCTGATCATCCACGTAGGACTTGACCTGACTGTACAGGCTTTCTCTATCTAGCTTTCCTGAATCGTAGCTGGGGTTGACACTTTCAGCCTCCGCCTGTAAAGCTGCAGCCCGTGTTGCCTTTTCTACTGCTTCTCGTTCGTGCTGAAGAAACTCAAGGTTGGTCTGAGCTTTGGCCATTTCTTCTTTTTGCAATTGCTCCGCCTTTGCCACTTGTAAACTGGCGTTGGCCACTGCGTCTTCAATTTGTGCTTGTGCAGCTTGGGCGGCGAGACTCTCTGCCCTTGAGATCCTGGACGACTGGCTGTGAGGAAAAGAAGCTTTGGAAAGATGGTAGGAACTTGCAGAAGAAGGATGCTGTGAAACACTGGTACACACCTTAGACTGTGTTGGCTTACGATGGAAGGAGGAGGCTTTCTTAGAGGGGTGAGAGGAAATCTCATACGACCGCTGAGATGAAGTATGCGAACCATGGGTCATGTCGGACTCTGACTTCTCGCTCTGTGCGTCTTCTGTCTGAAGAACGGCTTGAAGATAATCTTTACTGCTTTGAAAGAGCTTCTTGCGTTCTTTGTTTAGCGTTTCAAGGCGTTGTGTTTCCTCTTCGAGCTTTGAGTCCTGCTAGCTGTGACTGGATATGAACAAGTTGGTCTTCACAACATGTCCATTGCGTGAAAAGCCCCTCCATGTCCTTTTCCATCGAAGGATACGTTTGAGGGAGAACTTATGTTTGGGTGTGTTGCATAGCTGTAGCAATTTATCCCAGGATTTTTCATGGCGTTGATAGCACTTATCCCACTCCTCCCGCAGGTGTGACTGCATGGCTTCAGTAAGCTTTTTCTGCAGCCTTAAACCGTAGCATTTCTGAGACGTATCTATCTGTTCTGAGTTTTGGACAACAGATTCAGCACTTGTGTCGAGGTTTGATGGAAGGAGCAGCTCTTCCGGCACTTTAGAGGGATCTGCCATGATTATAGAGTGGGAGATCGTTGTTTGCCGAGTAGTCACTAAATGGCGCTGCAACCTTAGATCTAACGCTTGGATTAAACGGAGTAATGGTGACTTCTCTTTGATAAGGTTTGCAGGGCTGGCTGTCCCACTTGGACTGATGCCTTCTAAACTCTTAAGGAAGTGTTGCTTTACCAGTTTTCAAGCAGAAATCAAGGGAAGAGCTGAATAGTAACTTTAAACAACTGCTGATTAGATTTCCTGAGTGAGAGCCTCACTGCTGGAGCTGCTTGTTATGCAACGCTTCGGGATCTCTCTTATTCACTCTCATAGGAATCCTCTAGGATTGATCTGAAGTCCTTCTTATTTCATGCACAGAGAAGGATGGAAACATATCCTTGTTTGCTAGAGAAGCTTCTTCGTTTCACTGTTCTGTTCCAGACGCACAAGCTGCTTAATGACAGATAAACTCCACAGAGAGAGGGGTCTTCAAGTCACTTTATAAACTTTATTCTTCAGACATTCTCAAAACAACAACTCAAGATTACTGAAGAGATTCTTCTGGGGAAAAAGTCATTCCCTTTCTTATAGTGTGAAACAAAGTAATGTTCTTTAGGTTAGATTAGAGCATAAACACAACTCCATCTTAGATTCATAATTTAAGGAAAACAACCCCTGGCCAATCAGAGATGATGATGTGACCATGTGGAATAAACTACTTTTCCCAGAATGCAATCCCTTAAGGGGACAGTTCTTAACTGCTGTTTACTACAGCCAGCACAGGCTCGATAGACGCTGAGGGTTAGACATAATGGTTTATAAGATTTAATTGCACACAGGAACATCTGTGAGCATAAGTAAGGTTCGTGAGGGTTCTGAGAACGAGCAACAGCACAAGGGGCCTGCTCTATGGTGGGGCCCGCTCAGGTCTCACATGGGTTTAGCTGGATGGTGCCATTATAGAGCAGGCTGAACCGTATTCAAATCAGGCGCTATCACTGCCCAGCAGTTGCCGTGCGCCAGTGGCTGCTGCGGGACGACCTGAACTCAGGCCATCCCCCTGCAGCCACTGCTGTGCATCGAGCGTCAGAGGCTACGCGGGCCAGAGGAGTGGCCCACAGCAGCGGCCGGCAAGAGGGGAACTAGGACGCCTCGCCGGCATTAACTCCCTCCCACTGGACACAACCCACCTGGCGTGAAACGGTTAAAGTGAGCTAAAAAGTTTGTGAGGGTCCTGAGAAGAAGCGCCAGATTGCTGTTTATTGTTTATGTGCTGTAATTCTCGGGTGTGTAGGCAGTAAATTCACACGTACTTTATTCCGCTACATGCCTGTAGGGCTGGATATAAATACAGAGGGTGGTTGTTTCATTTTTGTAAAGGTTCACATAGTAGGAATATCTTTCATTTTGCAATAATCCTGTTTTGCAAAATAAGTGAATGCGTTGCAAAATATTATTCACCTCCTATTGAGGAATGTGCAACACTCCCTGCAGCACAGGGCGGCTCTGGTCTCTGGGGGGCCTGGAGGCTTAACGTGGGGCCACTTCTTTATTTTAGAAAACACCTTGAATACCAATTAAAGAAAACAACTATTAATCATGTGTGTGTATATACAGTGGCAAGAAAAAGTATGTGAACCCTTTGGGATTACGTGGAGTTTGATGAATTGGTCATAAAATGTGCTCTGATCTTCATCTAAGTCACAACAATTTGAAAAACACAGTCTGCTTGAAATAATACAACACAAACATTATATGTTTTCATGTGTTTATTGAACATAACATGTAAACATTCACAGTGCAGGGTGGAAAAAGTATGTGAACCCCTTGCCTAATGATTTCTCCAAGAGCTAATTGGAGCCAGGAGTGAGCCAACCTTGAGTCCAATCAGTGTGATATTATTGGATGTGTTGCTGAAAGCTGTCCTGCCCTTTAAAAACACACACCAGTTTTGGGTTTACTGGTTTCAAGAAGCACTGCCTGATGTGAACCATGCCTCGCACAAAAGAGCTCTCAGAAGACCTACGATCAAGAATTGTTGACTTGCATGAAGCTGGAAAGGGTTACAAAAGTTTCTCCAAAAGCCTTGATGTTCATGTGTCCACGGTAAGACAGACTGTCTACAAATGGAGAAAGTTCAGCACTGTTGCTACTCTCCCTAGGCGTGGTCGTCCTGTAAAGATGACTGCAAGAGCACAGCGCAGACTGCTTAATGAGGTAAAGAAGAATCCTAGAGTGTCAGCTAAAGACTTACAGAAATCTCTGGCACATGCTAACATTTTTGTTGACACATCTACAATAAGGAAAACATTAATACAAGAATGGAGTACATGGGAGGACACCACGGATGAAGCCATTGCTGTCCAAAAAGAATATTGTAGCACGTTTGAAGTTTGCAAAAGAGCACCTGGATGTTCCAAAGCACTACTGGCAAAATATTCTGTGGACAGATGAAATCAAAATTTGCTGTTCAGTTGTTTGGAAAAAACACACAACACTATGTGTGGAGAAAAAAAGGCACAGCACACCAACATCAAAACCCACTGTAAAACATGGCGGAGGGAGCATCATGGTTTGGAGCTGCTTTGCTGCCTCAGGGCCTGGACAGATTGTTGTCATTGATGGAAAAATTAATTCCAGAGTTTATCAAGACATTTTGCAGGAAAACGTAAGACCATCTGTCCGCCAGCTGAAGCTCCGCAGAGGATGGGTGATGCAACAGGACAATGACCCAAAGCATACAAGTAATTCAACAAAAGAATGGCTTCAACAAAACAAAATACGCCTTCTGGAGTGGCCCAGTCAGAGTCCTGACCTCATCCCGATTGAAATGCTGTGGCATGACCTTAAGAGAGCGATTCACACCAGACAACCCAAGAATATTGCTACACTGAAACAGTTTTGTGAAGAGGAGTGGTCCAAAATTACTCCAGATCGTTGTGCAGGTCTGATCTGCAACTACAGGAAACGTTTGGTTGAGGTTATTGCTGCCAAAGGAGGTCAACCAGTTATTAAGTCCAAAGGTTCACATACTTTTTCCACCCTGCACTGTGAATGTTTACATGTTCTGTTCAATAAAAACATGAAAACATATAATGTTTGTGTTGAATTATTTTAAGCAGACTGTGTTTTTCAAATTGTTGTGACTTAGATGAAGATCAGAGCACATTTTATGACCAATTCATCAAACTCCACGTAATCCTTTCCACCAAAATCCCAAAGGTGCTCGATTGGATTGAGATCTGGGGACTGTGGAGGCCATTGGAGAACAGTGACCTCATTGTCATCTTCAAGAAAGCAGTTTGAGATGATTTGAGCTTTGTGACATGGTGCATTATTCTACTGAAACTAGCCATCAGAAGATGCGTTCACTGTGGTCATAAAGGGATGGACATGGTCAGTAACAATACTCGGGTAAGCCGTGGTGTTTAATCGATGCTCAATTGGTACTAAGGGGCCCAAAGTGTGCAAGAAAATATCCCCCACACCATTACACCACCACCACCAGCCTGAACCGATGATCCATGGTTTCATGTTTACACCAAATTCTGACCCTTCTGAACGTTGCAGCTGAAATCGAGACTCATCAGACCAGGCAACATTTTTCCAATCTTCTATTGCCCATTTTTGTTTAGTCTGTGTGAATGGTAGCCTCAGTTTCCTGTTGTGAGCTGACTGGACAGGCACTCGGTGTGGTCTGCTGCTGCTGTAGCCCATCTGCTTGGGCTAGTTGGACGTGTTGTGCGTTCAGAGATGGTATACTGTATCTGCAAACCTTGCTTGTTTCGAGCGGTTATTTGAGTTACTGTTGCCTTTCTATCCTCTCGATCCAGTCTGCCCATTCTCCTCTGACCTCTGACCTCACAAGGCATTTCCATCCACACAGCTGCCGCTCAATGGATATTTTCTCTTTTTCGGGCCATTCTCTGTAAACTCTAGAGATGTTGTTCGTGAAAATCCCAGGAGATCAGCAGTTTGTGAAATACTCAGTGTCGCGGAACCCCTGGCTCAGAGACTGGAGTGTACTAAAACCTCGCTCCTCTGCTAGTCCCCTCATGTAAGCTATTTGTCTGATTATGTTTTAACAAGGTGGAAAGCCTGCCCAGAGGGCAGTCTATTGTGGATATATGCCCCAGCTCGTGGATATTGCCCCAGCACGTGTATACTGCCCCAGCACGTGGATACCGCCCCAGCTCGTGGATATTGCCCCAGCACGTGGATACTGCCCAAGCACGTGGATACTGCCCCAGCTCGTGGATATTGCCCCAGCACGTGGATATTGCCCCAGCACGTGGATATTGCCCCAGCTCGTGGATACTGCCCCAGCACGTGGATACCGCCCCAGCTCATGGATATTGCCCCAGCACGTGGATACTGCCCCAGCACGTGGATACTGCCCCAACTCGTGGATACTGCCCCAGCTCGTGGATACTGCCCCAGCTCGTGGATATTGCCCCAGCACGTGGATATTGCCCCAGCTCGTGGATACTGCCCCAGCACGTGGATACTGCCCCAGCTCGTGGATATTGCCCCAGCACGTGGATATTGCCCCAGCACGTGGATACTGCCCCAGCTCGTGGATATTGCCCCAGCACGTGGATATTGCCCCAGCACGTGGATATTGCCCCAGCTCATGGATACCGCCCCAGCACGTGGATATTGCCCCAGCATGTGGATATTGCCCCAGCACGTGGATACTGCCCCAGCACGTGGATATTGCCCCAGCACGTGGATACTGCCCCAGCACGTGGATACCGCCCCAGCATGTGGATACCGCCCCAGCACGTGGATACCACCCCAGCACGTGGATATTGCCCCAGCTCGTGGATATTGCCCCCCAGCTCGTGGATATTGCCCCCAGCTTTTGTATTTTGCCCCCAGCTCATGGATTTTGCCCCCAGCTCGTGGATTTTGCCCCCAGCTCGTGGATTTTGCCCCCAGTTCGTGGATATTGCCCCCACGCTCTCATGGATATGCCCCAGCTCAGACCCCAGACCAGACATGGGGCGGCTGTTCGAATGCTCTATCGGCATTCGGACAGCCGCCCCATGAGCTCCTTATACTTACCTTCCTGAGCGGCGAATGGAAAGTTTCCCCGCTTCCGCTTGTTGAAGGACCCAAGCCGCGGTCACGTGGGACTCCCACGTGACCGGGGCTTGGGTCCTTCAGAGAGCGGAAGCGAGGGAAGTTTCCCTTCGCCACTCGGGGGTTGGATGCGCGCGGCAGCCGGGTGGAGGCTGCGAGCACTCGCAGCCTCTACCCGGATGCTGTGTGCATCTTGTAACCGCCGCGGCGAGTGCACAGCCGGCTCGTGCCGCGGCGGTTGCATGCGCGCGCAACCAACCGCCGCTGGTTGCGCGCGCATGCGCAGAGTAAGGCTTGGCGACGGACACACCAAGCCTTACTCAATTATAGTATAGATGTTTAAAGTGGTGTTTTTGTGACCCTCCCCCATCAGCATGTAATCAAAATGCCTTTGGGCTAGGGTCAAACGAAAGCATTTTTACACGCGAACGTAAAAAAGTGCGTCCGAACGCATTGATGTATTTTTTCACGGAATATGCGAAAACGGTCATACGATGCGCATTTTCGTGCGTGATGTTTTACGAATCCAAACCAGGAAACTTTTTGCGTCTGGACGTTATGTTGGCCGGACACGAGCAGGGTCTGACGTCTCCAAATCACACACACACGCCGCTAGCGGGCGCAGCGCACTCTGTACGTCCGTACTAGAGGTTCTGCGTTCTCGAAAAAATGCGTTCATTTTCCACTTGCGTTGCGCGGCTGGACTTTCGTGCGACCGTACTTCGTATATTGGCCGTCATTGCCCGTCATTTGCTGCTAGTGCGGCCGTGATTAAGTGCGCCAGAACGCACGTTAAAAGTGCGCTGGTCTGACCCCAGCCTTAAGCCTGTCCTTCCTGTTCAGTGGGTTGGAAAGCATGAGCTGGGTTTGAAGCCCCAGCCAATCACGATCCAAGGAGCTAGAAGGGCCAACCAATCTCATTCCAGGAACGCACTGCATTGACTTTAATGGAGTCATCTGCAGAAAATTTAAACCTCGGTGCCCTGAAAACCATTTGCTCCAGCTCTTTCGGGGTTAGGGTCCTCTTCTAGGGAGCTACCGTTGTGGTGATTTTCAGGAGGGATCTCCATTGGGAACCCACGTTGCTGAGCCTTTCTTGACCCCAGGAGCTCAGGCAGCAGTGACCATCAGCTGGGAATAACTACTATATGCTGCCATCTGTGCCCTGCCCCCAGATCTGGGCACTTTTTGGACTGTGACACCCTAGGGGCCTGAGCTATCAAAAGGTACCCCTGGATTGCCGCTGCTCCCCTGGAACCCCCCCAAACAAGGACCTGTGCTCTGTATGACTGCGGTTAGTTATTTATAAGGCACCACCAAGTACCGTAGCATTGTACAGTGGGAGAGACAGGATAACCAATATAAATGCAAGTTAAACACATAGAACAGTATCAGCGAAGCCCCCGCTCAAGAGCTTGCACTCTGAGAGGACCTGATGGAGAGCAGGCTGAATGGCGGTGCCGAAATGTCTGGGGGCGGGAATGTTAACTGTTATCTGATTCGGAACCAAATTAAAGCAAGTCATGTGAAATGGCCAGAGAGTCTGCTGAACCCAATATGAAGAGTGTCGTCTGCTTTATTGGGAGAAATGAAGATCTGACATTGTTCCATCGCTGCGGGCTGAGGGGAGAATCCGGGAACTGGCGAAGCCGAATGACTCGAGACGGCCGAGGGAAAATATTGAACCTCGACTCTCGTGACACTCAGACCAGCCCGTCTGGCACCATGTGATGGGGTGTATATAAGGTTCCCTGAGGAAAGGGTTAACTTGGCAGGGTTGATCAGCCCAGCAACACACACAATGGCTTGATGTTGTGATTACTGGGGCTTTAAAAGAGACACCCCGATACAGACACAGGAGGTTCATTTTGGTGGATCTCCCCTCAGACAGACACAGCTCCTAAAGGCCTGTGATTTGAGGACACAATCTTTTGTTATTGTTACATTGATGGCTGGATAGAAGAGAAAGGTTTTCTTCTTTTGTTTATTTGGTTGAACCAAGCGGCTGTGCCTGTATACACCTGCGCTACAAGGAATAAAGACTGCTTGGTGAAACACTTACCCTGCTGTGGTGTTCACGTGACAAGGTCCTCTCCATTACACACCAACAACCATTTCATGTTCAAAGTCACTTAAATCTCCCTTTCTTCCCCCAATCTGATGCTTGGCTTGAACTTCAGCAAGTCGTCGTCACCGCATCTAGATGCCAAAATGCATTGAGCTGCTGCCGTGTGATTAGCAATTGAACAGGTGTACCTAATAAAGTGGCCTGTGTGTGTGTATATATATATATATATATATATACACAGTACTGTGCAAAGGTTTTAGGCAGGTGTGAAAAAATGCTGTAAACAAAGAATGCTTTCAGAAATATAAATAATGATTGTTTATTTTTGTCAATTTTCAACATGCAAAGTGAGCGAACAAAAGAAAAATCTAAATCAATATTTGGTGTTACCACCTTTTGCCGTCAAACCAGCATCAATTCTCACAGGTCCACTTGCACAAAGTCAGGGATTTGTAGGATTATAGTCAGGTGTATGATCAACCAATTATACTAAACAGGTGCTAATGATCATCAATGTCACACGTAGGTTGAAACCCAGTCATGAACTGAAACAGAAACAGCTGTGTAGGAGGCTTAAAACTGGGTGAGGAACAGCCAATCTCTGCTACCAAGGTGAGGTTGTGAAAGACCGTTTCATGTCATGACAGGATTGAGCACAGCAACAAGACACAAGGCAGTTATACTGCATCAACAAGGTCTCTCCCAGACACAGATTTCAAAGCAGACGGGGGTTTCAAGATGTGCTGTTCAAGCTCTTCTGAAGAAGCACAAAGAAACGGGCAACGTTGAGGATCGTAGATGCAGTGGTCGGCCAAGGAAACTTAGTGCAACAGATGAAAGACACATCAAGCTTATTGCCCTTCAAAATCGGAAGATGTCCAGCAGTGCCACCAGCTCAACTGGCAGAAACCAGTGGGACCCAGGTACACCCATCAACTGTCTGGAGAAGTCTGGCCAGAAGTGGTCTTCATGGAAGAGTTTTAGCCAAAAAGCCATACCTCCGACGTGGGAACAAGGCCAAGTGACTAAGTATGCACGAAAACATAGGAACTGGGATGCTGAACAATGACAGCAGGTGCTCTGGACTGATGGGTAGGGATGAGCTGTTCGGTTCGGAGTTTGCATCGAACATAGCCTGTTCGTTTGTTCGCGAACTACGAACATTGCCTCGTGTTCGCCCACAATGCACCACAATGGACCACAATGCACTTTTCCACTGGCCTGAAGCTTGTAATTGGCTACAGCCTTGCACCTGACCACAGGTCAGGTGCAAGACTGGTTCAACACTATGTCAATCACGGCTCAGAGTCCTGATTGGGCAAATTTTGCCCAATCATGGGCTCACAGAGCTAAATCCCGCAGCACACTACATTGGCAAGAAAAAGTATGTGAACCCTTTGGGATTAAGTGGAGTTTTGCATGAATTGGTGATAAAATGTGCTCTGATCTTCATCTAAGTCACAACAATTTGAAAAACACAGTCTGCTTAAAATAATACAACACAAACATTATATGTTTTCATGTTTTTATTGAACAAAACATGTAAACATTCACAGTACAGGGTGGAAAAAGTATGTGAACCTTTGGAGTTAATAACTGGTTGACCCTCCTTTGGCAGCAATAACCTCAACCAAACGTTTCCTGTAGTTGCAGATCAGACCTGCACAACGATCTGGAGTAATTTTGGACCACTCCTCTTCACAAAACTGTTTCAGTGTAGCAATATTCTTGGGTTGTCTGGTGTGAATCGCTCTCTTAAGGTCATGCCACAGCATTTCAATCGGGTTGAGGTCAGGACTCTGACTGGGCCACTCCAGAAGGCGTATTTTGTTTCGTTGAAGCCATTTTTTTGTTGATTTACTTGTATGCTTTGGGTCATTGTCCTGTTGCATCACCCATCCTCTGCAGAGCTTCAGTTGGTGGACAGGTGGTCTTACGTTTTCCTGCAAAATGTCTTGATAAACTCTGGAATACATTTTTCCATCAATGACAACAATCCGTCCAGGCCCTGAGGCAGCAAAGCAGTCCCAAACCATGATGCTCCCTCCGCCATGTTTTACAGTGGGGATGAGGTTTTGATGTTGGTGTGCTGTGCCTTTTTTTCTCCACACATACAGGGTTATTCAGAGAGCGTGAAAAGCAGGAGAATGACTGGAGAATGAAAAATTCTAGGTCAAAATAGACGATTTGGAAAGTGAGATGAAAGGGAGAATTTTTCTGGTCTGACTATTTTGACCTAGAATTTTTCATAATCCAGTCATTCTCCTGCTTTTCACGCTCTCTGAATAACCCTGATAGTGTTGTGTGTTTTTTCCAAGCAACTCAATTTTGGTTTCATCTGTCCACAGAATATTTTGCCAGTAGTGCTGTGGTACATCCAGGTGCTCTTTTGCAAACTTCAAACGTGCTGCAATATTCTTTTTGGACAGCAATGGCTTCCTCTGTGGTGTCCTCCCATGTACTCCATTCTTGTTTAATGTTTTCCTTATTGTAGATGTGTCAACAAAAATGTTAGCATGTGCCAGAGATTTCTGTAAGTATTTAGCTGACACTCTAGGATTCTTCTTTACCTCATTAAGCAGTCTGCGCTGTGCTCTTGCAGTCATCTTTACAGGACGACCACGCCTAGGGAGAGTAGCAACAGTGCTGAACTTTCTCCATTTGTAGATAGGCTGTCTTACCGTGGACACATGAACATCAAGGCTTTTGGAGATACTTTTGTAACCCTTTCCAGCTTCATGCAAGTCAACAATTCTTGATCGTAGGTCTTCTGAGAGCTCTTTTCTGCGAGGCATGGTTCACATCAGGCAGTGCTTCGTGAAACCAGTAAACCCAAAACTGGTGTGTGTTTTTAAAGAGCAGGACAGCTTTCAGCAACACATCCAATAATATCACACTGATTGGACTCAAGGTTGGCTCACTCCTGGCTCCAATTAGCTCTTGGAGAAGTCATTAGGCTAGGGGTTCACATACTTTTTCCACCCTGCACTGTGAATGTTTACATGTTATGTTCAATAAACACATGAAAACATATAATGTTTGTTTTGTATTATTTTAACCCTTTCGCTGCTGAGGCTTTTCACACCTCTGTGCTGAGGTCATTTTTACCGCTTTCGCTCATCATGTTTAACCGCATTTTGTGGCCAAATTTTGATATATGACCCAGACATATTATATATCGTTCTTTCCGGCAGACTACACAGATTCATAATATGTCATTATTATATGTATACGTCATGTCCGGTCTGTATATTATAACAAAAAATCAGTTCACTGTTTATCTGGGAGTGGCAAAACCAATGGCAAAATTGCCTTTATTGAATAACTACGAGACACTCCCAAATACCAACTAAAAACAACATATACACATTGGCCTGGTGAAGGAAAAAGAGAGATATAACTAGGAACAGATGATCAAAAAACTGAAGAAATATGGTATAAGTCCCAAAACCATGGGTGTATGTAACAATCAATTGCAGAGTGACCAACAGCTTCTAGGGACTAAATTCCCAAACAAAAGGACCGCATCCAAAGGACAGGATGGAAAATAGGCACATAATGAGTCCAATCACATATGAGCTGCTGTCCCTAGAAATATTATTCAGATTCTGCTCTGACCCTCACCTAATACTTACAAAACAAACAGCATTAAAATCAACAAGATTATACACTCAGCTCAACATATGTTTTGCCGGTAAAGACCGGCTTCATCTGGAGCGAAAATTGAATGGCTTGTAATAGGTATTGATCTCCCTCCTTAAAAAGGTTCAGTCTGATTAGGTTGACCAATGAAAGAGAACTTCTGTAATTGATAAGGGGTTTCATGTGAAAGACATAATGTTTGCAGCTGATGCTGATAGATTAGAGCTACTAATGAGTTGTCTATATTTAATCACATGTCAGTAAAGACTCAATAAACAGTGAGACTAAATAAACATGTGTAAAGTGAGGAGCTTTACCAAATGCTGCACACATATAAATGAAAGGATGGACCATAACGTTCATATGAAATTCAGAACGTAACTGAGAGGCAACCATAGAGCTAATAAAGATCGTTATTGTGCGACATAGAAGATGTATGTATAGCGCCGCTCAACAGAATGCCGATAGTAAACTTACACAGTATTCTCAGAATCTCTTAAAGCTGATAGGCTACAAAGTGACCAATACCATGATTGAAAGGTCACGTGGTCTACTTCCTCCAATGGCGTATCGATGTTTACAAAAGGGAATTGTAAAGGGTCATGAATTGTGAAGAAAAAAATATAGCGAATCGTAGTTGGCAACATAGTGCTAAATACGGGATAGGTCCCTGACTCGCTGACTCAAACAACAGATTAAATTGATGTGCTCAAAAGATTATAGCTTCTCTTTTGAAGTTATGTTGTGCTGAAGGGTTACGATTTATCTAATGCAGAGTATAAGATACCATGTGGTGTGTTTCTGCCTATAAGGTATCGATGTTCGCACAATTAGCTCCTGCCCTAAGTGCAAGATTTATATATCGATGTATTTGTCTTCCAAAATAGTGAGGACAATGAGTCATGTATAAATGATTCTGGTACACGATGGTACAACTACCACGGTCTGAAAAGATACCTTACTACCTATCAGACATATAATTGTGGTGACACCGAACAAATCTTAAAGCTTGGTTACTGCAAATATAAATGTTGAAAAGCTAGGAGGTTGATGGGTACAAATATGATGGGGGTTCAAAGACTAGCTATAATCGCTGATGTATTGAGGACCGCAATTCGCTAAATGCCCAGATGTTTATAAAACGAGTATAGCTGGAAGGGGCATCTAAAAAGGCCTATCCTATTAATGCGGGTTGTGGAAAATCTGTTACCAGCAAAAATGGAAACACGTTGGTCAGAGTCTCCCCCGCTAAACAGTTGCGTGTAAATATGTGCACTTGAGTATATGATAGAAATGTATGCCACCTTATGTCCTGGCAAGATTGTGGATATTGTGCCTTATTGGCTACTAAGTATATGTAGAATGATAAGATGGCTGTTTTAATTAGACCAAAAGACTACTGCTAGCTACATAACATTAATAAGAAATACATTGCCCATAATCATCTGGGCACTTACCCTTTTCCATTTTTTGGCTGTCTCACATCTAATGGATCAATGTATTGCAGCAAGACAGTGGCTCGGTCCTCATTTTCCTACAGAGCACCACAATTATGGAATAACCTCCCAGACACCATCAAATCTTCCCCCAGTCTTAAGTCACTCAAAAGCTCCTTACTAACATACCTCAATACAGAATGCACCTGTAAACATGTAACACAGTGACTATAACAGAATGCACCTGTAAACATGTAACATAGTGACTATATACAGAATGCGCCTGTAAACATGTAACATAGTGACTATATACAGAATGCGCCTGTAAAATGTAACATAGTGACTATATACAGAATGCACCTGTAAACATGTAACACAGTGACTATATACAGAATGCACCTGTAAACCTGTAACACAGTGACTATATACAGAATTCACCTGTAAACATGTAACAGTGACTATATACAGAATGCACCTGTAAACATGTAACACAGTGACTATATACAGAATGCACCTGTAAACATGTAACACAGTGACTATATACAGAATGCACCTGTATAAACATGTAACCTAGTGACATATTTCCTACATATTTTTCTGTTAATCTGTATATTTGTGTTGTTGTTTTTTAATATCTTACATTGTATTACTTTGTATTTCTGTAACTGTAACACTTCAATGTTCTTGAACCCAGGACATACTACTTGAAAATGAGAGAATCTCAATGTATCCTTCCTGGTAAAATCCTTTATAAATAAATAAATAAATAATTTACAGGTTTACTCAATATGACGATCTTGACTATCAACTTAATTGGCATAGCTTTTTAAAAAAAATGTATTTCTTATTAATGTTATATAGCTAGCAGTAGTCTTTTGGTCTAATTAAAACAGCCATCTTATCATTCTACATATACTTAGTAGCCAATAAGGCACAATATCCACAATCTTGCCAGGACATAAGGTGGCATACATTTCTATCATATACTCAAGTGCACATATTTACACGCAACTGTTTAGTGGGGGAGACTCTGACCAACGTGCTGTTGACCTATCAGCTTTAAGAGATTCTGAGAATACTGTGTAAGTTTACTATCGGCATTCTGTTGAGCGGCGCTATACATACATCTTCTATGTCGCACAATAACGATCTTTATTAGCTCTATGGTTGCCTCTCAGTTACGTTCTGAATTTCATATGAACGTTATGGTCCATCCTTTCATTTATATGTGTGCAGCATTTGGTAAAGCTCCTCACTTTACACATGTTTATTTAGTCTCACTGTTTATTGGGTCTTTACTGACATATGATTAAATATAGACAACTCATTAGTAGCTCTAATCTATCAGCATCAGCTGCAAACATTATGTCTTTCACATGAAACCCCTTATCAATTACAGAAGTTCTCTTTCATTGGTCAACCTAATCAGACTGAACCTTTTTAAGGAGGGAGATCAATACCTATTACAAGCCATTCAATTTTCGCTCCAGATGAAGCCGGTCTTTACCGGCAAAACATATGTTGAGTTGAGTGTATAATCTTGTTGATTTTAATGCTGTTTGTTTTGTAAGTATTAGGTGAGGGTCAGAGCAGAATCTGAATAATATTTCTAGGGACAGCAGCTCATATGTGATTGGACTCATTATGTGCCTATTTTCCATCCTGTCCTTTGGATGCGCTCCTTTTTGTTTGGGAATTTAGTCCCTAGAAGCTGTTGGTCACTCTGCAATTGATTGTTACATACACCCATGGTTTTGGGACTTATACCATATTTTTGCAGTTTTTTGATCATCTGTTCCTAATTATATCTCTATTTTTCCTTCACCAGGCCAATGTGTATATGTTGTTTTTAGTTGGTATTTGGGAGTGTCTCGTAGTTATTCAATAAAGGCAGTTTTGCCATTGGTTTTGCCGCTCCCAGATAAACAGTGACTGATCCTTCTGGTCTGTTCGCTGGTCATTATATTTATTTGTTGCATTCATACAGGTTTAGTCCTGCTCAGGGAGTGTTGTCTCAGGGAAACACCTCTTGAGAGAAGTGATTGTCAACCATTGTTTGGTACTTTGGTTTTTTGTTTTGTTTTTCATGAATTTCTGAGGTGTTACACATCAGAATCTTCTCATGGGGGTTCAGTGGGGTAGAGTAGAAATTTCGGCCTTGTTCCAAAGTAGGAAAGAGCCATTGGATATAATCATGGTTGTCTTCGAGCAATTCAAAGTTGGCACTCCATTTTTGCAGAACGATTTCGATGAATTCACCATTTGGCTCGAATTTCTTCCAATTCTTCTAGAATTCATAGTTTGGCATTAGAACTTGGTCATCTTGCTTGCAGAGGAGGATCCTGGAAGCAAGTGGTAGTAGTGGTTTTGCAGCAGACTTTGCAGCTTGGTCTGCTCGTCTATTACCTTTGGGAATTTCATCCTGACCCTTCTGGTGACCACGACAGTGCATAATACTGACAGCACTTGGTTTCCACACAGCATCTAGAAGGGCTGCAGTCTCAGCAGCATACTTGACTTGTTGTCCTGAGGAAGAAAGTAGGCCTCTCTCCTTGTAGAGTGCACCATGTGCATGGACAGTCATGAAAGCATACTTGGAGTCAGTATAAATGTTCACTCTTTTACCTTCAGAGATATCAAGCACTCTTGTCAAGGCCAATATTTCAGCCAGTTGCGCTGACGTGTGGCCTGGTAAGGGATTCGCTTCAAGAACTTCTTCTGTTGTGACAATTGCATAGCCGGAGACTTTCCTTCCATCTTCCATGTAGCTGCTACCATCAGTAAAAAGTTGCAGGTCGTATTTGTCTAGGGGTATGTCTTTCAGATCTGGTCTACTACTGAATACTTCTTCCATGACTTGGAGGCATTCATGATTTGGAACCTCTTCACAGTCAGGCAGTAACGTAGCAGGTTTCAAGGTAGCGATGAGGTCCAGATGAACCCGTGGATTTTCACATATCATTGCTTGGTATTTCGTCATCCAGCTGTTGCTGAACTAGTAACTGCCTATAACATCAAGCAGGGCCTTCACTGCATGTGGCACCTTGACATGAAGAACCTGTCCTAGGGTCAGTTTGTCAGCTGCTGAGATCAACATGGCTGTAGCGGCCACGGCTTTAAGTCATGGGGGTAGGCCACAAGGTCAAGTTGTTTGGAGAGGTAGGCCACGGGCCTTGGCCATGAGCCAAAATTCTGGATCAGCACTCCTGTAGCTGTCTGGTTGTGTTCATGTACATACAGCTAGAAGGGTTTGCTATGATCTGGCAAGCCCAGAGCTGGGGCTTCCATCAGGAGGGTTTTAAATTTCAGAAATGCAGCCGTCTGTTCTTCTTCCCATAGGAATGGGTCGTGCTCTCCCCCCTTGGTAGCTTGATGGAGGGGTTTGGCAATCTCAGCAAAATTGGGGATCCACAGGCGGCAGAAGCCTGCAGCTCCTAGGAATTCACGGACTTGTCTCCTTGTCTTCGTCTGGGGTATACGGCACACTGCTTCCTTCCGTTCAGCTCCTAGTGCAGGCTTCATACCTGTTAATTGAAAACCTAGATATTTGTTTACATATTTGGGCTTTCTTTCTGGAAACTTTATATCCTGCTTGACACAGCAGATGTAACAGTGCCTTTGTGGCGGAGAGACAGTCTTTCTCTGTGGGGGAAGCAAGCAATAAATCATTTACATATTGTAGTAAGACTACTTTGTCTGGCTGAGAGTTGAAGGACAGGAGGTCCTGGCTGAGCGCGCACCCAACGATTGTGGGTGAGTTTTTGAAACCTTGAGGGAGGCGTGTCCACGTCACCTGATGGCGCGCTCCTGTCGTAGATTCCTCCCACTGGAATGCAAAGAGGGGTTGGCTTGCTTTAAATCAAGCACCGTGTAATATTTCATATCTCCAGGAATTAATGCCAATAAATTGTATGGATTGGGGACCATGGGGTGTAGGGTCACCGTGGCCTCATTGACTGCCCTTAGATCTTGGACTGGGCGGTACTCCTGCGTACCTTCTTTCTGCACTGGCCGCAAAGGTGTATTCCATGGTGACACACAAAATTTCAATATCCCGTGATCTTTAAGTCTCTGTAAATGTGTCTGAATATTTTGTTTGGCTTTCTGTGGAATGTGACATTGTCTTAAGGCCACAGGCGTTGCGCCAGGTTTCAGATCGACATAAACTGGGGGAATATTTACAGCTAACCCAGGCGGTTATCTTCCACCCACACTCCAGGGACGCCCAGTAGTAGTGTGTATGGGTCTGGTGCGACCGACGTGGGTTGGTGCTGTCCACCATTCTTCCTCTCTGGGCATAATTACTGCAATTTTTACAGGTTGGGTCTCCTGGCTGGCTGGGTTATGCTGCCGAGCAGAGCCGCCACATTCAGGCAGGTCTAATCTAGCGTGACCCCCGGGGAGAAACGTAATTTGGGCTTGCAATTTGCAGAGGATATCCCGTCCCAAGAGCTGGATGGGACATTCAGGCATATACAAAAATTCATGTTCTACATTGTGCCCACCCAGACTACATTTACGTGACGCAAGAAAAGGATACTTTGCAGATACCCCCATTGCTCCCATTATATCAACCTCGTTTCCTATTGGTGGCGCAATTGGCTGTGTTACAACAGAATATTCGGCTCCAGTGTCAACCATAAAAATTTCATCTTTGTCTCCCACCCTTACTGTGACGGTGGGCTCGTGATTACCGAGTGGGATGGGCCCAGGTCTGTGTCAATATGTCCCTTGCCCTTCGAATGACGTTCCCGCCATCCCCAGGAATCCTGACCCGTCAGCATCGTTTCTTTCATATCTGCCATTTGTTACCTGGCCATTCGACACATGGCCTCCCGATGCACCTGCATCTACCTGTGCGCCCTGACCCCCTGTTTTCTCCAATACGGGGCAGTCCCTCCTCCAGTGACCTTCACCCCGACAATATAAACACTGATTGTACCCTAGGGGCTCCCCAACCTCTACCACCTCGACCTCTCCCTCTTTCTCCATCATGGGCAACTCTCCCATTACCCATATAACCAACTACACTGGTCTGCTCTCTCTGTTTCCGTATTTCCTCTCTCTTTTCTTCTAAATCCCGGTTGTGATACACTTTATTTGCAATCTCTACTAACTCACTGATTCCTTTACCCAAGAAACCATCTAACCTCTGTATCTTATCCTACATATTTATCCTACATATTTATTTTCTGTTAATCTGCATATTTGTGTTGTTTTTTTTTTTTTAATATCTTGCATTGTATTTGTATTTCTGTAACTGTAACACTTCAATGTTCTTGAACCCAGGACATACTTGAAAATGAGAGAAATCTCAATGTATCCTTCCTGGTAAAATCCTTTATAAATAAATAAATTACGTATGTCCGTCTGTGACTGACTCACAAAGGAGGAATTTACTAGACATGTGCACAGCACAAAATTTCGTTTTGAACTAATGCATTAGTACTAAAATGCAATTTATTTAGTTGCTAAAGAAATTCGTTTTCAGTTCTTTAGTATGAAAACTAATTTCATTCATCCGAAAACCAGTGGATACAATTACTATTGTAGTGGCTCCTCAGAGGGCTGAGATCGCTGCTTGTTACAGTATCTCTCACTCTCAGCACAATGTGGGCCATATTATATAGCTGGGTGCTAACATAACCAGAGCTGTTGTAAACTTCCCCAGCTATTATAGCCTATGGAGGTTTTCAGTTACAACAGCTCTGGTTAAGTTAGCACCAACATTGCAATACTGCCCCGTGTCAGGCAAAGCAAGCTGTTACAGTAACTGACTGCTGCTCATCACAGCGCTCAGAGTTTCAGTAAAACTAGTAAATATATTTTTATATATAAGACGTTAGAACAATATTATTTTCTTGTTTTACTGAAACTCTGAGCGCTGTGATGAGCAGCAGTCAGTTACTGTAACAGCTGAGCCTGATACATTGTACTGAGAGATAATGTAACAAGCAGCCGATCTCCGCGCTCACAGCCACTGGATTTAAAGGGCTAAAAAAAAAAAAGGCTCCTCTCTGTATAATGTTTAGAACACCTCCTGCATTAATTAATACCCCTCTCTGTATAATGTATACAACATCCACCTGCATTAATTAATACCCCTCTCTGTATAATATATAGAAATCCTCCTGAATTAATGTCCCTCTCTGTAGAACATCTTCCTGCATTGGCATGTGGAGGGTGCAGAACTTCGGATGTTGCGATGTTGCGCTCTTCATTGCTGGTCTCCTTCACTCATCAATATAATATCACAAAGAGGACTGAAACTAAAATGTAGTGCATTTTATTTTAGTTTCTTTCGTTTTTTGTACTGAGCAGTTTCGTTTCTCTTGAGTCATACTAAAACTAAATTATCCCAAAATTCGGACTAAATCGCTTTAGTACTAAAACGAATGCACATGTCTAGAATTTACTAGCCGCTGATTCTCTGTTGCCTCTGGATCTATTGAGCTATACATCCTAAAGGCATCTAATAATCGTTCAAGAAAAGCGCTTGGGGATTCCTTCAGGTCTTGTATTATATCCGCTATTTTACCCATGTTAGTAGGCTTCTTTCCTCCCGCTTAAACCCCCATTAGTACTGCCGTTCGGTAGGTTTGTAGGTGAGCTATACCCATTTCAGTATTGTACGGCCACCTGGGATCGGTTTTGGGATAATGCTCATCAGCCCACGCCTCTGGAATGGGTTTACTGTCCTCAACTGCCTGAGCCATAAGGATTTTCCGGGCGCTACTATTTATGCGGGCTTTCTCCTCCGTGGTAAACATGGTCAGCAACAACTGTTGACAATCTGCCCAAGTGGGATTGTGTGTGAGCATAACGGACTCTTATCATTCTGGCTACAGCCGCTGGATTTGCGGAATAAAGTGGTGTATGTGTTTTCCAATTGAACAAATCCGTTGTTGTGAATGGGACATACGTAAACTGTGTTGGCCCTGGCTCTCCATTCTCTAGAGGGGGACCTGGCACCTCCCTTAAGGGGAGCTGCAATTTACTCTTACCGGGGTTGTGCTGATATATATCCCGGGGTTTATATATATTATTATCAGCACGCGTCGTTGCTCTGGGATCCATATCCCTGCCTCCCCTTCCTTGAGGGGTCACTAGCTTATATACGGTCCCATCAGGCATCTCAATTTTATCTGCAGGACACTCCTCGTCCTCTCCACCCGCAGCCCCCCCTACTCGCCACCACCAGCCGGAGCCGAGAGAGCAGGCGAAGAACTAGCAGCAGCCTGCCCCCTCCCATGCGACCGCGGCACTCAAAGCCTGCCTGGCCACTTCGTAGCAGGACGGGTAGGGTGGCGGAAGAGAGTCGGATTCCTCCGGGTGTTCTGTCAGCACCGCTTTACACCCTGTCTTATTAGATGGGGACCCCTGTCTCTTATTCTGCCCTGCCATCATAATAAAATGACTTTTATTTCTCACACAGTACCTCCAGATATGTACAGTGGCAAGAAAAAGTATGTGAACCCTTTGGGATTACGTGGAGGTTTGCATGAATTGGTCATAAAATGTGCTCTGATCTTCATCTAAGTCACAACCATTTGAAAAACACAGTCTGCTTAAAATAATACAACACAAACATTCTATGTTTTCATGTGTTTATTGAACATAACATGTAAACATTCACAGTGCAGGGTGGAAAAAGTATGTGAACCCCTAGCCTAATGATTTCTCCAAGAGCTAATTGGAGCCAGGAGTGAGCCAACCTTGAGTCCAGTCAGTGTGATATTAGTGGATGTGCTGCTGAAAGCTGTCCTGCCCTTTAAAAACACACACCAGTTTTGGGTTTACTGGTTTCAAGAAGCACTGCCTGATGTGAACCATGCCTCGCAGAAAAGAGCTCTCAGAAGACCTACGATCAAGAATTGATGACTTGCATGAAGCTGGAAAGGGTTACAAAAGTATCTCCAAAAGCCTTGATGTTCATGTGTCCACGGTAAGACAGACTGTCTACAAATGGAGAAAGTTCAGCACTGTTCCTACTCTCCCTAGGCGTGGTCGTCCTGTGGAGATGAATGCAAGAGCACAGTGCAGAATGCTTAATGAGGTAAAGAAGAATCCTAGAGTGTCAGCTAAAGACTTACAGAAATCTCTGGCACATGCTAACATTTTTATTGACACATCTACAATAAGGAAAACATTAAACAAGAATGGAGTACATGGGAGGACACCACGGAGGAAGCCATTGCTGTCCAAAAAGAATATTGCAGCACGTTTGAAGTTTGCAAAAGAGCACCTGGATGTTCCACAGCACTACTGGCAAAATATTCTGTGGACAAATGAAACCAAAATTGAGTTGTTTGGAAAAAACACACAACACTATGTGTGGAGAAAACAAGGCACAGCACACCATCATCAAAACCTCATCCCCACTGTAAAACATGGCGGAGGGAACATCATGGTGTGGGGTTGCTTTGCTGCCTCAGGGCCTGGACGAAATGTTGTCATTGATGGAAAAATTTAATTCCAGAGTTTATCAAGACATTTTGCAGGAAAACGTAAGACCATCTGTCCGCCAACTGAAGCTCCGCAGAGGATGGGTGATGCAACAGGACAATGACCCAAAGCATATAAGTAATTCAACAAAAGAATGGCTTCAACAAAACAAAATACGCCTTCTGGAGTGGCCCAGTCAGAGTCCTGACCTCAACCCAATTGAAATGCTTTGGCATGACCTTAAGAGAGCGATTCACACCAGACATCCCAAGAATATTGCTACACTGAAACAGTTTTGTGAATAGGAGTGGTCCAAAATTACTCCAGATCGTTGTGCAGGTCTGATCTGCAACTACAGGAAACGTTTAGTTGAGGTTATTGCTGCCAAAGGAGGGTCAACCAGTTATTAAGCCCAAAGGTTCACATACTTTTTCCACCCTGCACTGTGAATGTTTACATGTTATGTTCGATAAAAACATGAAAACATATAATGTTTGTGTTGAATTATTTTAAGCAGACTGTGTTTTTAAAATTGTTGTGACTTAGATGAAGATCAGAGCACATTTTATGACCAATTCATGCAAAACTCCACGTAATCCCAAATAGGGATGAGCCGAACACTCCCTGAGTTCAGTTCGGAGCCAAACCCGAACTTTCCAAATGTTCGTATCCGAACCCGAACTCGAACTCAATACAAGTCAATGGGGCTGAAAATTCGGTTTTTAGAGTGCCCTTCAAGAGGGCATATATGCTAGATATTTGCCATAAAAGTGTATGGGGGTCCGGGTAGTGCCCTCTGCCCTGGGGGACAGGAAATAACCACAAAAAGTAAAAAAAAAACTTTTTAAAGGGACAGTGAGTTTTCCATGAAATAAGGGTTAAAAATAAAAACGAAAAATTCCTTCAAATATCTTGCCTAGGAGGTCCCCATAACCTGCCTGTGAAGTGACGGATTTCTAGGATGTATAGAAATATGTAAAAACCAAAAAATGACATTTCAAATGACGGTAAATGCTTTTCCTTTAATCTATCCATAAACAACTGCTTGGGGCGGCAGTCTGTATGAAAAGAGGAGACATTTTCGGACACGCAGAAAAAGTTTACTGATTTTTTGGCGGTGAAAGGCAGGAGAATGACTGGAGAATGGAAAATTCTAGACCAAATAGCCGATTTGGAAAATGAGATAAATGGGAGAATTTTTCTGGTTCGGCTATTTTGACCTAGAATTTTCTCTTCAGTCATTCTCCTGAGTTTCACCGTTCTCTGAATAACCCTGTCAGGGTTATTCAGAGAGCGGTGAAGAGCAGGAGAATGACTGGAGAATGGAAAATTCTAGGTCAAAATAGTCAAACCAGAAAAATTCTCCCATTTAGGCTAGAGTCAGACTAGCGAATTTTTAACGTGCGTTTAGGCGCACTTAATCACGGCCGCACTAGCAGCAAATGACACGCAATGACGACCAATATACGAAGTACGGTCGCACGAAAGTCCAGCTGTGCAACGCAAGTGGAAAATGAACGCATTTTTTCGAGAATGCAGAACCGCTAGTACGGACGTACAGAGTGCGCTGCGTCCACTAGCGGCGTATGTGCATGATTTGGAGACATCAGACCCTGCTCATGTCCGGCCAACATAACGTCCAGACACCCAAAGTTTCCTGGTTTGGATCCGTAAAAAATCACGCACAAAAATGCGCATCGTATGACCGTTTTTGCGCATTCCGTGAAAAAATACGGCAATGCGTTCGGACGCACTTTTTGACGGTCGCTGCAAAAAATGCGTTAGTCTGACCCTAGCCTTATCTCACTTTCCAAATCGGCTATTTGGTCCAGATTGTTCTCTTTTCCTGCCATTCTTCTGGTTTTCACCTTTCTCTGAACAACCCTGAGAGAGAGGTGAAAGCCAGGAGACCTGGCAGGAGAAGAGAACAATCTAGACCAAATAGCCGATTTGGAAAGTGAGATAAATGGGAGAATTTTTCTGGTTTGGCTATTTTGACCTAGAATTTTCTCTTCAGTCATTCTCCTGCTTTTCACCGCTCTCTGAATAACCCTGTGAATGTTTAATCCCGAGGTGAAAAATAACATTGCTTTAGATGTTATTTTGAATTTTTTTCAAACACCAGTTAAATGCAGCATATTAGGAAGTTTTAGGAGGGAAATTAATTCTCAAATCTCAATCAAAAGCAGACACCACCCCACCCCCTAGTACCTGAGTATAGTGTGCAATGTATCAAATTGATTACCAGACTAAAAACACCTGGTGTTATGCCCGTTTGTGAACAGAGGTCATTTAGAGTTTAGAATCTTTCCACGTATACATTAGTTTTTAATTCAATATCTAATAAACCGTTGCTTAGAATATTCTGCAGTAAAGAGTCTCTTTATTTCTAGATTTTTTTTGTATTTTTGTATTTCTATACTTTTTTTTCAAAATTTCCTTTTTTTTTCGAACTCGAACCAAACACACCCAAAAAGTTCGAAGTTCGTGAACTTTCGAACTGCCAAAGTTTGGGCTGAACTCCGAACTGTCCGAACCCGAACAGCTCATCCCTAATCCCAAAGGGTTCACGTATATTTTCTTGCCACTGTATATACGGGTACTGATCTGGGTGGCCATATTTCCCGGTTATTTGGGAGTCTGTATTAACGCTGGATCCATGGATCCCTGTTCTGGCCATTCGGGGACTAACATTGGCCAGACTACGCTGCATAAGTGTTTCAATTTTTCTTTACTCAACTCAACACCATAGTGATGGGTTTCATACAATGCTTCAAAATTATGCACCATATATTCTAGGGGTGTTTCACCATCTTTTGCTTTCTTGGGTTTTGATGACCCGTTACCCATGGTTACTCTTTTTAATAGTAACTTCTTCACAATGCAGATATTACTTTCAGCAGAATCATTTTAAATCAACTGTCTGGTCTTTCAATCAACAGTTCAATCGTGTCATATTCGCTTCCTCCTTTGGTAGCCAACTGCAGTCGCCTGAGCTGGAAACGTACCTCCAGAGTCCACTCTTAGATTTGCTTCCTTGCCCAGCAAGTAGGCGCATACTCACGCACAGCATTCTCATCAGTCACAGCCCATACTATACCAGATACATTCAGCACAAAACAATACAAAAACAATTCTACTCATTCTGTAGCCAAGGGCGCACTATCCCAGCAGGCACTATGCCCAGGGCACGTTGTCCCAGCAGGCTCCATATACCCGATCAATTACTTTTATACTACTAATCTCTAACTCTTGTCTGCTTTTAGCTATGTGTATCCCGTTCTTTATCAACACGTCTGCTATTCCAAATTTGCCAAGGCCACCATGCCCCACCAAGCACCACTGTTCTGCAGCTAATTACAGACCCTGATGCTCGAAGCTTCTCTTTCCGGGTCCCTTACTCGACTTAGCATACACAATAGCACTGACTCAGGGCTCTCAGCCCAGTCACAGAAATCCCTCCTCCTTTCTCTTGCCCACGTGCAGCAGCTCTGAAACAAAAATATCAACACTGCGCACGTGGCCACTCTCTTCTTCTTTATACCTCTATCTCTAAGATAGGTCAGTATCCGATCCCCCGGGTCCAGACACGTGCTAGCCACTATGACACCCATGCTTTCGGCGGCAGGTTCGGTATACCGACAGGACCGTGTACGCGGGTCCCCTCACCCAGCTATGGCCGGGCACATGACACTACCGGTTTCCAAAAATGAAAATGGTAACTTACCTATCGCCGCGCTGTTCGCTGTTTCCTTGGACTCGGTGGCGTCTCAGCTTCCCGGGCCGGGGGTCCGTTTGGGACGAGTCAAAGTCCACTTAACAGGAAATCCTGCTTGGCACCTGCAGATGTCAGCTCACCTTCAACAGACGCCCAACCGGTGGGATCACTCGCACCTGCAGTCAACCGCTACGGTGTCCAGTAGCCGTTGCTGTACCGGAAGCGGCCAGATCCCGGACGAGCCCCCAAAAATGTTACCGGAATCCACCTGGCTCTTTCGGGAGAAGACCGGGCCGGCACGGACAAAGACTGACTGGACACGAGTCTCTTCAGGAAAGGCAAACTTTATTGTGACGTCACCACTCAGCCAGGATTGAATCGCTAAAACTGAGCCCAGATTACATTCGGACATGGGGTTTTATACCCCGAATACATAATTAGGTACATTCCAATTATCCCACCCCATGGTGACACTATCCCACCCCACGTGGGTCCGTACCTCCCTTAACTGAATACAAAAACATTCCACTTTGGTCATAAAGTGTCAGCTTTCACAATATTTTGACAATTGAGAATTTAACACTTTTCTGGATCCTGCTTGTACCTTCATCCTTTGGTCTTGTTCATTGTGTATACTAGATAAGGCCTCATCTGGTTTTCACAGCTCTCTTTGTTCAGGCCCTAGCTCTCTGACCTTGATGTAACTACTTTCTCATCCTGTCACTTCATGCCAGCATCTGCCCGGATCTTGTTAATTTAATTGCTCTGCCTGTTAGTTTAAAACATTCCAAAGAATCTATGCAAGCTAAATCCTAATTGAGCTAATATTTGCTATCTACATTCACATGAACCAATGTTCTGAACAAGATGGCCGCCTGGCTCAAGATGGCGGCCACCTTCTGGCCTGAGACCCTTACATTGTGTCATGGAGATGGATGTGTGTGTGTGGAGTAATCTAGGAGTGACTTTATGGTGGGTGAATGAGGTAGGAGTAATTGTGTGGCTGGTTAGTTAGGTAAGAGGGGGATCTCTCTCCCCCTGTCCTTTCAAAAGTCAGTGACTGTTTATCTGGCATCTCCTCCTGGATGGCCTCCCACCACCTAAAGATCAACATGTCAAAGACTGAGCTCCTACTTATTCCTCCCTCTAATGCCTCCCCACCTCCTGACTTCTCTATCACGGTGGAGGGTATCACCATCTCCCCATCAAACCAAGTTCGCTGTCTTGGAGTTACACTGGACTCTGCTCTCTCCTTCATCCCCCACATCAAGTCTCTTTCCTCCTCCTGCCGATACCAACTGCGTAATATTTCCCGAATTCGGCCATTTCTTACCGCTGTCACCACAAAACAACTCATACACGCCCTGGTAATCTCCCGACTCGACTATTGCAATAATCTCTTATCTGGCCTCCCTCTGTCCCGCCTCTCCCCCTACAATCCATCCTGAACGCCTCCGCCAGGCTAATTCACCTCACCCGCCGCTATGTCTCTGCCGCTCCCCTCTGCGAGTCCCTTCACTGACTCCCCATCCACTGCAGAATTAAGTTCAAAATCCTTATCCTTACCTACAAAACCCTCACTAACTCAGCCCCCACTACCTGTCCTCACTAATCACCAAATACACCCCAGCCCGCTCCCTAAGGTCAAACAGTGACCTGCGCCTAGCTTCTCCCCGCATCACCTCTTCCCATGATAGACTGCAGGATTTCTCACGCGCAGCCCCCACTCTCTGGAACGCTCTCCTCGTACTGTCAGACTTTCCCCTAACTTCTCTTCCTTCAATCGCTCCCTTAAAACATTCCTATTTAGGGAAGCCGACCCCCCAACTCACTGACGCAACCATCAATCACTCTCACCTTACAGTCCTCTCCTCCTGTTTCCAACCCCAACCCTCCCAGATTGTGAGTTCCTACGGGAATAGGGCCCTCATCTCCTCCTGTACTGTTTGTCAAATGTTGTTCAATGTATTGTAACCCTGTCTGTACTGTGCTTATTGTACAGCGCTGCGGAATATGCTGGCGCTTTATAAATAAATAATAATAATAATAATAAGAGAGAGTTTGTGTGTGTTAACCAAGTGTGTCATTGGCCGAGGTCACACTGGACTCACAATACACAACACCAGGGCCGGCCCGACAATGGAGCAGTGTGGTGCCACTGCTCCAAGCAGCAAATTTTGGGGCACATTTTAGGGCGGCATATTTTGCCGACGCTGCACTATTTTTTCGTATCAACGACGCACCGGCATCTCTTCAAGGCCGGCGCGTGCTATGACAACTGACTGCGCCAACACATGCGGCCAGGAGGGGGAGTGCAGTGAGAAACGGATTACTACGCCTGTGGGCAGGCCAGATCTCATTCAGCATCCGAACACGAGGAGGCACGTAGCTTGACTCTGTGAAGGCAGGGGATTCCCCGGCAGTACCAAGAACCTGCAGCAGAGGGAGAGTGTGCCTCCTGCAACAGACCCTGCATCACCCCACTTGCCGGCTCATCAGGTCCCCTCCACAGCTGAGGCAGAGCAGCAGCTTCCCGGTGTTGGTGAGTTAATGCATCAGCTGGGGTTGGGAGATCTCCATCTCTCATCCTGCCTCTACCAAGATGTAGACAGGGTGAGGGGAGAGAGCCGGGACCGTGGGGGTGGGGAAGGGACATCAGGACCCCCCCCCAGTGATAAGTGTAAAAATGAAAGTGAAAAGCGTAAGCTGCTCAGTGGGGAAGGGGGGATCTCAAGCTGGGTGTAAACACGTCAGTCAGTGTATCTTTGCTGGTTTGTATGAGATGGCCCTGTGTGTGAATCCAGAGCTGCCTCATATGGAAAGTGACATGATACACATTTAGCTAATTCATGGAGAGAAACCTGCCCTATATACCAAATGCAAAGCAAAATCTGTATATAAGGCCGCTCTCACTCTAAGTTATACACCAAAATACAATGCATATAGCTTTATATAAGGCAGCCCATGCTCTGTATAAGACCCAGGCTTTGTATTTATTTCTGTGTCTTATACAGAGAGCAAGTGCTGCCTTACATAAAGCTATATGCATTGTATTTTTGGTGTATACCTTACAGAGTGTGAGCAGCCTTATATACAGATATGTGCTTTGCATTTAATTATATATGCCTTACACATTGAGAGCTGTCTTAAATCAGCACATATCTGTATATAAGGCACCTCACACTCTCTGTAAGCCGTAGGTATACACCAAAATACAATGCAAATAGCTTTATATAAGGCTGCACTTGCTCTCTGTATAGGTCACATCAATAAATACAAAGCATGTGCTACTATAAATAAATGCAAACCATCTATAACATAAAAGAGTAAGCTCCGGCGTGTCCTTCGTCCAAAAAACAGACTGCTAATGTGCGCACAACCAGCAGCGGTTGGCTGCGCACGCATGCAACTGCCGTGGCACGTGCCGGCTGTGCGCGTGCCGCGGCGATTGGCTCAGTGAGACAGGGCAGCTCTATGGAATAGACACGTCCTACAATGCGTGACGGAGACCGCCAGCAGCGCCGCAGGGTGAAGCAGAGGATCGCTTCTTCTCACTAACCCTGTGTCTGCCGGGAGGGGTAAGCTCGCTCCCCCCCACCTCACCAGCCACACAGGGAGGGAGAGAGTGAGTGCCGCCCTGTCTCTGTTGTCTCCTCCGATCTGCCATGCACAATACCAGTCTGCCAGCCATGTTACCAGTCTGCCATGCACAATAACAGTCTGCCATGCACAATAACAGTCTGCCATGCACAATACCAGTATGCCAGCCATGTTACCAGTCTGACATGCACAATACCAGTATGCCAGCCATGTTACCAGTTTGCCATGCACAATACCAGTCTGCCATGCACATTACCAGTCTGCCATGCACAATACCAGTCTGCCATGCACAATACCAGTATGCCATGCACATTACCAGTCTGCCATGCACAATACCAGTCTGCCTGCCATGTTACCAGTCTGCCATGCACATTACCAGTCTGCCATGCACAATACAAGTATGCCATGCACATTACCAGTCTGCCATGCACATTACCAGTCTGCCATGCACGTTACCAGTCTGCCATGCACGATACCAGTCTACCAGCCATATTACCAGTCTGCCATGCACATTACCAGTCTGCCATGCACAATACCAGTCTGACAGGCACAATACCAGTCTGCCATGCACATTACCAGTCTGCCATGCACAATACCAGTCTGCCAGCCTTATTACCAGTCTGCCAAGCACAATGCCAGTCTGCCATGCACAATACCAACGCTGCGGTCTGCGCATGCGCACGCAAACCACGTACTGCTGGCTACGTGCGCACATCCAACGGCCGCGGCAAGTGCACAGCCGGCGTGCGCGAGGGACAAAAAAAATCCAATCCATTGGAGAGGCACACAGCCCCTCTCCAATGGATCGGATTTTTTGTCCCTCACGGATCCCCCCCTGCCCTGAGTCTCCCCCGGAGGCTGTCTATTCGGCCCCTCACCGGCTCCCTCCCTCCAGCCTCCGGTTCCAGTTCCTGCTCATCTTCCTCCCGGTGCCCAGAGGGTCCTGTTCCCATCAGTTTACAATCTAAGAGGGAAGAGGAACCTGCTCTGTCAGCTGTGCGTGCACCCATCAGAGCTGCTCAGTTGGCCCTCCTGTTGCAGATGGGACGGCGACGGACGCGTTACAAACGCATTTTTATAGAGATACGCTTAGATTGGACATTGAAAAACAAATATGTGGACATTAATTCTGAGCTGCCGACAACAACAATAGCCTGAGCTCTGGGCAGGCTTTCCACCTAGTATGTCTTATAAAGAATGAGACCTGCCTTTTATATACCAATATGCTTTTTATTTAGGTGCATGTGTTTGTATTGGTTCGTGTATAATTAAGCACAATCTCTGTAGAACACATATCCTTGTATATACAGCAGTGGCACCAATCTATGTATAAGGTAGATCCTTGTCTACATAGACAAACATATATATATATATATATATATATTATACACACACCACACATTACTGTGAGTCGTGAGTTTTATTGTGACATGCTCATACACAGCACACATTATGTTGAGCTTTGTGATATGCTTATATACACTCCGTACTGTATCACAGAGCTCCACAGCATTAAACCTCATAGTAACGTGCAGTGTGTATATGTATTCATACACACCGCACATTACTGTGAGTTTTATTGCTGTAGAGCTCTGTGATACGCTCATACATGTCGTGTTTTTTTTGGGGGGGGGCAGCATTTCATCCATCGCTCCAGGCAGTACAATGGCTTGAGCCGGCCCTGCACAACACGTAGCATGCGCAACAGACACTGGCACAGTCTTGCCAGTTGTTGTCCCCGTTCTGACTCACATTTTCACCTCTCCCTCTCCTCTGGTGTCTTCCCCTCTGCTTTCAAACGTACTCTGATCATCCCCATCCTAAAAAAGCATCTATTGATCCCACCTCCCTCTCAAACTACCGTCCCATCTCTCTGCTCTCCTTTGCCTCCAAAATCCTAGAACACCTGGTCTATAACAAGCTCACCGGTTATCTCGCTAAGGCCCCTATTACATTCCTCGCGCATTTTCGTTTGCGAGCGCAAATGCGCATTTGCCCTGAGTGGCAAAACCCTTTGCGCAGAACATCGTATTACAACGTTCGCGCAAACGATGCGCGTTATCGTTTAACACGGATGGACCTGCGCGAGCGTGATGAACTGTGCGCGTCCTATACTTAACATTGTGAGCGCAAATGCGTTAGTGCGCTGGTACGCGGATGGTATTACAATCGATGCACATCTTTTTACGAACGACGTTTGCGCGCATAATTTTAACGTCTTTGAAAAGCTGGTGGTAACTGCAAATCTGAACGTTCTGGCCGAAACGAAAAACACCAGCACGATAAAAAAAAATACAGCAAAGTATAGTTACACATTCTACACATACCCAAACAATAAAATTGTGAATTCGTGCGTGTTTTATTTATTGCTGCAGCATATATACTCAGATTTACTTTGACAGGCGCAAAAACTTAAGTGAATCAATTAAGGTAAATTGATGTCGATTAAGGTTCTTAATTCTGATTGGCTGAAATCCATGAAATAAACAGTCCGCTCACTGATTTACGTGCGCTACGTTACTGCGCGCCTATTACACTTCGTTTGTATGCGTCGTTTTTATGAACGTTATTATCGGATGGATGAGAAAATACGTTCGGATCGGAATACTCCGTTAAGTTTCGCGCCATAACGCTGGACGATGAGCGCAAACAAATTTGCGCTGCGCGAACGAAATTGTGCGAAACGTAAGAGGGGCCTAACCCTCTACTTGATCTGCACCAGTCAGGCTTTCGCTCCCAACGTCCACTGAAACTGCTCTGACCAAGGTGACCAATGATCTAGTTTCTGCCAAAACCAAAGGTCACTTCTCCCTCCATATTCTTCTCGAACTTTCCGCTGCATTTGACACTGTTGATCAACCTCTCGTGCTCCTCCGCTGTGTCAACTTTGCCTCAGTGACTCCGCTCTCTCCTGGTTCTCTTCACTCCTTCAGTGTCTCCTTCGCTGGCGCCTCTTCCCCCCATCTCCTCTTTCAGTTGGGGTACCTCAAGGATCTGTTCTGGGTCCCCTACTCTTCTCTTTCTATACCGTCTCTCTTGGCAACCTCATCTCTTCCTATGGACTCCAATATCATCTCTATGCTGACGACACCCAAATCTACCTTTCCTCTCCCGATCTCTCTCCTCCGGTGTTGGACAGTGTTACTGCCGGCCTATCAGCTGTTTCCAACTGGATGACTTCCCGTTTCCTGAAGCTTAACCTCTCTAAAACTGAACTTCTCGTCTTCCCTCCCTCTAAAACGAACATTCCTGCACCCATTTCCCTTCAGGTGAATGAGCCGCCATTACTTCCACCTCTCAGGCTCGCTGCCTCGGTTTCCTCCTAGACTCTGATCTCTCCTTTACTCCTCACATTCAGTCACTAACCAAATCCTGCTACTACCACCTAAAAAAACATTACACGCGTCCGTCCCTGTCTTAATCAGGACTCTACTATAATGCTCATCCAAGCTCTTATTATCTCCCGCCTTGACTACTGTAACCTCCTCCTCTCTGGCCTTAAGAGATCCCAGATTCTGCCTCTGCAGTCTGTAATGAATGCCTGTGCCAGGTTCATCCACCTCAACTCCCGCACCTCTCACACCTCACCTCCCGCACCTCTCCCACCTCTCCTCCCGCAACTCTCACACCTCACCTCCCGCACCTCTTACACCTCACCTTCCGCACCTCTCACTCCTCACCTCTCTGTTAATCTCTACACTGGCTCCTGTTTCCTATAGAATCCAATTCATTATATTGGTCACATAAAAAGCTCTCCATAACTGCACCGCTGCCTACGTCTCCCCTCTTATTACCAGGTACATCTCACCCCCACCACTTCGTTCGGCCAAAGAGCGGATGCTATCAGCTCCTCCTACCCCCAACTCCCGCCTTCAGGACTTCTCCCGTGCTGCCCCCTTTCTATGGAACTCGCTCCCCCACAACAACAGACTGTCCCCATCTCTCCAGTTCTTCAATAAGTCTCTGAAAACACATTACTTTAGAGAAGCCTATCCGCTCACTCCATGATCCCCACTGTACATTTTCTGCTGCATCTTCCCACACGTGCCCCAATACTTGACATTCTCTATTAACCCTAACCTAGTGTGTCACCCCTATCCTCTGAGATTGTAAGCTCTTGAGCAGGGTCCTCTCACCTACTGTTCTGTGTGTTGAACCTGTATGTATATTTGTTGTTCTGCCTCCCATTGTACAACGCTACGGAACATGTTAGCACTTTATAAAAACGTGTAACTGTAACATATTCCTTTTGACATATTCTGACTGTGTCCAAGATAACTTTTAAACAGTGAGAGGCTTACTGAATCTTACATGAGGTGCGGTGCCCTCTAGTGGCGAAGATAAAAGTTTGCAATTGATTATAAGAAAAACAGTACGTGTATGTGTTTCTACTTTATTATTATTCTTTATTTATATAGCGCCGGCATATTCTGCAGCGCTGTACAATAGGCACAGTATGACAGGGTTACAATACATTGAACAACATTAGACAAACAGTACAGGAGGAGATGAGGGCCTTATTCCCTTAGGAACTCACAATCTAGAAGGGTTGGGGTTGGAAACAGGAGGAAAGGACTGCAAGGTGAGAGTAATTGATGGTTTCCTGGGATTAGTAAGAGTAATTAAAGAAAGAAGTGTAGACAGCTGGAAAGGATGCCTGAAAATAGAGGCCGGTCCTGGGTGGGGAGGTGGGTGGGACAGATGAGTGTGTGAATGGATCCTGGTTGTGTGTTTCCCTGTGTGAAGAGGAAATGAGTTCAGGTAAGTGTTAGGCATCTTCAGCAAAGAAACATATTGACTTATATTTGTGTTGCCATGAGTATATGTGCTGCGGCAATTATACCCATGTGAGCAGGGGGCAATTATACCCATGTGAGCTGGGAGCAAATATACCCATGTGACCTGGGGTTAATTATACCCATGTGAGCAGGGGGCAATTATACCCATGTAAGCTGGGAGCAAATATACCCATGTGAGCTGGGAGCAAATATACCCATGTGAGCTGGGGGTAATTATACCCATGTGAGCTGGGGCAATTATACCCATGTGAGCTGGGGCAAATATACGCATGTGAGTTGGGGGCAATATATATATATATCCATGTGAGCTGTGGCAAATATATCCATGTGTGCTGGGGCAATATATATATCCATGTGAGCTGGCGGGAAAATATACCCATGTGAGCTGGGGGCAATATATATAAACCCATGTGAGTTGGGGGCAAATATACCCATGTGAGCTGGGAGCAATATATATATATATATATCCATGTGAGCTGGGGGTCAGAAACTGGGTGCGATAAACAGCCACATCATTGGGAGCACTGGCCAGCCATATGCTCTACAACAATAGACTGCCTGTTCCATTCTAACCCTGAAAGACCTCATATCTACAGACTCATCTTATTTCTGGGTTGCTAGCAGACTCTCTACGTGTCCCAGTCCATGAGCTATGGCTAAGGACTGGAGAAAGGCACAGGAGTCTGCCTGGGTAGAACGGGGGGGTCCTGTAAGGAAGTGGCATTGGCAGATGTGACCCTGTCAGGGTACAGAGATCTGTTAAATATCACATTTATAAATATCCACAGGTTGTTCTTTTAACATTACTATGCAGTACTATATCACCTAATGTATCTCGGTCGGACGGACACTTCTAGGGAGAGCAGCCACAGCATTAAACCCTCTCTTTGTACAGACCCTGGGCCCAATTCCCTAGGTCACACTGAAATGCTAGCGCAAAGGCCAAAAATTTGTGTGCAGCGGTAAATGTTATCGTCTGTCAACGAGCGATCGTAATACAAAGCTCGCGCAAGTTTTGGCACACATTTGGAAAGCGCACCCGTGAGAAGCATTAACATTACAAGTCCAAATATTACAGTTAGTGTAGCCTATCGCTAACAAGGTTGCCCTTACAGAATCTGGACAAGCTTTTCCCATATGTCTTCCCCTTGCCCCATCTGTTCACCGCCAATAAATACCATCTGCGGCTGCAATGCACTGAGTGTGATCACGCTTTTCCAAGTGAGACACAGGCCCCAGGAATTTGGAGGTGATTTGTGAGTATAAAGGTTGTGGAGTGCGATTTGCAGTGTAGGAAGGAGTTACTCGTTTTATTTATTGTCATTTGTGTTAACCCATTCATTACACATCACATAAAACCATCAATACCCATAAATACACATTATACATACTTGCATATACAGATACACCTATACTGTACTACACATCACATAAAAAGCTGGCTTTACTGGTACCTTGCCCCCTTCTTGTACCCACCCTGTCTCCTTAACCCTGAGTAGTCTCAGCTGTCATTGTCTGTCACTGTTTGTCATGGAGAGTGTTGGGAGAGGAGATGGCGTGTGGAGGATTATCGGTGGGGAGGAAGAGGATGTGAAGAGAGGTAGAGGAGTATGGACATAAGAGTGAGGGTAAATGAGGAGTAGAGAGAGGAAATGTAGGGGTAAGGGGGAGAGGAGGAGTAGTGACAGGAGACATGGTGCGGGGAAGGGGTGTGGTGAGGGGGAGGAGAGGGGTGACAGCGATAGGAGTCCCAGAGGGGACAGTAGTGGAGACAGGGAGAGGAGGATTGAGGTGGAAAGGAGGCACGAGAGTGAAGAAAGTGAGGGTGCCAGGCCAGGTGCATCCAGCCAAGGATCAGCTGCTGCGCAAGGGACACAGCAGGGAGACAGTGCGTCATCACAGTTTGGGACACAGGAGTCCCAGGTCAGCTCAACAGTATGGATCTGGGAAGACAGGTACACCCTGGAGGAGAAGGAGGCACTCATGGAGGCTTATATGCAGAGGTACTGGCTGGATGACCTAATCCTGTGTGGGCAACTGTATTTCGTAATTTCGGATTTATTCAGATCACTTTAAAAGATCAATAAATGCATCTTAATTAGTGTTAGATTAGGGTTAAATGAGGTTTAAAAGCTAGGGTTAATAAGTACCCTTCTGACACACTTCAATTTGTATATAGAGGAATCATTCATTCAACGGTACTCTAAGGGATAATCTTGCTGCTCGAACAACACAGTATTTTGCTGTCAATTGGCCTGTGGTGCTGAGTCCAATAGATTCACTTATGAAAGTTGTGTCATTCTTCCCACATATTGTATATTACACAGAAATCTTATTCATTTATTTTTTCCATATCTGAACATGTACATTTATTATTTATATATTTAATTATAATTTATATTTAAAAGAGCAAACATAAAAGTTAAACTGGAGACATATCTTGTGAATCCTTGAAAGATAAACTACTAAATTTGTTAGATTTTAATTTCCTGTAAATATAATTAATATTTACAGGGTTATCCAAAGAGATTCGAAAAGTCACCGTACGTTCGGTGACTTTTCATTCTCTTCAATTCGGTTCCTTTTGCCGATTGCATTTCGGTGACCCTGCGGTGTATTCAGCAAACAGCACAGGGTCCCCGAATTGCAGCGAAAGGCTGCCGCAAACCTGACGAAAACTAACCGAATGCACGCTGAAAACAAGCAAAAACATCTGGATTAACCTTCGAAAAAGCCGAACAGGAGCCGAACAGGAGCCGAATCACACAGAGCCGAAGCAGCTGTGACGTAGAGGAGGCAGTGAATAAATTAGAAAAACCATTTGTATGAATCTGGGAAAGTAAAAAGCTGTTTGCAAAGAAACTACTGAGCGAAAATGTCTGAAATTTTCACAGGAGGTCCAGGGAATGATAATAAAGAGGGCTGTTACAAAAAAAATAAGTTAACTGAAAAAAAAAATCAAAAAAAATCGGACTTTTAAAAAAAAAAAAAAAAAATCTGAAAAATGCTTAAAGTATCCTAAAAAATCTATAAATAAAGAGACTCTTTGCTGCAGAATTATATAATGAACGGTTTATTAGATATTGAATTAAAACGGGAATATTTTTAACATTGAAGCCTATGGGATTCTCCTGAATTAACTTGCCGAATTAAACCACCGAATGGCAGGGCATTAGGGGAACCTTTCACTGCTGGTTTGTGTTCTCTGAATAGCCGAAGCAGTGCTTTTTCATGGGGATTCACTGCCCTCGAACAGGGACCGAACAGGCACCGTATGTTCAGGCAATTCGCCAGGATTTGGCGAATTGCCTGCTCTCTGGATAGCCGAATGGCCAGGAAAGGTAACCGAACGCTGATTTTCAGCGTTCGGTTACCTTTCTCAAGCAATTCGGATCTCTTTGAATAACCCTGATAGTCTTAAAAAGCCGGTTCTTATAAAATGGGCTGTGAAATTCCCCCCCTCCATTTTTGTTAGTGTCAATACTGCATAGACCGTTGTTCCTTCTATAGGATATGAGCTGTGGCCGATTTCCTGTTATGTTCAGTGCAGGAAAATGTGCGCAGAAGCGGGAAGATGGGAAAAGGGTCTCTTGTGAACCATATATGGTAGTAAGTTAACTGAGTGGCTAAACTTTGATGTTGTAATGTATGTGTACACTGATTGGCTATAAATTCTGTGTATTTTAATAAATAGATCTGGCTTAACGAGGACAGCTAGACTTCTGAGAAAGACCAATACAGTTTTGTGATTGATTCTTTTTGGGGGTCTCCGCCATGGCGTAGCGCAGCTCTTACTTTGGTTTTGATATATAAGAAGAAACTTGGAAAAGGTTTATGGTAATTATAATGAAAAATATAATTTTTCATTTGGTGTTAGAAGTGGGATTTGCCATTCAGATGTATCCTTATATTTAAATCTTTACATTTGAATGTATCCTTACATTTGCTTGTTCAGATTTTGCGAACTTGCCTCCAGACTTGGTTTTTGTTTATTTTCCTTGAAGTTAAAGCTATGGTTCAGAGCTTGTTGATTTTTTTTTTTTGGTGCAAGGTTGGACTCTTTGTCTTGGTTTGTTTTTGTCATTTTATGTATTGTAGTAAAGGAAAATCGTTTGAGGACCTCACGTGTGTTTGAACTCGCCCGGTGTGCTGAGTATTTGTATATGCTGGAAATTGAACTCATAAAAAAAGGAACGAGATGTTTCTAGTTGTATTGTCTCCGTTCTGTGTCTATCTTGTACTTCAATTCTGGTGTTTCTGGGTCGTCCATATCTTGTAATTGTGAGAATTTTATTTTAACTGATTGGATTTTCTTCTTATATATCAACTGATTTAATCTCCCATTGAGAGACAGTTTTTTTCCTCTTATTTTTTTATTTTTATTTTCTTGCGCGCTGCTGCCATTTTTTTCTTTATTTTTTTGCTGCATGTGTTTGCGCGCTGATTCTAAAGGATTTGCTAACTGTTTTTTCTTTCAGATTGCATGTTTGTTTTTGTTTTATTTTTTATTTTGTTTCTGGCCATTGATTGCGTCTGTTTATTTAAATGTTTGTCTTTACTAACTATTAATGTATGTGTTTATCTTTGATGTTTTGTATTTCGTAGTTTTGATATCATGTTTTTTATATGTAATTTATGTATAGGGACTGCTTTTCGTAAACCAGGTTGCTTTGTTTCTGTGTCATTACTGCCTTGCCTCGTGTAAAAAAAAAAAAAAGGCACAGGAAATGGAGACAATAGGGCTTTACTTTTACAGTAAATTTCAAAAATGACTGATTTTTTTTTGTTCTTAGCTTATGTTTGAAAGATGAACATAGAAAGTCAATACTCTGACAAGGCAGGTTACACGTGAATGTTATGTTATAAGTTGATTTATGATATATAAAAAATTAGTGTATCAAGGTGATGGGCTCAATCTGCCTTAATATAAATTATACATTTTCCCAAAAGAGGCGTGGTCGGTTATTTTCCTCTGGTCTTTGTTTGAGTCCAGCACTAAGGGATTGACCACACCTTAATATAGGTTATATGTTTTGCCAAAATTGCTGACTGAGATCATTTACAGTGTTTGTAACTTGTATAATGGAATATATATGTAGGTTCATGTTTAGTTGTTTGGAATCTAAGAGGATGAAGTGATATAAAGCTGAAGGATTTGAGTGAAAGTTTAAAGGAAAGCGCCTACAGGTTTAGTAGCGCTGTACAAAGGAATTTAGGCAGATTTCAAATAAGAGAAGGTGGTTTTTTTTTTGGTTTTATTTTAGTTGACTAAGGGAGATGGAAGGTTGTAGTTTGGTATCTGAGTATTGTTTGAGTGTTTTCTTTTTCTGCAGTGGTATCAGATGTCTAGTTTTATTTTTTCCTGTCTGATGTTTTTGTCTTTTGGTGTGAAGTGCAACAATGTATGACTATGCCCCCATTGAATATTCTTGGAGGGAATAAAACAGGTTGTAAAATAGCTGCACAAACACCTCACGTTTGAATGTTTGTTTTTAACCAATATCCTTAATAAAGATTATTGATGTTTATTAATAATCTTTTTCTCTGAGTTTCCTCTGAGAACTTTGTGCTAATTAACGCATCAAGTTTTAAACATGCCCTTCTATACTTTCTTTCCCAGTTCATGATATTTTTGTTGTGTTTTTTTTTATTTGAATTGAAGTTCACATTCTTTTCCTAGTCTCCTCCATTTTGTCTCACTCATGACCCCTCCTCTCCTCCGTGTTGTCTCTCTCATGACCCCTCCTCTCCTCCATTTTTTTTCTCTCTCATGACCACTCCTTTTCTTTGTGTCCAAAAATGTGTTGCATTTTTTTTCTCCATTTTAAAAGTATTTTAACCATATGAATTTTAAAGTTTTTGACAGGTTAATAATACATTTTTTTCCCACGTTTTTACTTTAGGTGAAAATTACCCATGCATGCCAACTTTGATCAAGCTAGATGGAAGATTATGTGATACCAATATTGATAAAGATGTTGGAATTGAAGGAAATTTACTCAAACACATTATCATTTCACATTGCAATGTTACATCAACCGGATAATAAGGAATTATCAATCTAATTATCGACAACTCATCAATAAATCATGCTATTTATAGAAGATCATTGATTTGGAAATACAACTTAAGACATGTCAGTTTTACAAAACTGTTATTTTCAACCAATAAGACAGAAGACAAAGAAAGAAGATAATGTATTTTTATATGCTGATGTCGTCTAAGTGATAATTATTTTGTGTCTTTTATTATTTTATATTTTATTATTTTTGTTGTTTAGTTACAATCAATATTGTTCAAAATTCCCTGACACATTTAGGATTATTGAAGATCACATCCAATTAAAATTAGAGTTAATTAATGTATTTAGGAACATATAATTTAATGCATTTGCATAAATACGTTTCATGACATATATAGTGGTAAATGGAAAGTTCTGATCCGGTAAAATCAATGCTGTTTTTATTTTTTTTATTTTTATTTCATTTGAGGATTGGTGTGTTTTATAAACACCAGGTTTGTTTCAAAACATCGAACAAGACTGAATAGGATAGTAATTAAATATTTTTTTTGATATTTAAAATGGGTGGAATATGCACTTCGGCTATTTCCCTTTTGAGCCAAAGTTGCGTATATATATATTTTTCTCTAACAATGAGTCAGAAGTAGTATAATTTTTTCCCGTGGCGTGAGGCCGATAGGCTTTGCGGGGAATTTTAAAATTTATTATCTGTGTCTCTTCTTGTGTAAATTAAAATTTTTATTGTTTTCGTGCATTTGAGAGTGACAATGAATGAATGGATGTATATGATTAGCGGGGTATACCATATTTTCTTTTCTTTTTTATTTTCTTTATTGTTGCTAAAACCGTATCGCATCATCAAGAAACCTGACAGTCACAATGACTGCATATGGAACGAATCATGGACATTTTGTGTCAAGGTCAAAGGTCACAGGTAATAAGCAACCAGCGCAAAGAGACAGCTTGTTCAGGAGTCCCTATGGTGGGAGCTCTGATGACATTCAATGATTATGCGTCTCAAGCTGGGATGTTAAAAAAAAAAGACCACACCCTGATCTCGCACTGTGGACTATGGTATTAGATTATGGAATATTATTTTTTTATTTAATCCCCTAGATAAGTGTGAGAAAGGATTGGATTTATGAAAATGAGAATGTGTGTATGAAGGCAGGTGTGTATGCGCTTTGTGGAGTGAAGCTGAACATAGGAAAACACACAGATATAGATCTGACTCATGTTGATTTATTAGATAAATGAACTTTTACATTCAAGTTATTATACTTTTCTTGTTCGGTGAATTATATTTTGGGAAATTGGAATAAATAGTTATTTAATGTCTAGATTAGGTATTTTTGCCTACGCTCCAAGTGGTTCGCTGGAAGAGTGAATCTAGATAGATAAGTGTATTTTATGCTCATAAAGGGCCTCCTTGGGGAATCCCTTTTGTACATTATAAAGGTATTGAGGTATTTTAGGAGTAAATACCAGAATTTTTTTCTTCCCCTCTGAGCATCTAGAATGATCTAAAGGTCTTAGGCAAGGACACTGTAGCCCAGGTTTAATTGCCTAAGTTTGGTTTATCTTTTAGGCTAGGGACAGATGAGCGCATTGTCTGCGGCCACCGTCAAAATGTACGTCGATGCGTGCGCACGCATTTTTTCACGGAATACGCTTAAGTGGTCAGACGACCACAGTCGCACAGTCGCAGGTACTCACCAACGCAATTCTAGGGAAATCCGGCTGTTTGAACGTTATGTAGGCCGCACACTAGCAGCGTCTGACGTCTCCTAATCACGCACACACGCTGCCATGCGGCCGCAGTGCACTCTGTACGTCTGTAGCAGCGGTTTCACGTTCTGAGAAAAATGCGTTCATTTGCCGGTTGCGTGGTGTCGGCGCACTTTTGTACGCACGTACTGCGTATATTGGCCGTCATTGGCCGTTATGTGCTGCTACTGCCGCCGTGATTTAGTGCGCCTGCACGCGCGTTCCGACTGCCCCACTCTGACCCTAGCCTTAGATGATCACAGGTGATATGTGATCAAAGGAAAGAATTGTTAGATTTTAATTTCCTGTAAATATAATAAATATTTAGTCTTAAAAAGCCGGTTCTTATAAAATGGGCTGTGAAATTCCCCCCCTCCATTTTTGTTAGTGTCAATACTGCATAGACCGTTGTTCCTTCTATAGGATATGAGCTGTGGCCGATTTCCTGTTATGTTCAGTGCAGGAAAATGTGCGCAGAAGCGGGAAGATGGGAAAAGGGTCTCTTGTGAACCATATATGGTAGTAAGTTAACTGAGTGGCTAAACTTTGCTGTTGTAATGTATCTGTACACTGATTGGCTATAAATTCTGTGTATTTTAATAAATAGATCTGGCTTAACGAGGAAAGCTAGACTTCTGAGAAAGACCAATACAGTTTTGTGATTTATTCTTTTTGGGGGTCTCCGCCATGGCGTAGCGCAGCTCTTACTTTGGTTTTGATATATAAGAAGAAACTTGGAAAAGGTTTATGGTAATTATAATGAAAAATAGAATTTTTCAAAATTACCATAGGGGTTATTCAGAGAGCACCGAAATGTCATCAACATTCGGGTGCTCTCTCGTTCCTCGCATTTCGGGGAATCAAATACCCCGACCCTGCGGTGAATTCAGCATTCCGCACGCGGGTCCCCAAAGTGCAGGGAAAAGCCACTGCAAAACCACCAAAATCATGAGATCCGATGATCCGCCGAACACAGCGCTGTCGAGATGTCGGAATAAGCCGAGAAGCCGACGAACAGGGTAAAATAATTAACGAAATGATTGAAAGTGTTAAATTTGAAACGCTGTTTACAAACAACTGCTCGACAAAAATGTCTGGAATTAACATATAAAGTCCTATGAATGATAATAAAAAGGTCTGTTACAGAAAAAAAAATTACGCTATTTTAAAAAAAAAAATCGGGAAAAAAAATTGGCATAAACCTCCTGAAAAATGCCTAAAAAAAATAAAGAGACTTTTTGCTGAAGATTAAAATAATAAACGGTTTATTAGATATTGAATTAAAATGGAAATATTTTTAACATTGAAACCTATGGGATTCGTCTGAATAAACCTGTCGAATGAAACCACTGAACATCAAGGCATTTCACTGACATTTCTCTGCTGTTCAATGTGAATAGATTAACCATTGCTTCTCTATGGGGGATTTCACTGCCGCCGAACAGGCACCGTATTTCACTGCCGCCGAACAGGCACAGTATTTCACTGCCACCGAACAGGCATCATAGTTCACTGCCGCCGAACAGGCACCGTATTTCACTGGCAATTTGACAAAATTTGGAGAACTGCCTGCTCTCTGAATAGCTGAATGGCCCCAAAATGTCACCGTACGGGGAAATTCACGGTTCTTTGCAATTTAGAGGCCAGATCGGCTCTCTCTGAATAACCCCTTAAGTGTAAGAACATCTCACTCAATATATCAAATGATCCACAATATTTCCTGGTAAACTGATGGGATTGAAAGAACAGAGAACACATACACGAGCATTTTAACAGATCACATTTCATGAGTGACAAGTTATTAACTCATGAATTTTTAAAGACTCTCCAGTACATTCTGATTTAAAGTCTTTAATGAACTCACTGATTTATCTTTGATATTCCAGCATCTCTTGCACTTATTCCACCTATAAAAAAAGTCAGTAGTTTCATTCATGAAATTCTTTTCATTATCATTAATTAATTCTCATTGCTGCCAGTCAAGCTGTTACAGGTAACTCCGAGGGGTATAGCTGACACTCCTCTAGGCACATCAAGCAAGGAATTATGCCTTAGACAATAATCTAGAAAACATAGATGACATTAATGTAATCTGGAACGCCGCTCAACTGGTATGTGGTTGATATGGAAATCGGTGCTAGGTCTAACAAGGATTTGGAGAGTCGTCTTCGATAATCTCATGCTGCTTTAGTTTCTAATTATCGCAACAGTCTCCTGCCGGTGTCATCAGACACCCAACTGCTGTGTAAGGAATGTACTCCATGGGTAATATGTTCTCATTATGTCCCGTGATATGGTTTATGTTCGTAGTAGAGGTGTGAATTTGTTTCGTAACGAATTGGAATTCGTAACGAGTTTTGTTAATTCGTAGTTTTGGATGTACTTCTGATATAACTAATCAATTTGATCCGAATTCAAAACGAAATGGTATCTAACGAATTTAATTCGTTATACTGTTTCATCATAAAAGAAAAATCTGTTTAATTGGGGTTTTATTTAGTAATTCGAATCGATATCGAATTGATATTTCAACTATTGAATAGATCTTTGATTAAAATACATACAAGTAATACAGACAGCAAACGACTTTATGAAATGATTTAATATCGTTTCACTGTTTCACAAGCACCTGTCCCTGTTAATTTGTCTCTGGTTCTAAATCTGTGACACAGTTTAATAATTAACCCTAACTTGTGTTTTAACAGCAAAACGAAATTATTTTGAAACGGAACAAAATGAATTTTTCCGACTGTGCACACCTCTAATTCGTAGTCATGTTCTTACCTTGACGTAGTTCGGCCTCCTCTGGGGGTGGTTTTGCTGTTGATGTTACAGTTCAGTAACAATAATAACATGGTGGTGCAGGAACCAGTCATAACTATTTCCAGACCTTCGCTCCATGAAGTACAAGCCCGTTGACTGCTGCTGGGACAGGATCCAGGGTGTCCGAGGTTTTTTCATTCTTTAATTTTGCTATTCCTGCTGCTCCCATAAACATACAGATGATTTCTTTTGTCAAATTGATTGATTCTTGATCTCCGACTCACTAGTCCCCCGCACTCTATGCCTCCTCAGTCTGCTCCATTATGTCCCATACATGTCCCATCTTCTTAGAGATTGCCTTTTCCCACCCCATGCTCTATTCCAGGAAACGGTGCTTTACAAAGTTCTTGGCACATTCTGAGTCCACTTGGACCTTCGCTGGAATTATGCCTTAGACAATAATCTAGAAAACATAGATAACATTAATGTAATCTGGAACGCCGCTCAACTGGTATGTGGTTGATATGGAAATCGGTGCTAGGTCTAACAAGGATTTGGAGAGTCGTCTTCGATAATCTCATGCTGCTTTAGTTTCTAATTATCGCAACTGTCGCCTGCCGGTGTCATCAGACACCCAACTGCTGTGTAAGGAATGTACATCCATTGGCTAAGCATGCCCAACGTTCCAGAGAGCTCAGGAAAAAAGTTGTGTTACGGCATTAGTCAAGTCCTTTTCCATTTCATCCACCGTAGACTCCTCCCAAAAGACACCCAAAGGGGAACACGGTATTGGACAGGTCTAGGATCACCTGACAATTTCGTGACTATTTTGCCCATTATTATAAGGCGGATCCTGCATTTTATTTTCTTTCATCAAGACAAGATTCTGAAATGTACCTCTGCCAAGCTCATCCACTTCACGCCTCATCTCTCTACAGTCTAGAATGAACATCTCTGCCAGACTCCTCTACCTCAATTCCCATACCTCTCACACCTCACCCCTCTACAGTCTATAATGAACTCCTCTGCCAGTCTCATCTACCTCACTTCCCGTACCTCTCACGCCTCACCCCTCTACAGTCTATAATGAATACCTCTGCCAGACTCCTCTACCTCACTTTCCGTACCTCTCACATCTCACCCCTCTACAGTCTGTAATGAACGCCTCTGCCAGACTCATTCACCTCACATCCCGTACCTCTCACACCTCACCCCTCTACAGTCTGTAATGAACGCCTGTGCCAGACTCATTCACCTCACATCCAGTACCTCTCACACCTCACCCCTCTACAGTCTGTAAAGAACGCCTGTGCCAGACTCATTCACCTCACATTCTGTACCTTTCACACCTCACCCCTCTACAGTCTGTAATGAACACCTCGGTCAGATTCATCCACGTCACATCCTGTGTGATTTTGGGATGACAATATGTATATTTTACATAAGTATTAAATAAATGACAGATTCGCAGAGTTTTATTATATTTTTTTTAATACTTCCATTAGTAATATATGGAAAATGCTGTGAAACATCTGATGTTTTCAGTAAATATGTTCCTTTTTAAAATCATCATATAACAATAGCATTACACACCCAGGAAGACGAGGATTATCTCTATCTTCACCAGTACACAAGAGGATTAATCCTATAATAACAGGGGCCCATTAGCTCCGCCCCCAGGAAGAAGGAAAGGGAAGTCACTGGTAACAAAGTGACAGATTTATAATATAATATATCCATTATTAAATAGAGGGACGGGCAGGAACCCCCCCCCCCACAACCACCCACAATATATAAATATAAAAACACTGAAAAGAAAATGCCGGAATACAGACGGCAAGCGAAGAAACATGACTGAGGCTCTGCTGGGCTCTGACCTGGAGGACCCTGTAACCAGCACCACATATCGTCATAATATACGGTGGCCAGTTGGATCCATATAGCTGCCCCCCCCCATCCCATCTGTCTTCAATATCTCGCACTTCCAAGAATCCAAACGATCAAAGGCAGACGGGGGGGGCAGCTCTATGGATCCAACAGCCCAACATATGAGCCCGGCTTAACAAAGCTCAAGTACACGTGAGTGTGATACTGCTTAATAATATACACATGTTGGATACATTGGAGTCTGCGCTGTGTGGATTATTCTTTCTTTCGGAAACAATAAGAAGATCATATGATTTTTTTTTTTTGAGAAAGAATTTTACCAGGAAGGATACATTGAGATTTCTCTTGTTTTCAGTGTGTCCTGGGTGGCGAGTCTGTACCGTTAGGTGTCTTGCCCAAGGACAAGTGATTATATATAATCAGACCCAGGACTGGGATTTCATTGGTCGCTGGACTTTACACATTTATAATATTGTATCTGTTTGCTTTTCCCAGCATGCAGCATTCCGTTATTAATCCATAGCTGCAGGATTTTTGCTAAATTACTGTTTGCACCGCTAGGTGTGCGCTAAGCTACATATACTCATCTATAGGTGAGGATTGCACACAAGATGCTCGTTTTGCCTACTGGATCTTCAGGGGTGATATGAATTAATGTAAGTCTGAGAGCAGTGTGCCCAACGCTGGTCCTCAGGTCCCCCGAACATGCCTTGATTACAGGATATGTGAAGCACAGCACAGGTCCTCCGAACAGGCCAGGTTTGCAGGATATCTGAAGCACAGCACAGGGGATATGATTTGCTGCTCAGTGATTGCAGGATTCAGTCTGCATTTCCCCAGAGGAATCCTGAAAACCTGTCCTGTTCGGAGGACCCGAAGACCGTTGAGGGAAACCCTGTCTTAATATGTGATTTCCTAAACAAGCCCCCGGGTGGCGCCGCTGCTCACCTTAATCTGGCCCCATATCTCCGGGGAAGAGATGGAATCACAGATCCATGATGGGAATGGGAAGCTGATTTGCATAAAGAGGAGGAAGATATGGTGATTATATATTAAAGCCGCTGGTGCCAGCAGAGGTCATGTGACTTCATACAATTTCTCAATATACAAAGATATTTAATGAAGGATAAAGTAAAGCAGCGGCTGATCTGCAGGAGATACAGCGTTTCCTCCGCTCGCAGGATGATCTGCAGGAGATACAGCGTCTCCTCCACTCGCAGGATGATCTATAGGAGGTTTGCACTAAAGCTGTTTAAAAGTCCCACCTATTTCTTGGAGGAAATCTTCCATGACCTCGTTCGGCGGCTTTACACTGGCAGTGCTGCGTGAGATCATCGAGAGTGTCGCTAATTAAACGAAAATGTCTCTTTAAATCTTCAATCTTCCTCTGAATGTCATCATCAAAGACACACTTTGGGTGGTGGGGAGGTGGTGTGAAGTCCGTCAGTGGATCAGTTGTGATGTTGGTGTCTGTTGTTGGGGTTTTATTGCAGCCTGTGGAGTCAGAAACAGAACATCACATTGTGTCACTGGTTAGAATGAAATAAACTGACACATCATACTCTTACACTTTGTTTAGGGACAGGTCGATTTCTTCCTGTTTTTGTGCTATTTTTTTTTCAGAGCGATTCCCTTGCATTAAACTATTTTTTACTCTGGATACACTTTTTCTGGTGATGCCCAAGACGTACGGAGGGGATTTCACAATAGATTGTCGCACATTATTTTGCACAGAGCCTAGTTGACTACATTTAAAGATATATATCCAAGCACACTCACATGCCAGTATTCTGGTCGAGCCAGTCAAAGAAAGCTGCAAAAGTGGAAAACGGAGCAAACCAGGAGCTCCCGATTACCAGCTCTATTACGAGGGAGCCGCTGTGTGTATTGGAATATAGAGAGATCTACTACGACGAATAATAAATAAATATTTGTGACTAAAACCCCAAATGGCCATGTAACAATTGGTGACTGCCACTAGATGTCACTAAAGAGCCACAGGACACTTTTGGCCTGGATGTGACATAAGCCAGCCACCCCAGGAAGATCACATGACATTTATTTATTTATTTATAAAGGATTTTACCAGGAAGGACACATTGAGATTTCTCTCGTTTTCGAGTATGTCCTGGGTTCAAGAACATTGAAGTGTTACAGTTACAGAAATACAAAGTAATACAATGCAAGATATTAACAACACAAATATACAGATTAACAGAAAATAAATATGTAGCAAATATAGTCACTGTGTTACATGATTACAGGTACTTCTGTATATAGTCACTGTGTTACATGTTTACAGGTACATTCTGTATATAGTCACTGTGTTACATGTTTACAGGTTATTCTGTTATAAGTCACTGTGTTACATGTTTACAGGTACATTCTGTATATATCACTGTGTTACATGTTTACAGGCGCATTCTGTATATAGTCACTGTGTTACATGTTTACAGGTACATTCTGTATATAGTCACTGTGTTACATGTTACAGGTGCATTCTGTATATAGTCACTATGTTACATGTTTACAGGTGCATTCTGTATATAGTCACTATGCTACATGTTTACAGGTGCATTCTGTATATAGTCACTGTGTTACATGTTTACAGGCACATTCTGTATATAGTCACTATGTTACATGTTTACAGGTGCATTCTGTATATAGTCACTGGTTACATGTTTACAGGCACATTCTGTATATAGTCCACTGTGTTACATGTTTACAGGCGCATTTATGTATATAGTCACTGTGTTACATGTTTACAGGTGCATTCTTGTATATATCACTATGTTACATGTTTACAGGTGCATTCTGTATATAGTCACTTGCTACATGTTTACAGGTGCATTCTGTATATAGTCACTGTGTTACATGTTTACAGGTGCATTCTGTATATATCACTATTACATGTTTACAGGTGCATTCTGTATATAGTCACTGTTTACATGTTTACAGGCGCATTTTGTATTATAGTCACTGTGTTACATGTTTACAGGTCATTCTGTATATAGTCACTATGTTACATGTTTACAGGTGCATTCTGTATATAGTCACTGTGTTACATGTTTACACAGGCACATTCTGTATATATAGTCACTTATTTACATGTTTACAGGGCATTCTGTATATAGTTCACTGTGTTACATGTTTACAGGCACATTCTGTATATAGTCACTGTGTTACATGTTTACAAGCGCATTTGTGTATATAGTCACTGTGTTACATGTTTACAGGTGCATTCTGTATATAGTCACTGTACATGTTTACAGTGCGATTCTTATATAGTCACTATGTTACAGGTTTACAGGTGCATTCTGTATATAGTCACTGTGTTACATGTTTACAGGCGCATTCTGTATATAGTCACAATGTTACAGGTTTACAGGTGCATTCTGTATATAGTCACTGTGTTACATGTTTACAGGCGCATTTTGTATATAGTCACTGTGTTACATGTTTACAGGTGCATTCTGTATATAGTCACTGTGTTACATGTTTAAAGGTGCATTCTGTATATAGTCACTATGTTACATGTTTACAGGCGCATTCTGTATATAGTCACTGTGTTACATGTTTACAGGCACATTCTGTATATAGTCACTGTGTTACATGTTTACAGGTGCATCCTGTATATAGTCACTGTGTTACATGTTTACAGGTGCATTCTGTATATAGTCACTATGTTACATGTTTACAGGCGCATTCTGTATATAGTCACTATGTTACAGGTTTACAGGTGCATTCTGTATATAGTCACTGTGTTACATGTTTACAGGCGCATTCTGTATATAGTCACTGTGTTACATGTTTACAGGTGCATTCTGTATATAGTCACTGTGTTACATGTTTACAGGCCATTCTGTATATAGTCACTATGTTACATGTTTACAGGCGCATTCTGTATATAGTCACTGTGTACATGTTTACAGGTACATTCTGATATAGTCACTGTGTTACATGTTTACAGGTGCATTCTGTATATAGTCACTGTGTTACATGTTTACAGGCGCATTCTGTATATTAGTCACTGCGTTACATGTTACAGGCGCATTCTGTATATGTCACTGTGTTACATGTTTACAGGCGCATTCTGTATATAGTCACTATGTTACATGTTTACAGGTGCATTCTGTATATAGTCACTATGCTACATGTTTACAGGTGCATTCTGTATATAGTCACTGTGTTACATGTTTACAGGCACATTCTGTATATAGTCACTATGTTACATGTTTACAGGTGCATTCTGTATATAGTCACTGTGTTACATGTTTACAGGCACATTCTGTATATAGTCACTGTGTTACATGTTTACAGGCGCATTTTGTATATAGTCACTGTGTTACATGTTTACAGGTGCATTCTGTATATAGTCACTGTGTTACATGTTTACAGGTGCATTCTGTATATAGTCACTATGTTACAGTTTACAGGTGCATTCTGTATATAGCCACTGTGTTACAGTTTAACAGGCGCATTTTATATAGTCACAATGTACAGGTTTACAGGTGCATCTGTATATAGTCACTGTGTTAACATGCTTACAGGCGCATTTTGTATATAGTCACTGTGTTACATGTTTAAGGTTGCATTCTGTATATAGCACTGTGTTACATGTTTAAAGTGCATTCTGATTATAGTCACTATTTATATGTTTACAGGCGCATTCTGTATATAGTCACTGTGTTACATGTTTACACGCACATTCTGGTATATAGTCACTGTTTACATGTTTACAGGTGCATCCTGTATATAGTCACTGTGTTACATGCTTACAGGTGCATTTGATATAGTCACTATGTTACATGTTTACAGGCGCATTCTGTATATAGTCACTATTTACATGTTTACAGGTGCATTCTGTATATACACTGTGTTACATGTTACAGGTGCATTCTGTATATTAGTCACTGTGACATGTTACAGTGCATCTGTATATAGTCACTAGGTTACATGTTTACAGGTGCATCTCTGTAATAGTCACTAGGTTACATGTTTACAGGCGCATTCTGTATATAGTCACATGTTACATGTTTACAGCACATTCTGTAATAGTCACTATGTTACATGTTTACAGGCGCATTCGTATATAGTCACTGTGTTACATGTTACAGGTGCATTCTGTATATAGTCACTGTGTTACATGTTTACAGGTGCATTCTTATATAGTCACTGTGTACATGTTTACAGGTGCATTCTGTATATAGTCACTTGTTACATGTTTACAGGTGCATTCTGTATATAGTCACTGTGTACATGTTTACAGGCACATTCTGTATATATAGTCACTATGTTACATGTTTACAGGCGCATTCTGTATATATAGTCACTGTGTTACATGTTTACAGGCGCATTCTGTATATAGTCACTGTGTTACATGTTTACAGGTGCATTCTGTATATAGTCACTGTTACATGTTTACAGACGCATTCTGTATATAGTCACTTTACATGTTTACAGGTGCATTCTGTATATAGTCACTGTGTTACATGTTTACAGTGCATTCTGTATATAGTCACTGTTTACATGTTTACAGGCGCATTCTGTATATAGTCACTGTGTTACATGTTACAGGTGCATTCTGTATATAGTCACTGTTACATGTTTACAGGCGCATTCTGTATATAGTCACTGTGTTACATGTTTACAGGTGCATTCTGTATATAGTCACTGTGTTACATGTTTACAGGCGCATTCTGTATATAGTCACTATGTTACATGTTTACAGGTGCATTCTGTATATAGTCACTTGTTACATGTTTACAGGCGCATTCTGTATATAGTCACTATGTTACATTTACAGGTGCATTCTGTATATAGTCACTGTGTTACATGTTTACAGGCGCTTCTGTATATAGTCACTTGTTACATGTTTACAGGCGCATTCTGTTTATATAGTCACTATGTTACATGTTAACAGTCATTCTGTATATAGTCACTGTTTACATGTTACAGACGCATTCTGTATATAGTCACTGTTACATGTTTACAGGTGCATTCTGTATATAGTCACTGTGTTACATGTTTACAGGTGCATTCTGTATATAGTCACTGTGTTACATGTTTACAGGCGCATTCTGTATATAGTCACTGTGTTACATGTTTACAGGTGCATTCTGTATATAGTCACTGTGTTACATGTTTACAGGCGCATTCTGTATATAGTCACTGTGTTACATGTTTACAGGTGCATTCTGTATATAGTCACTGTGTTACATGTTTACAGGCGCATTCTGTATATAGTCACTGTGTTACATGTTTACAGGTGCATTCTGTATATAGTCACTATGTTACATGTTTACAGGCGCATTCTGTATATAGTCACTATGTTTACATGTTTACAGGTGCATTCTGTATATAGTCACTGTGTTACATGTTTACAGGCGCATTCTGTATATAGTCACTGTGTTACATGTTTACAGGCGCATCTGTATATAGTCACTGTTACATGTTTACAGGTGCATTCTGTATATAGTCACTGTGTACATGTTTACAGGTGCATTCTGTATATAGTCACTGTGTTACATGTTTACAGGTGCATTCTGTATATAGTCACTGTTACATGTTTACAGGTGCATTCTGTATATAGTCACTGTGTTACATGTTTACAGGTGCATTCTGTATATAGTCACTGTGTTACATGTTTACAGGTGCATTCTGTATATAGTCACTATGTTACATGTTTACAGGCGCATTCTGTATATAGTCACTATGTTACATGTTTACAGGTGCATTCTGTATATAGTCACTGTGTTACATGTTTACAGGCGCATTCTGTATATAGTCACTGTGTTACATGTTTACAGGCGCATTCTGTATATAGTCACTGTTTACATGTTTACAGGTGCATTCTGTATATAGTCACTGTGTTACATGCTTACAGGCGCATTCTGTATATAGTCACTGTGTTACATGTTTACAGGTGCATTCTGTATATAGTCACTGTTACATGTTTACAGGTGCATTCTGTATATAGTCACTGTGTTACATGCTTACAGGTGCATTCTGTATATAGTCACTGTGTTACATGTTTACAGGCGATTCTGTATATAGTCACTGTGTTACATGTTTACAGGCGCATTCTGTATATAGTCACTGTGTTACATGTTTACAGGCGCATTCTGTATATAGTCACTATGTTACATGTTTACAGGTGCATTCTGTATATAGTCACTGTTTACATGTTTACAGGTGCATTCTGTATATAGTCACTGTGTTACATGTTTACAGGTGCATTCTGTATATAGTCACTGTGTTACATGTTTACAGGCGCATTCTGTATATAGTCACTGTGTTACATGTTTACAGGCGCATTCTGTATATAGTCACTGTGTTACATGTTTACAGGTGCATTCTGTATATAGTCACTGTGTTACATGTTTACAGGCGCATTCTGTATATAGTCACTGTGTTACATGTTTACAGGTGCATTCTGTATATAGTCACTTGTTACATGTTTACAGGTGCATTCTGTATATAGTCACTTGTTACATGTTTACAGGTGCATTCTGTATATAGTCACTGTGTTACATGTTTTACAGGACATTCTGTATATAGTCACTATGTTACATGTTTACAGGCGCATTCTGTATATATAGTCACTGTGTTACATGTTTACAGGCGCATTCTGTATATAGTCACTGTGTTACATGTTTACAGGTGCATTCTGTATATAGTCACTGTTACATGTTTACAGGCGCATTCTGTATATAGTCACTGTTACATGTTTAACAGGTGCATTCTGTATATAGTCACTGTGTTACATGTTTACAGGTGCATTCTGTATATAGTCACTGTGTTACATGTTTACAGGCGCATTCTGTATATAGTCACTGTGTTACATGTTTACAGGTGCATTCTGTATATAGTCACTGTGTTACATGTTTACAGGCGCATTCTGTATATAGTCACTGTGTTACATGTTTACAGGTGCATTCTGTATATAGTCACTGTGTTACATGTTTACAGGCGCATTCTGTATATAGTCACTGTGTTACATGTTTACAGGTGCATTCTGTATATAGTCACTATGTTACATGTTTACAGGCGCATTCTGTATATAGTCACTATGTTACATGTTTACAGGTGCATTCTGTATATAGTCACTGTGTTACATGCTTACAGGCGCATTCTGTATATAGTCACTGTGTTACATGTTTACAGGCGCATTCTGTATATAGTCACTATGTTACATGTTTACAGGTGCATTCTGTATATAGTCACTGTGTTACATGTTTACAGACGCATTCTGTATATAGTCACTGTTACATGTTTACAGGTGCATTCTGTATATAGTCACTGTTACATGTTTACAGGTGCATTCTGTATATAGTCACTGTGTTACATGTTTACAGGCGCATTCTGTATATAGTCACTGTGTTACATGTTTACAGGTGCATTCTGTATATAGTCACTGTGTTACATGTTTACAGGCGCATTCTGTATATAGTCACTGTGTTACATGTTTACAGGTGCATTCTGTATATAGTCACTGTGTTACATGTTTACAGGCGCATTCTGTATATAGTCACTGTGTTACATGTTTACAGGTGCATTCTGTATATAGTCACTATGTTACATGTTTACAGGCGCATTCTGTATATAGTCACTATGTTACATGTTTACAGGTGCATTCTGTATATAGTCACTGTGTTACATGCTTACAGGCGCATTCTGTATATAGTCACTGTGTTACATGTTTACAGGCGCATTCTGTATATAGTCACTATGTTACATGTTTACAGGTGCATTCTGTATATAGTGACTGTTACATGTTTACAGGTGCATTCTGTATATAGTCACTGTGTTACATGCTTACAGGCGCATTCTGTATATAGTCACTGTGTTACATGTTTACAGGTGCATTCTGTATATAGTCACTGTGTTACATGTTTACAGGCGCATTCTGTATATAGTCACTGTGTTACATGTTTACAGGTGCATTCTGTATATAGTCACTATGTTACATGTTTACAGGCCATTCTGTATATAGTCACTGTGTTACATGCTTACAGTGCATTCTGTATATAGTCACTGTGTTACATGTTTACAGGCGCATTCTGTATATAGTCACTATGTTACATGTTTACAGGTGCATTCTGTATATAGTCACTGTGTTACATGTTTACAGGTGCATTCTGTATATAGTCACTGTGTTACATGTTTACAGGTGCATTCTGTATATAGTCACTTGTTACATGTTTACAGGTGCATTCTGTATATAGTCACTGTTACATGTTTACAGGTGCATTCTGTATATAGTCACTGTGTTACATGTTTACAGGTGCATTCTGTATATAGTCACTGTGTTACATGTTTACAGGCGCATTCTGTATATAATTAATGAATTGGAGAATCAAACCTTTATGGATAATTTGACTACAAATGATAGAAAGGCATTGAGAGAAATGGAAATGGATATAAAAACTAATTATAAAACAATCAGACAAAGGTGGCAACATTGTCTTAATGTCAACAGCTAACTCTGAGAGTATGGTAATGAATATCCTCAATGATACTTTGACTTATACCAGGCTCTTGATTGATCCGACAATGCTCTTCTTTGAACAGTTGAAAACTTTGGTGAATACTGCATTTGACTCGTTAATTTAAAAATCTGAACATGACTTTTTGCTTCAACCTAGTCCTACTCTGGTGACTTTTTATTGCATTCCAAAGACACACGAACACTTAAAGGAACCCGCAGGGAGACCTATCATTTCCGGGAATGATAATTTAACTCAAAGTATGAGTATTTTTCTTGATAAAATTCTACGGAAGTAAGTTGTAGCACTACCTTCTAAGAGATACAAAACAGACCCTACAGATTTTAAAAGACAAACATTGTGTTAACAATTCTTTATTGTGTAGCTTAGATGTGGAATCTTTGTATTCGTATACAATATTTAATAATATAATAATATATAACATAATAATATATATTTAATATATTAAGTATTTATGTATCTATATTAAGTATTTCTCCATAAAACTTAGCCCCCTGTTATCCTAGAGATCTTCCACATCAATCGATCCTTGATTGTCGGTGACAGAAATATTTAGGACAAATTGGATTTTTATCTGCAATAGATCGTTAATTCCTCCTTAACATTTTTAGATCTCAAGACCTAGATTGAACACCGGGTGCCGACGGACAGACAACCCCTAATGAAATCGGCAGGACACACATGCACAATTGCGGACAATGGAACTGTGCGGCCCAGAGTGACCCGCACGCCAAAAATCCAGGAAGACACTAAGCATGCGGTTCAGAGTGACCCGCACACCAAGAATCCAGAAGACATCATAATGAAAGACGTCCAAACACAGCTGCATCGGGACAAAAAAGCCATATAAAGACAGACATTCATATAAGACATTTTATTGATACTTTTTATCAGAGACTGTTCGAGGACACTAACTGAGGAAGCCGGCCGGCGAAAACGCGTTTTGAGTGGCTCTCGTTTTAGTGGTTACTCTCTTAATATATTTGAATTTTACCATATGGTTTATTTTTATATGAATAAATTTGGAAAATTATTAGCAGCATCTCGTCCCGCTGCCTGTTCTATTTTTATTTTATTTTTCATCAGTACCTGATTAGGGATGAGCCGAACACCCCCTGAGTTCGGGTCGGGTCCGGACCCGAACCCCCATGCAAGTCAATGGGGCTGAAAATTAGGTTTTTTAGAGTGCCCTCCAAGAGGGCATATATAATACATATTTGCCATAAAAGGTGTATGGGGGTCCGGGTAGTGCCCTGGGGGACAGGAAACAAGGACAAAAAGTAAAAAAAAAAAAGTTTTTAAAGGGACAGTGAGTTTTCCATGAAATAAGGGTTAAAAATAAAAACCAAAAATTCCTTCAAATATCGTGCCTAGGAGGTCCCCATAACCTGCCCGTGAAGTGGCGGATTTCTAGGATGTATAGAAATATGTAAAAAACTAAAAATTACATTTCAAATGACAGTAAATGCTTTTCCTTTAATCTATCCATAAACAACTGCTTGGGGCGGCAGTCTGTATGAAAAGAGGAGACATTTTCGCACACGCAGAAAAAGTTTACAGATTTTTTGGCGGTGAAAAGCAGGAGAATGACTGGAGAATGGAAAATTCTAGACCAAATAGCCGATTTGGAAAGTGAGATAAATGGGAGAATTTTTCTGGTTCGGCTATTTTGACCTAGAATTTTCCATTCTCCAGTCATTCTCCTGGTTTTCACCTTTCTCTGAACAACCCTGAGAGAGAGGTGAAAGCCAAGAGAACTGGCAGGAGAAGAGAACAATCTAGACCAAAAGCCGATTTGGAAAGTGAGATAAATGGGAGAATTTTTCTGGTTTGGCTATTTTGACCTAGAATTTTCACTTCTCCAGTTATTCTCCTGCTTTTCACCGCTCTCTGAATAACCCTGTGAATGTTTAATCCCGAGGTGAAAAATAACATTGCTTTAGATTTTTTTCAAACACCAGTTAAATGCAGCATATTAGGATGTTTTAGGCTAGGGTCAGACCAGCGCACTTTTAACGTGCGTTCTGGCGCACTTAATCACGGCTGCACTAGCAGCAAATGACGGGCAATGACGGCCAATATACGAAGTACGGTCGCACGAAAGTCCGGCCGCGCAACGCAAGTGAAAAATGAACGCATTTTTTCGAGAACGCAGAACCGCTAGTACGGACGTACAGAGTGCGCTGCGTCCACTAGCGGCGTGTGTGTGTGATTTGGAGACGTCAGACGCTGCTCATGTCCGGCCAACATAACGTCCAGACACCCAAAGTTTCCTGGTTTGGATCCGTAAAAAATCACGCACAAACATGCGCATCGTATGACCGTTTTCGCGTATTCCGTGAAAAAATATGTCAATGCGTTCGGACGCACTTTTTTACGTTCCCGTGTAAAAATGCTTTCGTTTGACCCTAGCCTTAGGGAAATTAATTCTCAAATCTCAATCGCAGACACCATCCCACCCCCTCACTATATTGTACAATGTATCAAATTGATTACCAGACTAAAAACACCTGGTGTTATGCCCGTTTGTGAACATAGGTCATTTAGAGTTGATAATCTTTCCACGTACACATTAGTTTTTAATTCAATATCTAATAAACCGCTGCTTATAATATTCTGCAGTAAAGAGTCTCTTTACTTCTAGATTTTTTTAGTATTTTTTTAAGCATTTTTTATACTTTTTTCAAAATTTCTTTTTTTCCAACCCGAACCGAACACGCCCAAAAAAAGTTCGAAATTCGCGAACTTTTGAACTGCCAAAGTTCGGGTCGAACTCCGAACCGTCCGAACCCGAACAGCTCATCCCTATACCTGATGGCATCAGGTCCATCTCTTCCCCTTCTTGGAATGTACATAGCACCTCGTTCTACTACCGAGAAAGCTACACTCTAGAAGCTACATTAAGGAGAGGAGGAAGAAACATCACCACCAAAATATGAGTATCCAATTCTTATTTTGAATTTTATTTCCAGAGTGTTTTTCTCAGTGTTAGATATAAAAAAACATATATATACAGTATATACACCTGAAAAATTGATTTATGTTAATATTTGTTTCAATTCAAAATGTACTTTTGTGTTATACACATTGTACTCTAATTAATCTTTGTTACACATAAAGGTGCGCCAGGAATTTACTTCACATTTCTCTTCATATTATTGTGTCCTTGGAAGCGTGTGGACACTTTCTTTTCCGCTACGGCAGCACTGACCCTAAAAATTCACCTAATATAGAAGCGCTGCCTTCACACACACACCTTGTCATAATAATTTACTAGTTCTGCCCATTTCCCTATTAGTTGGTGCATTCTATCGATTTTTTGGGGGGGTTTTCTGCACTTTAAGGCTAGGGTCAGACGAACGCAGTTTTAACGTGCGTTTAGCCGCACAAAATCACGGCCGTGCTAGCAGCAAATGACGTCCAATGCCGGGGAACACACGAAGTACGGCCGCACGAAAGTTCGTCCGCGCAACGCAAGTGGCAAACGAACGCATTTTTTCGAGAACGTCAAACCGCTACTACTGACGTACAGAGTGCGCTGCGGCCGCATAGCGGCGTGTTTGCGTGATTGGGAGACTTCAGACGCTGCTAATGTCCGGCCAACATAACGTCCAGACGCAAAAAGTGTTTTATTGTTGATCCGTACAAAATCACGGACGAAAAGGCGCATCGTATGACCGCTATCGCGTATTCCGTGAAAAAATATGTCCGTTCGTTCGACCGCACTTTTCCACGGTCGACGCGAAAAATGCGTTCGTCTGACCCTAGCCTAAGGCTGGGGTCAGACGAGCGTGATTTCTACGGACTGTACGTGCAGTACGGACATCGTCAGTACGGATGACGCAGTAGTGGTCACACAGTCCGTTTTTTCACTGAAGTTATTTTTGACGGATGTAGGAGGGGAAAATAAATTACAATGAAAAAACATTCTGTCTGTCAAAAATGCTGGACGTATAAATGCAGTCCGTCTGACCATGCTCCATCACTCACACACAAAGCTATGCAGACGTTGTGGATGTGGCGCACTCCGCACGTCCGTTCTAGCAGTATTATGTTCTTGCCTAACCTGCGTCCGTTTGCAGCGTCCGTCATGCGTCCGCAGTTCAGTGCGGACGTACTTCGTGTGTGGGGCTCCATTTAACACAATTGTATGCTATCACGGACGTACTTATGTGCGGCAACACGGACGTTAACACTGCGCTCGTCTGACCCCAGCCTAAGGGGACTAAGAATGATGGGAGTTGTAGTTCTAACTACTAATGTTCCTCCATTTCTTGTTTGCTAATGGCTGGTTTTATATTTTCTGTTCATGTGGTGTGGGAATGTAGATCACTTTATGGCATGCGTAAGGTCATGTAGACCAAAAAGGCGCCTGTGTTCATTTTTTTATCCCAGCCTAATAAAGATTTTTGTTTTACAATATCCAATCGGCCCCTTATCATCCTGAAACACATGTTCCTGGGCATGTTACAGTTATAAACAGACCCCATGTCACCTCATGGCCAAAACAGGGGTCCTCATTAGGGATGAGCTGTTCGGTTCGGACGGTTCAGAGTTCGACCCGAACTTAGCCTGTTCGATTAGATCGTGAACACCGAACATTTCCGGGCGTTCGCCGCATGTTCGCCCACAATGCACTTTTCCACTGGCCTGAAGCTCGTAATTGGCTACAGTCTTGCACCTGACCACAGGCCTGGTGCAAGACTGGTTCAACAATATGCCAATCACAGCTCAGAGTCCTAATTGGGCAAATTTTGCCCAATCATGGGCTCACAGAGCTAAGTCCCGAAGCACACTATATAACGTTTCCACGCGCCGTTTCTGCACGCATTTTGAGAGGAGATTTCAGAGGAGATTGTTGTGTGTTGTTACTGCCGGTCTGCCACGCTACTGGGGGGATCTGGGGGTGTCTCATTTCTACCAAATATCAGAGAATTTAGGTGATGTGTGTCTTGTCACTGTGCCAGCAAGTATTTTTGGGGGTTACAAATTTCTTTTAAAACATTTGTGAATTGAGGTGATCTGTGTCTTGTCACACAACCAGTACCACGCAGTATTTTGGGGGACACTAATTTCTACAAAACATTTGTGAATTGAGGTGATCTGTGTCTTGTCACACATCTAGTACCACGCGGTATTTTGGGTGTCACTAATTTTTACAAAACATTTGTGAATTGAGGTGATCTGTGTCTTGTCACACATCCAGTGCCACGCAGTATTTTGGGGGTCACTAATTTCTACAAAACATTTGGGAATTGTTATAATCTGTGTGTTCTCACTGGCTGCCGCCCATCAAGGGGTCTCACTGAATTATAGGAGGTTTCACTGACACCCATCAAGGGGTCTCACTGATTTATAGGAGGTGTCTGAGACTTGTAATCTGTGTCTTGTCACTGGCTGCCAGCTATCAGGGTGTCTCACTGAGTTATACCAGAGTTCTTTAAATCTTTAATCTTTATACCAGAGTTGAATCAGAGTTCTGTATATATTAATCTATATATCACTCACCATGTCTGAAAGAACAAAAAGGACAGGCAGATGCTCCCAGACACAGATAAGAGGGCAAGCAGCCCCTGTGTCGGGAGGCTGTGCCTCTGGTCGTGGTGGACGTGGTACATCCTCTGCAGGGGCATGCTTGTCCTTTCTAACTGGTGCTGGCCGTCTTAAGCAGCAGCAACATACAGAGGACTTGGTGGATTGGCTAACCAGGCCATCCTCATCCTCCGAGTCCTCTGCCAGCCAGGCTTCTAGTGCTTTACAGTCCACCTCAGCTGCCAAAGCATCTAATGCAGCCTCCATGTCCACAGACACTCCTGCCGTAGCCTCGCTATCACACACGGAGGCGTCAGCTGAATTGTTTGACTACAATGAGAGTGACATGCTGCTTGAGGATGCGCAGCAAGTACAGTGCTCTGATTCAATCTCTGAGGTCGAGGAAGGGAGTATAATCAACCTAGAGGAAGGGGGTGCCAGTGATGACACACAAATAACTGGCACTCATGTTGCCCCAGCAGCTGCAGCATACTGCCAAGTTGGCTCCAGTGATGAGGAGATAGGGGGTGATGATGACAATGATGATGAGGTCACTGACTCCACCTGGGTGCCTGATCGAACAGAGGAATTAAGTGAGGAAGAGGGGGAGGAGGAGGCACAGCGAACACGAGGCACAACATCCTCTGTGACCAACCGTAGCACTAGCCAGTCCAAGGAATCACATGTCAGAGCTGCTCCGGTGCAGAGCGCTGTTGTCTCAAAGAACACATGCAGGAACTCTGTTGTCTGGGAGTTCTTTAAGAAATGTGCAGTAGAGCGCAGTGTTGCTATTTGTAATCTATGTCAGATGAGGCTTAAGCGTGGGAAAGATACCGGACACTTGGGTACCACGTGCTTGAGGCAACATATGAACAACTGCCACACATCCCGTTGGAGCAAAACTTTGCGTAGGTCCTCCTCCTCATCATCTGTCTCTACCCCCACTGTTTGTCCTGCCATGTCATTGCCTACAACCTCCACCAACAGGGATGATGCTACAGTAATGGATGTACAAGGTCCTTCCTCACAATGTGACATCATCCCAGCAGCTGAAGATTTACGCAGTCAGATTACGTTGCCGCAGTTGCTGCAGCGAAAGAAAAAATATAGTCCCAACCATCCCCAAGCACAGCGTCTAAATGCCAGCTTAGCAAAATTACTCGCATTGCAGCTGCTGCCTTTCCAGCTGGTGGACTCTGCTTCCTTCCGTGAATTTGCTGAATGTGCTGTACCACAGTGGCAGGTTCCAAAATGCCATTACTTTTCACGCAAGGCCATTCCAGCACTATACCAGCACGTGGAAGACAATGTTATCCAGTCATTGAGAAAGGCAGTCAGCAGCAAGGTGCATGTGACTTTAGACACGTGGTCCAGCAAGCATGGACAGGGTCGTTACATTTCCTTCGCGGCACACTGGGTAACTCTGATTGCTGCAGGGAGGGATCCGAGATGGGGCTCTGTGCTGGAGCTTGTTCATCCACCACGCCTCCAGAAAGCTGCTTGTATGAGGTCTGTCTGCTCCACCACCTCTCCCTCTTCCTCCTCCTCCTCCTCCTCCTCCTTCTCTGTCTCTGGCGAAGTGGCAGTTAAACCGACGCCTGACAGGGTCTACGCAATGGTTTGTTTAGGGGACAGGAGCCACACAGGACCAGAAATTCTGTCAGCTCTGCAGGGGCAGGCGCAGAGATGGTTAACACCATGCCAGCTTCAGCTGGGAATGATCGTCTGTGATAATGGCAGCAACCTTCTCTCCACCCTACGCAAGGGTAAATTGACGCATGTACCATGCCTAGCACACGTCCTAAATCTAGTGGTACAGCATTTCCTAACCAAGTACCCAGGGCTGCCAGAGCTTCTCATCCAGGCCAGAAAAGTCTGCAGCCACTTCAGACGGTCATTCCCAGCAAGAGTTCGCCTTGCAGAAATTCAAAGAGAATTCCACCTTCCCACAAACCGTCTGATCTGTGACATGCCCACCAGGTGGAACTCGACATTAGCAATGCTGCAGCGTCTGCACAAGCAGCAGAGGGCCATCAACGAGTACCTGTGTGAGTATGGCACAAGGACAGGTTCAGGTCAACTTGGTTTTTCCCCCCCGCAGTGGCTGATGATCAAGGATGCATGCACTGTACTGTCACCATTTGAGGAGGCAACGAGGATGGTGAGCAGGGACAGTGCATGCATCAGTGACACAATTCCTTTAGTGTTCCTGCTGGAGCACACTCTGCGGGGAATTATAGATGTGGCTCTAGAGGCAGAGCAGCGGGAGGAAGAGGTGGCCTTCCCTAGCTCTCAAGGCCCCAGTCTTTCCGCAGACAGCATTCCAGCGGGTCCTACTCAGATCAGACAGGAGTAGGATGAGGAGGAGGAGGAGGCAGAATATTTAGTAGTGGGGGCATTGAAGGTGGGGATTCCTCAAGGGAGGGTTTCGTGTGCCCAGAAACACAAGGGCTAGTGCGTAGCTGGGAGGAGGAAGTGCACGATACGGTCATCCTCATTGACCAGGAAGACTCGGAAGCTAATGCCACCTCCAACCTATGCTGCATGGGCTCCCTAATGATGCAAAGCCTGCTAAAGGACCCCAGGATTCGTGCTATCAAGGAGAGGGATCATTACTGGTTGGCAACCCTTCCTGATCCACGATACAAGGGTAAAGTTGCAGAGCTCATCCTGCCCGCACAGAGGGAGCACAGGATGAAAAAACTTGAGGACGCTCTAATGCGACACTTGTGTATCACCTTTCCAGGCACTGGTAGATTACCAAGTGCTGACACACATGCTTCTGAGGCTGCGGATGATCAGAGGAATAGTGGTGAAGGCCAGGGCCGCTTGACTGATGCATTTTTTAATTTTTTTAGTCCTCGATGCCCAGGGACGTCAAATGTAGGCACCCATTGCCAGCGTCTTCACCATATGGTGCAGGACTACCTAAGGGCAAGGGCAGACCTGGATACCTTTCCAGCAGATGATCCACTGGTTTATTGGGTGTTGAGATTGGATCACTGGCCAGAACTTAGCCAATATGCTATTCAGTTACTAGGTTGCCCTTCATCTAGCGTGCTTTCTGAAAGGACGTTCAGTGCCGCTGGAGGTTTTGTCACAGACAAAAGAGTGCGTCTGTCCACCGACTCTGTAGACCGGCTGACATTTATAAAAATGAATCAGTCCTGGATCAGCAGCTATCAATCCCCTGATGCTGAAGTAATGGAATAGATCGGGGATGTCCTCTTCTGCATTCACAAAACATCCAGCACTGAACTCTTCCACAATACCACAAAAGGGTTACGGTGTGAAGGAACTTGCTGCCATGAAAGGTACAATATTTGGCTGCACTGACGCCTGTGCCAGATTTATATCATTTAAATTTTTTGAACCGCAGGGTCCAACCCTGCACTCTTCCACAATACCACAGAGGGGTTACTGTATTATGATGGCACTTGCAGGCCTGGCATTAAAGGCACACTATCTGGGTGCACTGACGCCCATTACCAGATAAAAAACTTTTCAATATAGGACCACATGGTCCACCCCTGCATTCTTCCACAATACCACAGAGGGGTTACTGTATGATGATACTTGCTGGCCTTGCACCAAAGGCACAATATCTGGGTGCACTGACGCCTTGACCAGAATCATATCTTTTCAATATAGGACCACATGGTCCACCCCTGCATTCTTCCACAATACCACAGAGGGGTTACTGTATGATGATACTTGCTGGTCTGGCACCAAAGGCACAATATCTGGGTGCACTGACGCCTTGACCAGAATCATATATTTTTAATATAGGACCACATGGTCCACCCCTGCATTCTTCCACAATACTACAGAGGGGTTACTGTATGATATACTTGCTGGCCTGGCAGTCTTGCACCAAAGGCAGAATATCTGGGTGCACTGACGCCTTGACCAGATGCATATCTTTTTAATTTCCAGAATTCGGCCATTTCTTACCGCTGTCACCACAAAACAACTCATACACGCCCTGGTAATCTCCCGACTCGACTATTGCAATAATCTCTTATCTGGCCTCCCTCTGTCCCGCCTCTCCCCCCTACAATCCATCCTGAACGCCTCCGCCAGGCTAATTCACCTCACCCGCCGCTCTGTCTCTGCCGCTCCCCTCTGCGAGTCCCTTCACTGGCTCCCCATCCACTGCAGAATTAAGTTCAAAATCCTTATCCTTACCTACATAACCCTCACTAACTCAGCTCCCCACTACCTGTCCTCACTAATCACCAAATACACCCCAGCCCGCTCCCTAAGGTCAAACAGTGACCTGCGCCTAGCTTCTCCCCGCATCACCTCTTCCCATGATAGACTGCAGGATTTCTCACGCGCAGCCCCCACTCTCTGGAACGCTCTCCCTCGTACTGTCAGACTTTCCCCGAACTTCTCTTCCTTCAAACGCTCCCTGAAAACATTCCTATTTAGGGAAGCCTACCCCCCAACTCACTGACACAACCATCAATCACTCTCACCTTACAGTCCTCTCCTCCTGTTTCCAACCCCAACCCTCCCAGATTGTGAGTTCCTACGGGAATAGGGCCTCATCTCCTCCTGTACTGTTTGTCAAATGTTGTTCAATGTATTGTAACCCTGTCTATACTGTGCTTATTGTACAGCGCTGCGGAATATGCTGGCGCTTTATAAATAAAGAATAATAATAATAATATAGGACCGCAAGGTTCACCCCTGCATTCTTCCACAATACCACAGAGGGGTTACTGTATGATAGTACTTGCAGGCCTGGCACCAAAAGCACAATATTTGGGTGCACTGCCACTGATGCCTGTATCAGATTCATATCCTCAGAAGGGTTACGGTGTAACGGCACTGTTGGAGACGCTAAAGGACCAATTTTGAAGCACCTATTGTTACTTTCATCCAAATCCTGCATAAGTTTCACAATAATTTAGCCAAAAAAATCAGTAAACTTTTTCTGCGTGTGCGAAAATGTCTCCTCTTTTCATACAGACTGCCGCCCCAAGCAGTTGTTTATGGATAGATTAAAGGAAAAGCATTTACCGTCATATGAAACGTAATTCTTTTGTTTTTAAGTGTTCTATACATCCTAGAAATCCGCCACTTCACGGGCAGGTTATGGGGATCTCCTAGGCACGATATTTGAAGGAATTTTTCGTTTTTATTTTTAACCCTTATTTCATGGAAAACTCACTGTCCCTTTAAAAACGTTTTTTTTTAAAACTTTTTGTCCTTGTTTCCTGTCCCCCAGGGCACTACCCAGACCCCCATACACCTTTTATGGCAAATATCTAGCATATATGCCCTCTTGGAGGGCACTCTAAAAACCGAATTTTCAGCCCCATTGACTTGCATGGAGTTCGAGTTCGGGTTCGGACCCGAACATATGGGAAGTTCGGGTTTGGCCCGAACCGAACTCGGGGGGTGTTCTGCTCATCCCTAGTCCTCATACCTAGCAGGCACCCTGTGCCCCTCCACAATCTATAGAAGAGGTCGCCAGGCTCCTAAACAGGAATCGCCAGACCCAAAGACTGGGCAGCAGGTCCCTGTCTAGGCTCCAAAAATGAGGTCCCAAAACCTTAAAGCAGCTTTCAGTGGGTGTTCGTTTTCCCTTCTCCCAGTGTGGGTGAGAGACGAGTCAGATTAGTTGGAGCTAGGGTTGCCAGATCCTCCATGTTTTTCTGGACATAGAATTTATTCATGCTGATGGACAATGCGTGATATCTATAACCCTGCAGCATGTGGAATCCATACACTGCCGGTGAGAAATCAGAACGGAATCCCAGGTGATCTGCCCTGACTATATAACACATTTCTCTCCAGCAGCATATGAACCATACATACTGCGGGGCAGCATCGTCCCTGTGCTCTCCCTCTGCATGAAATAATATATGTCTAGGAAAATATGGCTGGTTTGGCAACCCTAGTTGGTGCCAGAGGTACCTGTGATTGTGGAGCGGCTGAGGTAGTACAGGGACACTGGTAGTAAGAGAGTTTGTTTATGTCTTGCACAGAGATGTGCTCATTGTGTAAAGAATGGATTTGGTTGTTGATGTACTTAGAGTTGTGGTTTCAGTTGTACCTGTGGTTTGAGTTGTATCTGTGATTTCAGTTGTATCTGTGATTTCAGTTGTATCTGTGATTTCAGTTGTATCTGTGATTTCAGTTGTATCTGTGATTTCAGTTGTAGCCGTGGTTTGAGTTGTATCTGTGATTTCAGTTGTATCTGTGATCTCAGTTGTATCTGTGATTTCAGTTGTATCTGTGATTTCAGTTGTATCTGTGATTTCAGTTGTATCTGTGATTTCAGTTGTATCTGTGATTTCAGTTGTATCTGTGATTTCAGTTGTAGCCGTGGTTTGAGTTGTATCTGTGATTTCAGTTGTATCTGTGATCTCAGTTGTATCTGTGATTTCAGTTGTATCTGTGATTTCAGTTGTATCTGTGATTTCAGTTGTAGCCGTGGTTTGAGTTGTATCTGTGATTTCAGTTGTATCTGTGATTTCAGTTGTATCTGTGATTTCAGTTGTAGCCGTGGTTTGAGTTGTATCTGTGATTTCAGTTGTATCTGTGATTTCAGTTGTATCTGTGATCTCAGTTGTATCTGTGATCTCAGTTGTATCTGTGATTTCAGTTGTATCTGTGATTTCAGTTGTAGCCGTGGTTTGAGTTGTATCTGTGATCTCAGTTGTAGCCGTGGTTTCAGTTTCGGGTGTGGTTTGAGTTGTAGCCGTGGTTTCAGTTTCGGGCGTGGTTTGAGTTGTAGCCGTGGTTTGAGTTTCAGGCGTGGTTTGAGTTGTAGCCGTGGTTTGAGTTTCGGGCGTGGTTTGAGTTGTAGCCGTGGTTTCAGTTTCAGGCGTGGTTTGAGTTGTAGCCGTGGTTTCAGTTGTAGCCGTGGTTTCAGTTTCAGGCGTGGTTTGAGTTGTAGCCGTGGTTTCAGTTTCAGGCGTGGTTTGAGTTGTAGCCGTGGTTTGAGTTGTAGCCGTGGTTTCAGTTGTAGCCGTGGTTTGAGTTTCAGGCGTGGTTTGAGTTGTAGCCGTGGTTTCAGTTGTAGCCGTGGTTTGAGTTTCAGGTGTGGTTTGAGTTGTAGCCGTGGTTTGAGTTTCAGGCGTGGTTTGAGTTGTAGCCGTGGTTTGAGTTTCAGGCGTGGTTTGAGTTGTAGCCGTGGTTTCAGTTGTAGCCGTGGTTTGAGTCTCAGGCGTGGTTTGAGTTGTAGCCGTGGTTTGAGTTTCAGGCGTGGTTTGAGTTGTAGCCGTGGTTTGAGTTTCAGGCGTGGTTTGAGTTGTAGCCGTGGTTTGAGTTTCAGGCGTGGTTTGAGTTGTAGCCATGGTTTGAGTTGTAGCCGTGGTTTGAGTTGTAGCCGTGGTTTCAGTTTCGGGCGTGGTTTGAGTTTCAGGCGTGGTTTGAGTTGTAGCCGTGGTTTGAGTTGTAGCCGTGGTTTGAGTTTCAGGCGTGGTTTGAGTTGTAGCCGTGGTTTGAGTTGTAGCCGTGGTTTCAGTTCCGTGTGTGGTCATGGTTGTGGGTGTGGATGCAGTGGTAGTTTGAATAGTTCTGTTTTCTGGATATGAAATAAAGCAGAGAATATTCAGTTAAATTAGCATCTTTCACTATATAATCTTATAAATGTATATTCCTCCCATTCTCTCTCGAAGGTTTTCTACTTAGCTGACATTGAGGCCTGCAGAGAGACATGGCTGCCCCTTTGAAGGACTCTGTGGGTATTTGAACCCCTGAACGATACCAGTGCAGTCCAGTTCTCTATCCGGTGAGCGAGACTCACAGGTTTCAGCTGTTTTTTATTAAGGTCTGGCTCTTCCATGGCTCCTGGGCTTCCTGCTGGAGCCAATGGACCATTAACATACACAGCTCCTGGTAAACACCTGCAGCGCCAAAAAAATCAAGTCCAGAATATTGTAGAATCCAAATATTTTGGATTCTGAGTTAATTGCAACCAGTCAGTTTGGAATATGGGAGGCTTCCGATATTTCAGAAATGGACCTATTCGGCCATTTCCAATATTTGGGTCCGTGATGTAATTAGAGTTAAAGTTACTGTTTCTGCTTGTTTTATGGTTAGGGTTGGGGTTAGTATTGGAATGAAGATTGCTATTAGGGTTAACATTTCTGCTTGTTTTTTAATTAGGGTTGGAGTTATAGTCTGAGTGTCAGTCTCTGCTTGGTGTTTTTTTATCCAGGTTTGGCTGAACTTACTAATTTTTTTTAAGTGTAATATTCAGAATAGTATCCTGAAAAGTGTGTCATTGGAACTGAAAGTATACATTTATTTATTGTGGAGGAAACATCCTTAGGAATTAGTAATAATGAATGATGCTGTATGCAGGGGAAAGGGTGGTCTAAAATCCACAAAAAGAAAATTTTTAGATTTTTCTATTTTAGTGAAAATTGCTTATTTTCTTAGAAAATGGAGTAACGGAGTAACCTTTTCTAATTTTTGTTTGTTTGTTTTATAAATGTATCCCATAGAATATATAACCACAAAGGTTTGGATGATATAATGTGAAAAAAAATTTTTTATGTACTGTAAATGATTGAAATCTGAACTAAAATTTTTATATTTTTTTTACATTTTTTGTTATAGCATTCTAACAGGACATGGCTGTGATGGACTGCCTGCCACCCCGACTGTGTGCCTACATCAGACTCAAGCTTTCTCCAAGCTGGAATCCAAAATCCAGGAACCTCAGCCCAAACCTCCCTAAATTACCAGGCAGAACCAGTAACATTTAGGGCAGGAACAAAAACTCCCAAAATAATAAAGATTTATGCCAAATCACTAGGCAAGACCAGTGTTCAGAGTAACAGTAGAATAACTAAGGGCCCTATTACATTCTTCACGCAAAAATGCACGCGCAACGTGTGAATTTTTGCTCAAAACGTTAAACGTTAACGCGTGTAAATCAACGCTGGTATTACAATCCTCGCGCATTTTGTCATCCATTGAGCTATAACGCACTTAAAACGGATGCGCAAAAACGCATCCGTTGCGTGCAGAAATCAGTGTGCGGACTGTGTTTTTCACGCGATTCAGCCAATCAGAATTAAGAACAATTATCTCCCGTTACGTTTTTGCGCCTGTCAAAGTCAATCTGCGCATATATGCTGCATCAATAATAAAAACACACACAACTTCTCCATTTTATTTGTTTGGGTATGTGTAGAATGTGTAACTATACTTTGCTGCGTGTTTTTTTTGGGCTGGTGTATTTGGTTTCGGGCAGGTTGATAGAATTTGCAGTTAACACCAGCTTTTAGGAGTTGCTAAAATTATGCACGCAACGGCTGTGCGTTACAAACTGCGCATAGATTGTAATACCATCCGCGTACCAGAGCACAAACGCATTTGCGCTCACAATGTTAAGTACAGGACCCGTGAAGTACAGTAAGCTTGTGCAGCGTTCTCGCAGGTTCACCCACGGTAAACGTATATGCGCGTTTGTTGCGCTGACATTGTAATACGACGTTTAGCGCAAAGGGTTTTACCCCTCGAGTTAATGCGTTTTTTGCACCGGCGCAAACGTTTGCGCGAAGATTGTAATAGGGCCCTAACTCTTTACTCAAACAGACATACAGATACAGATATATCAATTAAGGGACAATCCCCCTTCATTAATAAAACACAGATTAGATCAACAGATCCAATAACAGGAGAAGGGACATTCAAACTATGGACAGTTTACACAGACACTAGACAACCCTGATCTTAATCTGTCTTCTTAGAGAAATCTCCCCCCTCATCACACTACATGATGGAAAGCATGTCCACAATAAGTGATGCATGATGCGTGCCCACCAGGATGCCAAGACACAGTTCAACATAAATCCTGGATTCCCTGCACAATCCATTTGGAAAACCCCAGGTAGCAGCTTGGTACTTAATAGGAAGGAGGATAACAGCCAGTCTCCTCCAACTGCCCGGTGACGGCTGAGTCTGTCACAATGGTGTATACCAGTGGTTCCCAACAACAATCTTCAAGTGCCCCTTGTCATGGAGTGGACGTGGCGCTCTGCGCTTCAGACCCCAAGAGACTTTATGTTCATTTATATCGTGTGATTTTAAATATATTTTACATCGTTTGGTTTTAGTTTAAATTAGTTTAGTGTAAATTGCGTAGCTTTAGTTTTAAATATACTTATATTCCTGTAGGTAAATGTGTTTTTGTATAGCCAGTAAACAAGCTTGAGTAGTGTGTGATTTATGCAAAAGGCTGTTATCTGGCTGCATGTTTGATTTCTAGAAATCTGGGATAGTGTTTGTCTTTAATCTGATGTGTTAGAACAATAGATTATGTAAATGTTGTGTGAGCTAAAGTCTAAAGATTGTTTATTGTATTTATCTAACGGACATAATGTAATTAGAGACTTTAGGTACATGTTCACCATTTGGTATGCAAATTATGGCTGTTGGATCTCAGCATAAATAGTGGCATTTTTGTTCATTAAAGAGCTCAGAGAGAGAGAGTCCTGTTGGAACATACAGCCGCGTCTGGTGTCTCCTTCAGCTATGCTACACTACACACTCAACCTCAGAAGGCACAGAGCGGCCTTCTGGAAATTCCTAACGGCTCCAGGGCAGAGAAACAAAAGCAGGCTGGTCAAGCTGATCGAGGCGCTGAGGACAGCGCTCCCAGTAGCCGGGCTGACCACATGAAGGGGTGTCTGGAGAGTCAGGACAGGCGGAAGAGAACGGTTCCGTCACACCCCTAACAGGCCAGGTTTTGAGGATTGTCTTAGGGAAATGCAGACTGGATCCTGCAATCACTGAGCAGCAAATTAGATCACCTGTGCTTCAGCTATTTGGAAAACCTGACCTGTTGGAGGTACTTGAGGACCCCGATTGGGAACCACTGGCGTATACACATAGTTATCACATATAGTGAACCTGCCAAGTCTGCTGAAAAAAGGAATATATAGCATGTTGGGGTCCTATTATTTATTAAACGCCAACACATTCTGCAATGCTGTGCAATGGGTAAAGACAGGACAACTCTACAAAACATACAGGAGGCCGGTCAGTATTCCTGCCAGCAGATACAAAAGGACATGAGGACATGAGGACCCTATTCCCGTGGGAATTTACAATCGCACGGAGTGAGGGGTGGCATTAGTGAGGACAGGTAGTGAGGGGCGGCGTTAGTGAGGATAGGTAGTGAGGAACGGCGTTAGTGAGGACAGGTAGTGAGGGGCAGTGTTAGTGAGGACAGGTAGTGAGGGGCGGCGTTAGTGAGGACAGGTAGTGAGGGGCGGTGTTAGTGAGGACAGGTAGTGAGGGGCGGTGTTAGTGAGGACAGGTAGTGAGGGGCGGTGTTAGTGAGGACAGGTAGTGAGGGGCGGCGTTAGTGAGGACAGGTAGTGAGGGGCGGCGTTAGTGAGGACAGGTAGTGAGGGGTGGGGATAGTGAGGACAGGTAGTGAGGGGCGGCGTTAGTGAGGACAGGTAGTGAGGGGTGGGGATAGTGAGGACAGGTAGTGAGGGGCGGCGTTAGTGAGGACAGGTAGTGAGGGGCGGTGTTAGTGAGGACAGGTAGTGAGGGGCGGTGTTAGTGAGGACAGGTAGTGAGGGGCGGTGTTAGTGAGGACAGGTAGTGAGGGTGGTGTTAGTGAGGACAGGTAGTGAGGGGCGGTGTTAGTGAGGACAGGTAGTGAGGGTGGTGTTAGTGAGGACAGGTAGTGAGGGGCGGTGTTAGTGAGGACAGGTAGTGAGGGGCGGTGTTAGTGAGGACAGGTAGTGAGGGTGGTGTTAGTGAGGACAGGTAGTGAGGGGCAATGTTAGTGAGGACAGGTAGTGAGGGGCAGTGTTAGTGAGGACAGGTAGTGGGGGGCGGCGTTAGTGAGGACAGGTAGTGAGGGCGGTGTTAGTGAGGACAGGTAGTGAGGGGCGGCGTTAGTGAGGACAGGTAGTGAGGGGCGGCATCAGTGAGGACAGGTAGCGAGGGGTGGTGTTAGTGAGGACAGGTAGTGAGGGGTGGCGTTAGTGAGGACAGGTAGTGAGGGGTGGGGTTAGTGATTATAGGTAGTGAGGGGTGAGGTTTGTGAGGACAGGTAGTGAGGGGTGGGGATAGTGAGGACAGGTAGTGAGGGGCGGCGTTAGTGAGGACAGGTAGTGAGGAACGGTGTTAGTGAGGACAGGTAGTGAGGGGTGGGGTTAATGAGGACTGGTAGTGAGGGGTGGGGTTAGTGAGGACAGGTAGCGAGGGGTGGGGTTAGTGAGGACAGGTAGTGAGGGGTGGGGTTACTGATTACACGTAGTGAGGGGTGGGGTTAGTGAGGACAGGTAGTGAGGGGTGGGGATAGTGAGGACAGGTAGTGAGGGGTGGGGTTAGTGAGGACAGGTAGTGAGGGGTGGGGTTAGTGAGGAAAGGTAGTGAGGGGTGGGAATAGGGAGGACAGGTAGTGTGGGGTGGGGTTAGTGAGGACTGGTAGTGAGGGGTGGGGTTAGTGAGGACAGGTAGTGAGGGGTGGGGATAGGGAGGAAAGGTAGTGAGGGGTGTGGTTAGTGATGACTGGTAGTGAGGGGTGGGATTAGTGAGGACAGGTAGTGGGGGGCGGCGTTAGTGAGGACAGGTAGTGAGGAGTGGCGTTAGTGAGGACAGGTAGTGAGGGGCGGCGTTAGTGAGGAAAGGTAGTGAGGGGCGGTGTTAGTGAGGACAGGTAGTGAGGAGCGTTGTTAGTGAGGACAGGTAGTGAGGGGCGGTGTTAGTGAGGACAGGTAGCGAGGGGTGGGGTTAGTGAGGACAGGTAGTGAGGGGTGGGGTTACTGATTACACGTAGTGAGGGGTGGGGTTAGTGAGGACAGGTAGTGAGGGGTGGGGATAGTGAGGACAGGTAGTGAGGGGTGGGGTTAGTGAGGACAGGTAGTGAGGAGCGGTGTTAGTGAGGACAGGTAGTGAGGGGCGGCGTTAGTGAGGACAGGTAGTGAGGGGCGGGTTAGTGAGGACAGGTAGTGAGGGGCGGTGTTAGTGAGGACAGGTAGTGAGGGGCGGTGTTAGTGAGGACAGGTAGTGAGGGGCGGTGTTAGTGAGGACAGGTAGTGAGGGGCGGCGTTAGTGAGGACAGGTAGTGAGGGGCGGCGTTAGTGAGGACAGGTAGTGAGGGGTGGGGATAGTGAGGACAGGTAGTGAGGGGCGGCGTTAGTGAGGACAGGTAGTGAGGGGTGGGGATAGTGAGGACAGGTAGTGAGGGGCGGCGTTAGTGAGGACAGGTAGTGAGGGGCGGTGTTAGTGAGGACAGTAGTGAGGGGCGGTGTTAGTGAGGACAGGTAGTGAGGGGCGGTTTAGTGAGGACAGGTAGTGAGGGGCGGTGTTAGTGAGGACAGGTAGTGAGGGGGGTGTTAGTGAGGACAGGTAGTGAGGGTGGTGTTAGTGAGGACAGGTAGTGAGGGCGGTGTTAGTGAGGACAGGTAGTGAGGGTGGTGTTAGTGAGGACAGGTAGTGAGGGGCGGTGTTAGTGAGGACAGGTAGTGAGGGGCGGTGTTAGTGAGGACAGGTAGTGAGGGTGGTGTTAGTGAGGACAGGTAGTGAGGGGCAATGTTAGTGAGGACAGGTAGTGAGGGGCAGTGTTAGTGAGGACAGGTAGTGGGGGGCGGCGTTAGTGAGGACAGGTAGTGAGGGGCGGTGTTAGTGAGGACAGGTAGTGAGGGGCGGCGTTAGTGAGGACAGGTAGTGAGGGGCGGCGTCAGTGAGGACAGGTAGCGAGGGGTGGTGTTAGTGAGGACAGGTAGTGAGGGGTGGCGTTAGTGAGGACAGGTAGTGAGGGGCGGCGTTAGTGAGGACAGGTAGTGAGGGGCGGTGTTAGTGAGGACAGGTAGTGAGGGGCGGTGTTAGTGAGGACAGGTAGTGAGGGGTGGCGTTAGTGAGGACAGGTAGTGAGGGGTGGGGTTAGTGATTATAGGTAGTGAGGGGTGAGGTTTGTGAGGACAGGTAGTGAGGGGTGGGGATAGTGAGGACAGGTAGTGAGGGGCGGCGTTAGTGAGGACAGGTAGTGAGGAACGGTGTTAGTGAGGACAGGTAGTGAGGGGTGGGGTTAATGAGGACTGGTAGTGAGGGGTGGGGTTAGTGAGGACAGGTAGCGAGGGGTGGGGTTAGTGAGGACAGGTAGTGAGGGGTGGGGTTACTGATTACACGTAGTGAGGGGTGGGGTTAGTGAGGACAGGTAGTGAGGGGTGGGGATAGTGAGGACAGTAGTGAGGGGTGGGGTTAGTGAGGACAGGTAGTGAGGGGTGGGGTTAGTGAGGACAGGAGGTAGTGAGGGGTGGGGATAGGGAGGAAAGGTAGTGAGGGGTGTGGTTAGTGATGACTGGTAGTGAGGGGTGGGATTAGTGAGGACAGGTAGTGGGGGGCGGCGTTAGTGAGGACAGGTAGTGAGGAGTGGCGTTAGTGAGGACAGGTAGTGAGGGGCGGCGTTAGTGAGGAAAGGTAGTGAGGGGCGGTGTTAGTGAGGACAGGTAGTGAGGAGCGTTGTTAGTGAGGACAGGTAGCGAGGGGTGGGGTTAGTGAGGACAGGTAGTGAGGGGTGGGGTTACTGATTACACGTAGTGAGGGGTGGGGTTAGTGAGGACAGGTAGTGAGGGGTGGGGATAGTGAGGACAGGTAGTGAGGGGTGGGGTTAGTGAGGACAGGTAGTGAGGGGTGGGGTTAGTGAGGAAAGGTAGTGAGGGGTGGGAGATAGGAGGACAGGTAGTGTGGGGTGGGGTTAGTGAGGACTGGTAGTGAGGGGTGGGGTTAGTGAGGACAGGTAGTGAGGGGTGGGGATAGGGAGGACAGGTAGTGAGGGGTGTGGTTAGTGATGACTGGTAGTGAGGGGTGGGGTTAGTGAGGACAGGTAGTGGGGGGCGGCGTTAGTGAGGACAGGTAGTGAGGAGTGGCGTTAGTGAGGACAGGTAGTGAGGGGCGGCGTTAGTGAGGACAGGTAGTGAGGGGCGGTGTTAGTGAGGACAGGTAGTGAGGAGCGTGTTAGTGAGGACAGGTAGTGAGGGGTGTTTGTGAGGACAGGTAGCGAGGGGTGGGGTTAGTGAGGACAGGTAGTGAGGGGGGGGTTACTGATTACACGTAGTGAGGGGTGGGGTTAGTGAGGACAGGTAGTGAGGGGTGGGGATAGTGAGGACAGGTAGTGAGGGGTGGGGTTAGTGAGGACAGGTAGTGAGGGGTGGGGTTAGTGAGGAAAGGTAGTGAGGGGTGGGAATAGGGAGGACAGGTAGTGTGGGGTGGGGTTAGTGAGGACTGGTAGTGAGGGGTGGGGTTAGTGAGGACAGGTAGTGAGGGGTGGGGATAGGGAGGACAGGTAGTGAGGGGTGTGGTTAGTGATGACTGGTAGTGAGGGGTGGGGTTAGTGAGGACAGGTAGTGGGGGGCGGCGTTAGTGAGGACAGGTAGTGAGGAGTGGCGTTAGTGAGGACAGGTAGTGAGGGGCGGCGTTAGTGAGGACAGGTAGTGAGGGGCGGTGTTAGTGAGGACAGGTAGTGAGGAGCGTTGTTAGTGAGGACAGGTAGTGAGGGGCGGTGTTTGTGAGGACAGGTAGCGAGGGGTGGGGTTAGTGAGGACAGGTAGTGAGGGGCGGTGTTAGTGAGGACAGGTAGTGAGGAGCGGCGTTAGTGAGGACAGGTAGTGAGGGGCGGTGTTAGTGAGGACAGGTAGCGAGGGGTGGGGTTAGTGAGGACAGGTAGTGAGGGGTGGGATTAGTGAAGACAGGTAGCGAGGGGTGGGGTTAGTGAGGACAGGTAGTGAGGGGTGGGGTTAGTGAGGACAGGTAGTGAGGAGCAGCATTAGGAAGGACAGGTAGTGAGGAGCGGGGTTAGTGAGGACAGGTAGTGAGGGGTAGGTCAGGATGTAGGTCAGGGTGAGTAGTTTAATTCTGCTGTGGATGGGGAGCCAGTGCAGGGAGGCTCACCCTACCCAGAGGGCTTCTGCATTCAGTTGGCCCAGCTCAGTTTGCATCAGCAACCATTCTGGAAGGAAGCTCCTTCCTACAGAGCACCACAATTATGGAATAACCTCCAAGACGCCATCAAATCTTCCCGCAGTCTAAAGTCCCATAAGAACTCCATATTAACATACATCAATAAGGAATGCGCCTGTAAACATGTAACATAGTGACTATATACAGAATGCACCTGTAAACATGTAACACAGTGACTATATACAGAATGCACCTGTAAACAAGTAACATAGTGACTATATACAGAATGCGCCTGTAAACATGTAACATAGTGACTATATACAGAATGCGCCTGTAAACATGTAACATAATGACTATATACAGAATGCACCTGTAAACATGTAACATAATGACTATATACAGAATGCACCTGTAAACATGTAACACAGTGACTATATACAGAATGCGCCTGTAAACATGTAACATAGTGACTATATACAGAATGCACCTGTAAACAAGTAACATAGTGACTATATACAGAATGCGCCTGTAAACATGTAACATAGTGACTATATACAGAATGCGCCTTGTTTTGTGGTGACAGCGGTAAGAAATGGCCGAATTCTGGAAATATTACGCGGTTGGTATCGGCAGGAGGAGGAAAGAGACTTGATGTGGGGGATGAAGGAAAGAGCAGAGTCAAGTGTAACTCCAAGACAGCAAACTTTGTTTGATGGGGAGATGGTGATACCCTCCACCTATATACCACCTATATACAGAATGCACCTGTAAACATGTAACATTGACTATCTACAGAATGTGCCTGTAAACATGTAACACAGTGACTATATACAGAATGCACCTGTAAACATGTAACACAGTGACTATATACAGAATGCACCTGTAAACATGTAACATAGTGACTATATACAGAATGCACCTGTAAACATGTAACATAGTGACTATATACAGAATGCACCTGTAAACATGTAACATAGTGACTATATACAGAATGCACCTGTAAACATGTAACACAGTGACTATATACAGAATGCACCTGTAAACATGTAACACAGTGACTATATACAGAATGCGCCTGTAAACATGTAACACAGTGACTATATACAGAATGCGCCTGTAAACATGTAACACAGTGACTATATACAGAATGTGCCTGTAAACATGTAACACAGTGACTATATACAGAATGCACATGTAAACATGTAAAACAGTGACTATATACCGAATACACCTGTAATCATGTAACACAGTGACTATATACAGAATGCGCCTGTAAGCATGTAACACAGTGACTATATACAGAATGCACCTGTAAACATGTAACACAGTGACTATATACAGAATGCACCTGTAAACATGTAACACAGTGACTATATACAGAATGCGCCTGTAAACATGTAACACAGTGACTATATACAGAATGCACCTGTAAACATGTAACACAGTGACTATATACAGAATGTGCCTGTAACATGTAACACAGTGACTATATACAGAATGTGCCTGTAAACATGTAACACAGTGACTATATACAGAATGCACATGTAAACATGTAAAACAGTGACTATATACCGAATACACCTGTAATCATGTAACACAGTGACTATATACAGAATGCGCCTGTAAGCATGTAACACAGTGACTATATACAGAATGCACCTGTAAACATGTAACACAGTGACTATATACAGAATGCACCTGTAAACATGTAACACAGTGACTATATACAGAATGCGCCTGTAAACATGTAACACAGTGACTATATACAGAATGCACCTGTAAACATGTAACACAGTGACTATATACAGAATGTGCCTGTAAACATGTAACATAGTGAATATATACAGAATGCACCTGTAAACATGTAGCACAGTGACTATATACAGAATGTGCCTGTAAACATGTAACACAGTGACTATATACAGAATGCACCTGTAAACATGTAACACTTAATGAAAACCTGAAGTTCCCTTTTCTTGCCTTCAAATATTTGAGTAGATCCTGCTGAGCTGACGCCTCTGCCCAATCTTTAGTATTTCATTTTGGTGACTTTTACTCTCCTCTGTCGCTCGCCGTGCACTGTCCTCCTCTTTGTCGCTCGCCGTGCACTGTCCTTCTGTCACTCACCGTGCACTGTCCTCCTCTTTGTCGCTCGCCGTGCACTGTCCTCCTCTTTGTCGCTCGCCGTGCACTGTCCTTCTGTCACTCACCGTGCACTGTCCTCCTCTTTGTCGCTCGCCGTGTACTGTCCTCCTCTTTGTCGCTCGCCGTGCACTGTCCTCCTCTTTGTCGCTCGCCATGCACTGTCCTCCTCTTTGTCGCTCACTGTGCACTGTCCTCCTGTCACTCACCGTGCACTGTCCTCTTTGTCGCTCGCCGTGCACTGTCCTCTTTGTCGCTCGCCGTGCACTGTCCTCCTCTTTGTCGCTCGCCGTGCACTGTCCTTCTGTCACTCACCGTGCAGTCCTCCTCTTTGTCGCTCGCCGTTTACCTTTCCTCCTCTTTGTCACTCGCCGTTTACCTTTCCTCCTCTTTGTCACTCGCTGTGCACTGTCCTCTCTCTTTGTCGCTCGCCGTTTACCTTTCCTCCTCTTTGTCACTCGCTGTGCACTGTCCTCCTCTTTGTCACTCGCTGTGCACTGTCCTCCTCTTTGTCACTCGCTGTGCACTGTCCTCCTCTTTGTCACTCGCTGTGCACTGTCCTCCTCTTTGTCACTCGCCGTGCACTGTCCTCCTCTTTGTCACTCGCCGTGCACTTTCCTTCTGTCACTCACCGTGCACTGTCCTCCTCTTTGTCGCTCGCCGTGCACTGTCCTCTTTGTCGCTCGCCATGCACTGTCCTCCTCTTTGTCGCTCGCCGTGCACTTTCCTTCTGTCACTCATGTGCACTGTCCTCCTCTTTGTCGCTCGCCGTGCACTGTCCTCCTCTTTGCCGCTCGCCGTGCACTGTCCTTCTGTCACTCACCGTGCACTGTCCTCCTCTTTGTCGCTCGCCGTTTACCTTTCCTCCTCTTTGTCACTCGCCGTGCACTGTCCTCCTCTTTGTCACTCGCTGTGCACTGTCCTCCTCTTTGTCACTCGCTGTGCACTGTCCTCCTCTTGTCACTCGCTGTGCACTGTCCTCTTTGTCGCTCGCGTGCACTGTCCTCCTCTTTGTCGCTCGCCGTTTACCTTCCTCCTCTTTGTCACTCGCTGTGCACTGTCCTCCTCTTTGTCGCTCGCCGTTTACCTTTCCTCCTCTTTGTCACTCGCTGTGCACTGTCCTCCTCTTTGTCACTCGCTGTGCACTGTCCTCCTCTTTGTCACTCGCTGTGCACTGTCCTCCTCTTTGTCACTCGCTGTGCACTGTCCTCCTCTTTGTCACTCGCCGTGCACTGTCCTCCTCTTTGTCACTCGCCGTGCACTTTCCTTCTGTCACTCACCGTGCACTGTCCTCCTCTTTGTCGCTCGCCGTGCACTGTCCTCTTTGTCGCTCGCCATGCACTGTCCTCCTCTTTGTCGCTCGCCGTGCACTTTCCTTCTGTCACTCATGTGCACTGTCCTCCTCTTTGTCGCTCGCCGTGCACTGTCCTCCTCTTTGCCGCTCGCCGTGCACTGTCCTTCTGTCACTCACCGTGCACTGTCCTCCTCTTTGTCGCTCGCCGTTTACCTTTCCTCCTCTTTGTCACTCGCCGTGCACTGTCCTCCTCTTTGTCACTCGCTGTGCACTGTCCTCCTCTTTGTCACTCGCTGTGCACTGTCCTCCTCTTTGTCACTCGCTGTGCACTGTCCTCCTCTTTGTCGCTCGCCGTTTACCTTTCCTCCTCTTTGTCACTCGCTGTGCACTGTCCTCCTCTTTGTCACTCGCTGTGCACTGTCCTCCTCTTTGTCACTCGCTGTGCACTGTCCTCCTCTTTGTCACTCGCCGTGCACTGTCCTCCTCTTTGTCACTCGCCGTGCACTTTCCTTCTGTCACTCACCGTGCACTGTCCTCCTCTTTGTCGCTCGCCGTGCACTGTCCTCTTTGTCGCTCGCCATGCACTGTCCTCCTCTTTGTCGCTCGCCGTGTACTGTCCTCCTCTTTGTCGCTCGCCGTGCACTGTCCTCCTCTTTGTCGCTCGCCATGCACTGTCCTCCTCTTTGTCGCTCACTGTGCACTGTCCTCCTGTCACTCACCGTGCACTGTCCTCTTTGTCGCTCGCCGTGCACTGTCCTCTTTGTCGCTCGCCGTGCACTGTCCTCCTCTTTGTCGCTCGCCGTGCACTGTCCTTCTGTCACTCACCGTGCACTGTCCTCCTCTTTGTCGCTCGCCGTTTACCTTTCCTCCTCTTTGTCACTCGCCGTGCACTGTCCTCCTCTTTGTCACTCGCTGTGCACTGTCCTCCTCTTTGTCACTCGCTGTGCACTGTCCTCCTCTTTGTCACTCGCTGTGCACTGTCCTCCTCTTTGTCACTCGCCGTGCACTGTCCTCCTCTTTGTCACTCGCCGTGCACTTTCCTTCTGTCACTCACCGTGCACTGTCCTCCTCTTTGTCGCTCGCCGTGCACTGTCCTCTTTGTCGCTCGCCATGCACTGTCCTCCTCTTTGTCGCTCGCCGTGCACTTTCCTTCTGTCACTCATGTGCACTGTCCTCCTCTTTGTCGCTCGCCGTTCACTGTCCTCCTCTTTGCCGCTCGCCGTGCACTGTCCTTCTGTCACTCACGGTGCACTGTCCTCCTCTTTGTCGCTCGCCGTTTACCTTTCCTCCTCTTTGTCACTCGCCGTTTACCTTTCCTCCTCTTTGTCACTCGCTGTGCACTGTCCTCCTCTTTGTCACTCGCTGTGCACTGTCCTCCTCTTTGTCGCTCGCCGTGCACTGTCCTCCTCTTTGTCGCTCGCCGTGCACTGTCCTTCTGTCACTCACCGTGCACTGTCCTCCTCTTTGTCGCTCGCTGTGCACTGTCCTCCTCTTTGTCGCTCGCCTTGCACTGTCCTTCTGTCACTCACCGTGCACTGTCCTCCTCTTTTTCGCTCGCCATGTACTGTCCTCCTCTTTGTCACTCGCCGTGCACTGTCCTCCTCTTTGTCGCTCGCCGTGCACTGTCCTCCTCTTTGTCGCTCGCCGTGCACTGTCCTTCTGTCACTCACCGTGCACTGTCCTCCTCTTTGTCGCTCACCGTGTACTGTCCTCCTCTTTGTCACTCGCCGTGCACTGTCCTCCTCTTTGTCACTCGCCGTGCACTGTCCTCCTCTTTGTCGCTCGCCGTGCACTGTCCTCCTCTTTGTCGCTCGCCGTGCACTGTCCTTCTGTCACTCACCGTGCACTGTCCTCCTCTTTGTCGCTCGCCGTGCACTGTCCTCCTCTTTGTCGCTCGCCGTGCACTGTCCTCTTTGTCACTCACCGTGCACTGTCCTCCTCTTTGTCGCTCGCCGTGCACTGTCCTCCTCTTTGTCACTCGCCGTGCACTGTCCTCCTCTTTAGCTCAGGGACTCCTGAAACCAGAGGACCCAAGTATTTTCTGTGCAATTTGCACTCGCTGTGTTATTTGTGTAGTGTAGGAACTGCAAATCGTGCAGCATTATGTGACTCGCACACTTCATGTACACAAATCCCGTAGCGCCTGCGCAGAGCGATGAATCGGAGCTGCACGTATGCAAAGATCTGATCCATCGCGGCCCCTGAGACTGATTGCTAACACGATTGGTCTCAGTGACGTCGGTCACTCCCAGCAGGCCGACATCACTTATAACTGAGCCGTAAACGAAAAATCTAATTCCCAGGCTGCTGGTGGGGGGGGGGGGCGCACCACACTTCCAGGCCACTTAAAATACACGAGTGGTCAGGCTCTGTCGAGCGTTCCTTTACGTGGGTTTATATTGCTCTGTGTCTGCACTACAGTATTACATTTACAAATCTGGCCCTGGTCTGCACGATATTTGCACTATGTATAACTCTATGGTCTTTTATAGTTTTCTATGTAACAGTATTGCTCGTTTATTCTGAGGATCAATGCGCTGCGTGACCTTTCTGCTTAGCACTTGTTGATGAAGATTGTTTTTTTGGATATCAAAAAAAATTCTAATTGTCATCTGAGCATCCACAGGGTCCGACCAGTCCTGTTTTCCCTGTTTTTCTGTGTTAATCTTTTTCCTGGTATGCCTTACTACTGTAATCCCATCCACATCTTTCACGTCCTGCAGTTTGCTTCATTCCATATTATGCTTTATTTACAACAATTTGTAATTAATCTGTAACCCTTTCCTGTATACGTTGCCATTTGGATCACATCATACTCCCTGTGAAGCTCCTCTTGTGAAGGAACGGCCGCCCCAATGTTTATTTGCATTTATTTTTCCTTACATTTCATTGCCCCTGTATATAGGTTAGAGTGTTGTGCGATGTGCTGTTGTCAAAGTGTGTATCAGTATGTTACAGTTACAAGTTGTTATAAAGCACTAACAAGTTCCATAGCGCTGTGCAATGGATAAGACAGGACAACATGTGCATGCAAGATGCACTCACAGAACAATAGGAGAGGACCCTGCTCAAGAGCTTGCAATCTGTAATCATTTGCCCTGCTTAGATCCCCCTCCCCCAGATCTGGCTGTAACCAGATCTCTTTATCAGTTTCCTTGGTTAGGAGTGCAGGGTGTGTCTGTGGGGAGGGAGAGGTTTCAGGAGGAACAGGTACAAAAAAGAAAAGTCCAAAAAATGCTTAAAATATCCTAAAAAAAATCTATAAATAAAGAGACTCTTTACAGCGGAATATTACAATGAACGGTTTATTAGATATTGAATTAAAACGGGAATATTTTTAACGTTGAAGCCTATGGGATTCGCGTGAATAAACCTGTCGAATGAAACCACTGAATGGCAGGGCAATTCGGCAACTTTTCACTGCTGGTTTGTGTTCTCTGAATAGATGAAGCACTGCTTCTCTATGGGGATTTCACTGCCCTCGAACAGGCACCGTATGTGCAGGCAATTCGCCAACATTTGGCGAACTGCCTGCTCTTTGAATAGCCGAATGGCCAGGAAAGGTAACCGAACACTGAATTTCACTGTTCCTTTACCTTTCAGCCACAATTCGGATCTCTTTGAAATAAATAATCCTGTTTGTAATGTGAATTCTGTAATTATGATGCTCTGTGATACACACCGCACATTACTGTGGAGCTCTGTGATACACACCGCACATTACTGTGGAGCTCTGTGATACACACCGCACATTACTGTAGAGCTCTGTGATACACACCGCACATTACTGTAGAGCTCTCTCCCCAAGTGGCATCCCTAAGTGGACGCTCAGAGTTGATTCCTGGAGTTTTATCCAAGATCCCCTATGCCATCCACCATCACGATCCCTAATTCCTGTGTCTCCTCTCTCCACAGGTAAGACATTATCACCCATTATTCACAGACACCCACATCTCCACTGATCCCCTGCATACTTTTGCTGGTAGGACCCCCATCACCCAGTATTCGCAGGCACCCACATTGTAACGTTACCTTGGTCTTTTTCTGTTTTTATTTATTTTTGTTTTTCTCCACCATTTGCTTTGCTAATTAGCATGTGAATCTCCTGCCCTATTGACACAGCCCATCCAGCTTCAGGTGTTTGCATTTAGGCAGTTACAAAGTAATCAGTCCGCCCTATATAACATTTAAGACCAGCTCCACTGAGCCTTGGCTCTTGTGACATCCCCAAGTGGCATCCCTAAGTGGATGTTCAGAGTTGATTCCTGGAGTTCAGTGGCATCCTAAGTGGACGTTCAGAGTTGATTCCTGGAGTTCAGTGGCATCCCTAAGTGGACGTTCAGAGTTGATTCCTGGAGTTAAGTGGCATCCCTAAGTGGACGTTCAGAGTTGATTCCTGGAGTTCAGTGGCATCCCTAAGTGGACGTTCAGAGTTGATTCCTGGAGTTCAGTGGCATCCCTAAGTGGACGTTCAGAGTTGATTCCTGGAGTTGCGGGACTGGAGGAAGGAACTGCAAGGCCCAATTTTACTATGGGTAAACACACGTCTATATCATGCTTTCTCTCACGCTTCTACTCTTTACTTCTACCTTTCTCCTTAAATGGAACTCCTGCCCCTCTACCACCGACCCCTACACTATCTGCATCTCTCCCTCCCTCCTCTCGTCCCACATGATGGCCTTGCATGAGCTCCTTTGTTTCCTCAGAACATGGTCTCCCTCTAACTCTCGTGCTGCCAATCACTCCCACTCCCACAAATGCCATTCCCACCTTCTCTTTCTCACCCTCCTGCTGTTACTCTATTCAGGTGACATATCCCCTAACCCTGGCCCCACAACACATCCAATACTTCACTCTCATCCTATCTCCATCACACATAAATCACCTCCCTGCAAGCCCAGCAACCTCATTCCCATAATCCCTCAGCGCCTGTCCTCTTTCTCCTGCGCCCTCTGGAACGCTCGCTCTGTGTGCAACAAACTCACAGCCGTCCATGACCTCTTCCTTTCAAACTCCTTCAACCTCCTAGCTTTAACTGAAACCTGGCTAACTCCCTCTGACACGGCCTCCGTTGCTGCTCTCTCACATGGCGGTCTACACTTGAGCCATACCCCCAGACCAGGTGAGAGAAATGGTGGCGGGGTCGGACTCCTGCTCTCTCCCACCTGCACCTACCAGCATCTCCCTCCACCCCATCCCTCTCCTTCTCCTCCTTCGAGACACACTGCATCCGCCTGTTCTCTCCTCTGGCTCTCAGGGTGGCAGTCATCTACCGCCCACCGGGACCAACCTCCCAGTTCTTTGACCACTTTGCTACCTGGCTTTCTCACTTCCTATCTTCTAATCTTCCATGCCTAATTCTCGGGGACTTCAACATTCCCATTGACGATCCTTCCGCCCCTGCTGCCTCCAAACTTGTTTCACTCACGTCCTCCCTTGGACTCACACAATCCTCCCTCCTCCCTACCCACCGCGATGGTCACGCTATTGACCTTGTCTTTTCCAACCTCTGCTCCATTTCTGAGTTCAATTGTCGCCCTTTCCCCATCTCTGACCACCACCTTCTCTCTTTCAACCTATCTGGACTTCCTAAACACCCTGCTCCCCCACCCCGCACACACACTCACAGAAATCTACATGCTGTGGACCCCCATCAATTCTCCAACCTACTTCACCACCTCCCTCATACCTCATCCTTCACCTGCCCTGATGCTGCCACTAATCACTACAACACTACGCTTATCTCTGCTCTAGACACTCTTGCTCCTCTTCGACTCTGTAAGGCCCCACGCTGCTTCAGCCCTGGCACACCCTCCAGACTCGCTACCTGCAAAGATGCTCCCGCACTGCAGAGCGTGCCTGGAGGAAATCCCGCTCTGAAGCTGATTTTGTTCACTTCAAGTTTATTCTCCGGTCATACACCTCTGCCCTCCACTTGGCCAAACAATCCTTCTTCTCATCTCTTATATCTACGCTGTCCTCCAACCCTAAACGGCTCTGGTCCACCTTCAACACCCTCCTCTACCCACCTGCACCTCCCCCCACAGCTGCCTTCAGCGCTCAAGACCTGGCAGACTACTTCCTCAGTAAAACTCTAACTATCAGAAGCAACATCCCAACACAAGATAGTTATCTGCCACCTCCACTCCCACAGGTCCCCTCTGCCACCCTCTGCCGCTTCCTCCCAGCCACTGAGGAGGAAGTCAATTCCTTATTGTCCTCCTCACATCTCACCACGTGCCCGCTCGACCCCATTCCCTCACATCTAATTCCTCCCCTCTCCTCCTCCCTCACCCCTGCTCTCACACACATCTTCAACCTATCTCTCTCCACTGGCTCCTTTCCATTCGCCTTCAAACACGCGCTAGTTACCCCTTTACTAAAGAAACCATCCCTCGATCCCAACTCTCCATCCAACTACCGCCCTGTATCCCTGCTTCCCTTCACATCAAAGCTCTTAGAAAAACTAGTTTTCAACCGCCTCTCCCTCTTCCTGTCCTCCAATTCCCTACTTGACCCCCTGCAATCTGGCTTCCGTCCCCTACACTCAACTGAAACTGCCCTCACCAAAGTCACCAACGACCTCCTAACTGCTAAAAAACACGGCCACTATTCTATTCTCATCCTGCTCGACCTCTCGGCTGCTTTTGACACTGTTGACCACCCCCTCCTTCTACAGACCCTCAACTCTCTGGGTCTCGGTGACACTGCACTCGCTTGGGTCGAATCCTATTTATCCAACAGGTCCTTCTGTGTGTCCTTTGCTGGTAACTCCTCCTCCTCATTGCCTCTATCTGTTGGTGTACCTCAAGGCTCTGTCCTTGGTCCTCTGCTCTTTTCCATCTACACCTCCTCCCTGGGCTTCAATTACCACCTCTACGCTGATGACACTCAGATCTACCTCTCTACCCCTGATCTCTCTCCCCCTGTCCTTTCAAAAGTCAGTGACGGTTTATCTGGCATCTCCTCCTGGATGGCCTCCCACCACCTAAAGATCAACATGTCAAAGACTGAACTCCTACTTATTCCTCCCTCCAATGCCTTCCCACCTCCTGACTTCTCTATCACGGTGGAGGGTATCACCATCTCCCCATCAAACCAAGTTCGCTGTCTTGGAGTTACACTTGACTCTGCTCTTTCCTTCATCCCCCACATCAAGTCTCTTTCCTCCTCCTGCCGATACCAACTGCGTAATATTTCCAGAATTCGGCCATTTCTTACCGCTGTCACCACAAAACAACTCATACACGCCCTGGTAATCTCCCGACTCGACTATTGCAATAATCTCTTATCTGGCCTCCCTCTGTCCCGCCTCTCCCCCCTACAATCCATCCTGAACGCCTCCGCCAGGCTAATTCACCTCACCCGCCGCTCTGTCTCTCCCCTCTGCGAGTCCCTTCACTGGCTCCCCATCCACTGCAGAATTAAGTTCAAAATCCTTATCCTTACCTACAAAACCCTCACTAACTCAGCGCCCCACTACCTGTCCTCACTAATCACCAAATACACCCCAGCCCACTCCTAAGGTCAAACAGTGACCTGCGCCTAGCTTCTCCCCGCATCACCTCTTCCCATGATAGACTGCAGGATTTCTCACGCGCAGCCCCCACTCTCTGGAACGCTCTCCCTCGTACTGTCAGACTTTCCCCTAACTTCTCTTCCTTCAAACGCTCCCTGAAAACATTCCTATTTAGGGAAGCCTACCACCCAACTCACTGACGCAACCATCAATCACTCTCACCTTACAGTCCTCTCCTCCTGTTTCCAACCCCAACCCTCCCAGATTGTGAGTTCCTACGGGAATAGGGCCTCATCTCCTCCTGTACTGTTTGTCAAATGTTGTTCAATGTATTGTAACCCTGTCTATACTGTGCTTATTGTACAGCGCTGCGGAATATGCTGGCGCTTTATAAATAAAGAATAATAATAATAGCTCAGTAAGTGTTGTTCACCAAATGCCGGTGTTTGCTGGTGTTACAAAATTTCAACATATGCCACGTTTCAAAAAACGAAACTCCATAGAGTAACAGAAGTGTCTCAGTGCAGCTTCTCCCGTCACTCATAGGGTTTTAGTTTGGGAAATGCCGGTGTTTATAGACACTGCAATAGCAACTATTTTTTGCCTAGGAGTAAACCCTTTGGATGGATTCTATGTTGGACATTTCTCCCTCATTCATGGTAACCCGAGGCTCATACCCTCCACCGGTGACAGAGAAGACGGCAGAGACTCATAGGAAGAGTCAGTAGACCTGATGGGCTACACTACATTATTGGTGCTAACATTAGCGCTAAAAGGTCCCCCAGTCTCCCTCTGTGGATCACAACACCGACCTGCCAGATCTCGCGAGACGAGATCCGGCAGGTCATCTGACAGGCAGAGGGGAAACTCAATGAAGTCCCATAGACTCCATCGAGTGGATGCGCGCAGCGGTGCTTAGTGCTGCCGCGCAAATCCCGGGGCTTAGCGCCCGGTAACAATGCAGGCAGCTTTTTAAACACCTGCATTGTCATCCTGTGCTAAAACGGGGGCGCTAGGGAGAAAACTGTGGGCACAGTTTTTTTTCTCCCTAGCGTCACTGTTTTAGCACGAGGATTGTAATGTGGCATGATGTATATTAACCCCTCACGACACTCACCCTTACAGTGTCGCACAAAGAACTCACACTCACCTGTGCAATAGACGTCAAACTTTAACATCCCAGTGAACTTGTAGACGTAGAATCCCCCCGGACAAGCTTTGATGGGAATGGAGGATCCGTTTAAACAGCCATTAAGGCCATTAATTAGAAGAGGCACCATCTTCACCCCCTCCGTGGAATTAGGATGAGGGCCACCAAGACTGTAGGGCTCGAGGGAGCCGCACTTCAGGGCATTAACACAGCCCTCCTTCATGCTTAGACCCGGGTTACCAGTGTATCGGTACCAGCCAACGTTGTATCGGTCAGTGATGAACTTGCCAGTAGAATTAATGGTGAACAGTCTGGCGTCTCCATTCAGTGGCAGGTAGTTGGTGCAGGGGTCATCACACTGAGCAGTCCCACTGATGGTCAGGCAGTCCAGGTGGTCCGGGCAGGGATTCGTCAGACAGGGAGCTTTGTTGATGTTATTGCACAGGTAGACACCTTTCATGTTCTGGCAGGTGCTTGAAGGGCTGCACATATTCTGTGTCGGGATATTGCACTCGTTAATGTCCAGACACTTCTTACCGGCTTGGTCCCACACGTAGCCCTTGGGGCAGCAGTTGTAGCCGCTGCAGTAAACCATCTTTGTGCATTTATGTCCATTTCCTATCGATCCAGCGGGACATGAACACACCACGTAGCCGGTCTTCTGCTCGCAGATTGCATTATTGGCCAGGTCACAGTCACTGCAGGTTTTGGCGACTGAGGGAGAGAAACGAGAAGGAAAGATTGTGACTCTGTGAAACCTTCTTACACTGACACACATATACCAAACTACACACTAATACAGCCTGACACACAAATACCAAACTACACACTAATACAGCCTGACACACAAATACCAAACTACACACTACTACAGCTTGACACACATATACCCAACTACACACTACTACAGCCTGACACACATATACCAAACTACACACTACTACATACGGCGCATCTAGTGCAATTAATAGGTTAATAAATCAATGGATATGTAAAATCCATAAGAAACAGTGTAAAATCCATTAAAAAAACTCGTAAACCGTAGCAGTAAAAATATTATTGTAAAGTCAATAAAAGTGCATAGAGTAAAATCCAAGTCAGATGTGCAAAAAGTGCAAAAAGTGCTCAAGTATCTAGTAATGGAATACTCAAAAATGATGATGAAGAATAGTGTGCTGATCTTCTTATAAGTGCTGGTGCTGAATCCTCTTGTCCGTCAGTAATCCTCAAAAAAAAGCACATCACAGGAAAAAAATGATAGTGCAGACAGTCAGAATAGAATAGGCTCGAATTATAATCAAGATCTAAACCACTCACATTTATGGGAGCCCACAAAGTCCCGGCTCGAGGAGAAACAGCCTGCAGCCAAATATAGGGTGGCACTTCCCTTCTTTCTGTCCGTACTGGAGACTAAATAAAATGGAGAGAATCGGGAGACGGCACTCCCATAGCGTAATACTGCGTATGTGTGGAGATGTGGAAAGGAAAAGATGAAGCACACTCACCGATTTTGGAGCCTCGTAATGTCAGGCTCAATATATGTCGCTCTGGGTCCTCTTAGGGTGGGAACCCAAACCTCTTTGCCTCCGCGGTGGTGGGTCCAAGTTTCCAAGGAGAAAAAAAGGGTCGGAGAAAGGTGGCAAATGTTGGGAAAATTTAATGAATAAATCAATAAAATGCAGGACAAGGTCTACCGAGACGCGTTTCGGCTTAAAAAAGCCTTCCTCTGTCGGTATAGAAGTAAATGTCCATAAAAAAGTCAGTATCACTGACAGTATCAGTACTGACTTTTTTATGGACATTTATTTCTATACCGACAGAGGAAGGCTTTTTTAAGCCGAAACGCGTCTCGGTAGACCTTGTCCTGCATTTTATTGATTTATTCATTAAATTTTCCCAACATTTGCCACCTTTCTCCGACCCTTTTTTTCTCCTTGGAAACTTGGACCCACCACCGCGGAGGCAAAGAGGTTTGGGTTCCCACCCTAAGAGGACCCAGAGCGACATATATTGAGCCTGACATTACGAGGCTCCAAAATCGGTGAGTGTGCTTCATCTTTTCTTTTCCACATCTCCACACATACGCAGTATTACGCTATGGGAGTGCTGTCTCCCGATTCTCTCCATTTTATTTAGTCTCCAGTACGGACAGAAAGAAGGGAAGTGCCACCCTATATTTGGCTGCAGGCTGTTTCTCCTCGAGCCGGGACTTTGTGGGCTCCCATGAATGTGAGTGGTTTAGATCTTGATTATAATTTGAGCCTACTCTATTCTGACTGTCTGCACTATCATCCTTTCCTGTGATGTGCTTTTTTTGAGGATTACTGACGGATAAGAGGATTCAGCACCAGCACTTATAAGAAGATCAGCACATTATTCTTCATCATCATTTTTGAGTATTCCATTACTATATACTTGAGCACTTTTTGCACATCTGACTTGGATTTTACTCTATGCACTTTTATTGACTTTACAATAATATTTTTACTGCTACGGTTTACGAGTTTTTTTAATGGATTTTACACTGTTTCTTATGGATTTTACATATCCATTGATTTATTAACCTATTAATTGCACTAGCTGCGCCGTATGGATTCCGCTTTTTATCTTGTATTCTGACACATATTTTGGTTGTTTTCTATGTGTTTTTACCAAACTATAGGCAGCATTTGACTATTTATTAGCATTACACCCTGCACTTTAAATTAATTTATAAATAGGCGCCCACACTGTATAGTGTATATTTATTTATACACACTCCTTGCCTTACACACTACTACAGCCTGACACACAAATACCAAACTACACACTACTACAGCCTGACACACAAATACCAAACTACACACTACTACAGCCTGACACACAAATACCAAACTACACACTGCTTCATCCTGATACACATATACCCAACTACCCACTGCTTCATCCTGATACACATATACCCAACTACACACTGCTTCATCCTGACACACATATACCCAACTACACACTGCTTAGAAACATAGAAACATAGAAAGATGTCGGCAGATAAGAACCTTTCGGCCCATCTAGTCGCCCAATTACATGGATACTTTACCTGGATTTATCTTTTGTTTAGGATAGCCTTATGCCTATCCCATGCCTGCTTAAATTCAATCACTGTTTTGGCCTCAACCACTTCTACTGGAAGACTGTTCCATGTATCCACCACCCTCTCAGTAAAATAATGCTTCCTGATGTTACTTTTAAACCTTTGCCCCTCTAATCTAAGACTATGTCCTCTTGTTTTGCTACTTTGTTTCCTTTTAAATATACTCCCTTCCTCTACCTTGTGGATTCCCTTTACGTATTTAAATGTTTCTATCATATCTCCTCTGTCTCGTCTTTTTTCCAAGCTGTACATGTTAAGATCATTAAGCCTTTCCTGGTAACTTTTCTCCTTCAAGCCGTACACCATTTTAGTAGCCCTTCTCTGAACTCTCTCTAAGATGTCTATATCCTTCTGGAGATACGGTCTCCAGTACTGCACACAGTACTCCAAGTGAGGTCTCACCAGTGCTCTGTACAGTGGCATGAGCACTTCCCTTTTCCTACTGCTAATACCTCTCCCTACACAACCAAGCATTCTGCCAGCATTTCCAAGCATTCTGCCAGCATTTCCAAGCATTCTGCCAGCATTTCCTGATGCTCTATTACATTGACTACTTACCCTTAGATCCTCTGAAATAATAACCCCTAAATCCCAACCCTCAGATGTATCAAATATTCTATATTCAGCCCTTGGGTTTTTACGTCCCAGGTGCATTATCTTGCACTTATCCACATTAAAACTCAATTGCCACAACTCCCACCATTTTTTTAGTTTACCTAAATCATTTGTCATTTGGCTGATCCCTCCAGGAACGTCAACCCTCTTGCAAATCTTTGTGTCATCAGCAAAAAGACATACTTTTCCATTAATACTTTCTGCAATATCACTAATAAAAATATTAAATAGAATGGGTCCAAGTACTGACCCCTGAGGTACCCCACTGGTAACAAGACCTTGCACCGAATAAACTCCATTTACCACAACCCTCTGTTGCCTGTCACTCAGCCACTGCCTAATCCATTCAACAATATTGGAATCCAAGATCAAAGATTGCAATTTATTGATAAGCCTTCTATGCGGAACAGTATCAAAAGCCTTACTGAAATCTAAATAAGCAATGTCTACTGCACCACCTGTGTCTATTATTTTTGTTACCCAATCAAAAAAATCAATAAGATACTGCTTCATCCTGATACACATATACCCAACTACACACTGCTTCATCCTGATACACATATACTCAACTACACACTGCTTCATCCTGATACACATATACCCAACTACACACTGCTTCATCCTGATACACATATACTCAACTACACACTGCTTCATCCTGATACACATATACTCAACTACACACTGCTTCATCCTGATACACATATACTCAACTACACACTGCTTCATCCTGATACACATATACTCAACTACACACTGCTTCATCCTGATACACATATACTCAACTACACACTGCTTCATCCTGATACACATATACTCAACTACACACTGCTTCATCCTGATACACATATACTCAACTACACACTGCTTCATCCTGATACACATATACCCAACTACACACTGCTTCATCCTGATACACATATACTCAACTACACAATGCTTCATCCTGATACACATATACCCAACTACACACTGATTCATCCTGATACACATATACCCAACTACACACTGCTTCATCCTGATACACATATACCCAACTACACACTGCTTCATCCTGATACACATATACCCAACTACACACTGCTTCATCCTGATACACATATACTCAACTACACACTGCTTCATCCTGATACACATATACTCAACTACACACTGCTTCATCCTGATACACATATACCCAACTACACACTGCTCCATCCTGATACACATATACCCAACTACACACTGCTTCATCCTGATACACATATACCCAACTACACACTGCTCCATCCTGATACACATATACCCAACTACTATCTCCTACACTCTGACATATCAGGCTGTGAGCTGCACAGAGATATTATATGTAAAGCTGTGGGTAATTCCTGTCTGTTGGTTCACGAGGAGTTAAAGGATACTGTGTGGTGGAGAATTCAGCAGGTTAATACACAGCACTAAGCGCACACGGAGACACAGGAACACGTCACATACTCACATGCAGTGAAAGCTGAAAGAGAGGAAATAAGAACGTGTTAGAATGAATGTTTTCTGCAGACACGGACTTTACATGTTCCACATTAACACGACGGGTTATATGAACGCCGACAGAACACGCCATCACATCTTACTCAGGGTGAGCTGAGTTACTGATCTGGTTTTTAATGGCTTCATAAACAAATGTAAGCAAATGTAGATTAAAGGAGAAGAATTAATTAAGGAATTTTACGTCAAGGCAGGAGACAAATATCTCGCATTATCTTTACTAAATGAACCTCCAGCAGCAAAGACAGACCCGGACATTCCAACAGCAGAGCTGCAGGTAAACCAGCAACATGAGGACAACATGAGGACAACATGAAGACAACATGAGGGCAACATGAGGGCAACATGAAGACAACATGAGGGCAACATGAGGGCAACATGAAGACAACATGAGGACAACATGAGGGCAACATGAAGACAACATGAGGACAACATGAGGGCAACATGAAGACAACATGAGGACAACATGAGGGCAACATGAAGACAACATGAGGACAACATGGGGACAACATGAGGACAACATGAGGACATCATGAAGACAACATGAGGGCAAGCAGCTCCTCCAAGGTCTTCTTTTCGTTGCCGCTGACCTCCAGGTTAGTCTGTTCCTGTATCACTGCCTGTGGATTTCTGCTGTGAACTGTGGTTATTTCCCTTTCCCACGTCTGGGAATGCCCCCCCCCAATGATTTTCTTTAATAGCTATTTTATTTGTTTATATATTTTCTTTATCTAGTTTTGTTCTAAGTATCTTCTCTCTCCTTCGGACCTTCTCTCAGTGTTGGGCCGCCATGTTTCCGATGGGAGGTGGTAATGGTTCTTCCTACTACCCGTCTTGAGTCTGCGGCCTCTCTGGTCTTGCTGTGTTTTTTATAATAATTGTGTGGGCACACGTTTTAGGGCACTCCTCCAGCTCAACAAAAGCTACACAAAGTCCCTCAGTGATACAACCACCTGTCCTAGGTTGTAAAGCTAGGACCACACTCCCTGCAACAGGATTGAACCTGACTTTATTAATGAACAAAAAACAAAAGACTGTCAACGGATAATCGGGGCGTGGCAAACTTTAGGATTACCTTTATTAACCCCTTAAGGACGGGAGTAATTTTACAAGTTTGGAACACTTTTGAACACTTCTAAAAGTAGAATTTCAGCTATTCGCTGTTCAACCATAATTTACCTCTTACATATTAAGTGTACCCACCCTTATTATATATCATTTTGTTCAGGAGAAATAGGGCTTTCATTTTCCATCAAAGATTTATATATAAAATATATTATAGTATGAAAAAAAACCTAAAAACTATGAGGAAAAAAGGAAATTTTGCCATTTTCAAAGTTCTGCATTGTATTTTTAGTGTGAATGACATTGTACGCTTAGCATTAAATGAAATAAAATACATATATTTCTGGTCGGCAATGTCTTACGAATTCAACGGTACCCCCCATGTAGAGGTTTTAGGAGGTTTTGGAAAGTTACAGGGTCAAATATAAAGTTTGCCCATTTCAGGTTTTACAACTTGAAATTTGCCAGATTGGTTTCCTGGCCCTATGTTGACTTTGAGAGGTTAAGGCAGCCCAGGTATGAAAAGTACCCCAACATGTCATACCATTTTGAAAAGTAGACAATCCAGAGTATTGAAAATGAGGTATGTCCAGTTTTTTATAGTAGCCATTTAGTCACAAACCCTGACCACACTTAGTCTTAATGTTTGTGTTTTGCATTTGTTTTACACGAAAACTGTTATTTTGCTGATAATATCCTCAGTCAACCTTTTACTGGCCTATAACATTGATATTTGTGGTCGGCAATGTGTTACGAATTCATCGGTACTCCACATTCGACATGTGCATTCGTTTTAGTACTAAAACGATTTAGTCAGAATTTTGGGATAATTTCATTTTCGTATGACTCAAGAGAAACGAAACTGCTCAGTACAAAAAAAAAAAGAAACTAAAATTAAATGCACTACATTTTAGTTTCAGTCCTTTTTGTGATATTACATTGAGTGAAGGAGACAGCAATGAAGAGCGCAACATCCGAAGTTCTGCACCCTCCACATGCCAATGCAGTAGAATGTTCTATACAGAGAGGGGCATTAATTAATGCAGGAGGATGTTCTATACATTATACAGAGAAAGGTATAAATTGAGGATGTTCTATACGGAGAGGGACATTAATTCAGAAGGATGTTCTACATATTATACAGAGAGGGGTATTAATTAATGCAGGAGGATGTTCCAAACATTATACAGAGAGGAGCCTTTTTTTCAGCCCTTTAAATCCAGTGGCTGTGAGCGCTGAGATTGGCTGCTTGTTACATTATCTCTCATGAACAATGTATCAGGCTCATTTGTTACAGTAACTGACTGTAACAGCGCTCAGAGTTTCAGTAAAAGAAGGAAATAATATTGTTCTAACCTCTTATATATAAAAATATTATTTACTAGTTTTACTGAAACTCTGAGCGCTGTGATGAGCAGCAGTCAGTTTCTGTAACAGCTTTGCCTGACACGGGGCAGTATTACAATGTTGGTGCTAACTTAACCAGAGCTGTTGTAACTGAAAACCTCCATAGACTATAATGGCTCTGGGAAGTTTACAACAGCTCTGGTTAAGTTAGCACCAACTATGTAATATGGCCCACATTGTGCTGAGAGTGAGAGATACTGTAACAAGCAGCGATCTCAGCCCTCTGAGGAGCCACTACAATAGTAATTGTATCCACTGGTTTTCGGATGAATGAAATTAGTTTTCATACTAAAGAACTGAAAACGAATTTCTTTAGTAACTAAATAAATTGCATTTTAGGACTAATCCATTAGTTCAAAACGAAATTTTGTGCTGTGCACATGTCTACTCCACATGTTGCATTTTTATTTTGTTTTTTGGAAATTTGACAAGTGATTTTCAGGATTTATGTCGACTTTGAGAGAACATGGCACGCCAAGAAGGAATATTGCTCCAAAGATGACGCGCCAATGATTCTAAATTAGTATTTTGAGTTGTTTGGTGCAGCCACTTTAGAATAGCTGGGCTTAACATAAACAGGGACAGGCCAAATTCAGGGGATTCCAGAAGTCAGAGTAGTCGTTATAACAAGCCAGTGAGTCGGTACAGGCAGCAAACAAAGAGTAGTCGTTATAACAAGCCAATGAGTCGGTACAGGCAGCAAACAAAGAGTAGTCGTTATAACAAGCCAATGAGTCGGTACAGGCAGCAAACAAAGAGTAGTCGTATAACAAGCCAATGAGTCGGTACAGGCAGCAAACAAAGAGTAGTCGGTATAACAAGCCAATGAGTCGGTACAGGCAGCAAACAAAGAGTAGTCGGTATAACAAGCCAATGAGTCGGTACAGGCAGCAAAGGGTAATCGGGACAAAGCAGAAAAGGGGATTTAGTAATTTAGCTCGGTATGATAAATTTTGAAGCACTCGGTTATGCAGAGGCCAGGTAGAGATGGGCAGGTAATGGGGGGCAGGTAGAGATGGGCAGGTAGGGCAAAAATAACTAGAATCCTTTCGGATTCCTTTCTTGCGGCAGACACGACACTTTTTCTGGGGGGACTTTTTACAGCGGGTGGGAGGGACTCGGGAAGGAAAGTGTCTGCCGCTTAATCTTTGGAGATCTCCTGATTCCAAAGCGGATGTAACGGGGGCTGGGGTTAGGATAAGTTGGGATATGATCTCAAGCATGAATTCTAGGAAGGGATATGGCTTTTGTACTGCTGCCTGCTTGTAGAGCACGTACGCATTGAAAATTGCTATCTCGGTCAAATAGATGGCAATCTTCTTGTACCACGCCCTAGTCTTTGGGTTCACCAGCAGGGCTCGAGTCCAGCGGGAACGCGGGGGAACGCCGTTCCCGCACTTTTCCCACGGCGCGAACGCTGCGGGAACGCAGGTTCCCGCTGTGGCCCGAGCCCAGGCATGTACCTATGCAAGCCCCAGGCTTAGTCAGCTTGCCGGCCGTCCCACAGGAGCTGCTATTCGTCTGTTCCTCTCCTGACTCCTCCTTCTCTTGACGCTGGTATCATGTGACTCAGCGCGCCAGCGCCAAGCATTGCAGGAGGGAGCAGGAGGCAACTCCAGGCTGACTGGCAGTGTGTGCACTGCACGAATGGCCCAACCCGACCATGGCTCTGCAGTGGCTGGCTGGAGGCAGCTCTGGGAAGATGGGTAAGTAAGGCAGCCTGTCCCAACTCACACTGTCAGCACCAGTCTCCCCCCCCACTCCTCTCACCCGCAGCGCTTCAGACCACCTTGCTCCTCGCTGGCTGCACCCCCACACACATTGGATCCAGAGAGAGAGGGAAGTCAGGCTGCTGTGTGAGATGCTCACCTCAGCCTCCCTTTCTGCAGCTGTGACCGGCAGCTCAGCCTCTGACCCTCACGGCAGGTAGGAGGGGGAGGGGGATGGTCGAAGGGGAGACATGCAGGAAAGAGCTGGGCTGATCCCTAAATGAGCTTGAAAAGGTTTGTGGAGAGACAGGCTCTTAAACCAGACCTCCTGCCTGTGCCTGTCCATGCACAATGACTTATGCCTCTGTTACTTTCTGTGCCCAATCTGTAAAGCAGCCAGCACATGGAGGTCTGCCTGGCATCATGCACCTCCTGTCATCTGCTTAGTCCACCCAGGGTGTGTGTGTGTGTGTGTGTGTGTGTGTGTGTGTGTGTGTGTGTGTGTGTGTGTGTGTGTGTGTGTGTGTGTGTGTGTGTGTGTGTGTGTGTGCTATGCTTTGCTCAGTGCATAAAATTAAGATTTATTTTATATGCCTGTGTGTGCACAGTATTGTCAGTATAACAGTGTGTGAGTGTTTAGTGTGAGTGACTATTAACATGAATTGGGGCAATGGAGGGGCTATAAACATGAATTGGGGCGATAGAATATGAATTGGGGTGATAGGGGGCTAATAATTTGAATTGGGGCAATGCAGGGGCTATTAATTTGAATTGGGGCAATGCAGGGGCTATTAATATGAATTGGGGGCAAACTGTTTCAGTCACTCCATTTTCGGCAAAACACAATGAATTTTCAATAATGAATTCACTGTATTTTTGGCGAAATGGAATCATCCAAAGAGCGCTGAAATGCAGGGAAACGCAAAGCACCGAAATTGCACACAATATAAAATATATATTTTCATTAAATGTCAAAAAATCCAAACAAAATCTTTTGCTCCGGCCCATAGAGATCTTAATGCGACCCTGCGTATCTGCATTATTGGATTGGGCCACTCTCATGGATGAAGTCCAGGGCCAATTTTTTGTCCCAGCCCTGCCCGAGCCCAACACAGTTTAGCTGGCCGCACAGCGTGCTGCCTCGCGCGGCCGCCGTCCTCTGAAGGATGTGACACTGCCTGCAGGCGAGATCTTGCGAGAGCTCATCACAGCCTTCAGTAGCCGGCGACCGCGTGGAGGAGCAGAAGCACGCTGGTGCAAGCGGGTCCCCATCTGAATCTAAAGGTCTGAATGAGTGTGCTGGTGGCTGGATATATATACAATCTCGAGGGTCCAGTGCCTGTGTATATTGGGGTCCAGTGCTTGTGTATATTGGGGGTCCTGTGTATATTATTCTGGGGGTCCAATGCCTGTGCATATTATTCTTTGGGGGGGGGTCCAGTGCTTGGGTATATAATTCTGATGGTCCAGTGCCGGTGTATATTGGGGGTCCTGTGTATATTGGGTGTCCAGTGCCTGGGTATATTATTCTTGGGGTTCTGTGCCTGGGTATATTATTCTTGGGGTTCTGTGCCTGTGCATATTATTCTGGAGGTCCAGTGCCTGTGCATATTATTCTTGGGGGTCCAGTATATCATTGGGGGGGGGGTCCTGTGCCTGGGTATATAATTCTGGGGGTCATGTGCCTGGATATATATAATACAGGGGGGGGGGTATCTGTGCCTGGGTATATAATGCTGGGGGGTCTGATGCCTGGATATATATTTAATACTGGGAGGATCTGTGCCTGGGTGTATATATATATATATTCAATAGGCTGTGTTAGTCCAGTTGACAAAATCACGAGTATAGCAGTACATAGTGATTGATACCTTTCACTGATCCGTAAGCTTCCAGACTTGAAGAAGAGCGTTACACTCTCGAAAGCTTGTCTTTTACATGTAACGTTAGTCGAATAGAAAAAGGTATCACTCCATACTGCTATACCCGTGAATATATAATATATATATTCAGGTAATGGGGGTTGTGGAATTCTTGGGTGAGTTCCCTCACTTTTTTTCCCAGGACTTGACCCCTGTTCACCAGATAAGGCTGTATACATTGATCAGCCAAGTCTACTCCCCCCATAAACTTGCTGTAATCTACAATGCACTTCGGCTTTTCCAGTGGCTCAGTCCTCCCTCTCACAGACACTGGCACTGTACTTTCGTCGTGCACTGTATATAGCATGTATACATCCTTCTTATCGGTGAACCGAAGGGCTAGCACTTCTTCCTGACGTAGAGATGAAGAGGAGCCTCTACTTCTTTTGCCTGCTGTCAGGATTTGGGGAAAACCTCTGCGATTCCTCCGCACTGTGTCACACGCAAGGGTCTCAAAACAATATACATTGTGTAAATAGGTCGATACTGGTGTAATAGTTATCGACCCATAAATGATAGCCCTTGTTGAATAGGGGATAGACCAGATCCCACACAATTTTTCCACTGGTGCCAATACAATCGGGGCATCCTGGGGGGTCAAGGTGGCTCTTTCCCTTCGTATATTCTAAATGCCCAGGTGTAGCCTGTTGTGGACTCACACAATTTATAAAATTTGACGCCATACCGGGATCGCTTGCTTGGGATATACTGCTTGAAGAGCAGTCTGCCTTTGAATTTCATAAGGGACTCGTCTACAGATATATTTTGGTCGGGAACATAATTATCGGTGAATTTGGCAGACATAAGACTGATAAGGGGCCGAATTTTATAGAGGCTGTCATGCATTGGGTCGTTTCTTGGTGGGCACAGTGCGTTGTCATTAAAATGGAGGAATCGCATGAGATTTTCGTATCTCTCCCTCTTCATAACCCTTGGGAATAGTGGAGTAGCCAGGATGGGGGTTTTTGTGCCAGTAAGACCGGATACTTGGCTTCTTCACTATTCCCATTACGAGGGTTAGAGCCCAAAATTTTTTTAACTCTATCACATCCGTTGGGTGCCACTTGTTACGTCTGTGGCGATGTGAATCCAGATGTGCATCAAGATACTGGTTGGTTTGCTCAACCACCATCTCGAATACGTGGTCAGACATGAAGAGATTTAAAAAGCTCACTGGCTCACAGTCCTCTACCCTTACCGTGATGCCAGGAGTCGCTATAAATGGGGGTATTTCTGGGGCAGCCATATTTGGGGGGTACCCAATTGCTTTTGCGCCTCCCAGTAGATGGTGGGGGGTCACCATCACTGGAGGGTTCACTAAGGGGCTCTATATCAGAGGCTGTGAGGGTGTGACTGTCGGCGAGAGCGTCACTCTCAGAAGCGGCAGGATTTCATATGCCTCTTCTGGGGAATAAAAGCGGGAGGACATTTTTATGGGGATCTTGTTATAACTAATTAAATGGGAGGTCGGAACTGATGGGGTCAAGTACACTGATAGAACACCTAAACTAAGCCCTACCGGTCCTTGTAGTGGCCGGTACTTCTATCTTTTTCTAGACAAGGTAAGAATATTCAAAGGGGGGTCGTATGCCAATGTGGGTAGTCAGAAATGCCAGGGGGTCGTATGCCAATGCGGGTTGTCAGAAATGCTAGGGGGTTGTATGCCAATGCGGGTTCTCAATCAGGGGTACAATGCCAGGGGGTACACTGACAATCAGGGGTACAGTGCCAATCATGGGTACACTGCAGGCCAGGTGGTACAGTGCCTGCCAGGAGGGTACTGTGCCAGGGCGTACTGTGCCTGCCAGGGGGGTACTGTGCCAGGGGTTTTTAGATTTTCCCTTTTTTTTTTTTTCCTCCGCTCTCTTGATCTCTGCCTCTCTCTCTCGCTCCTCAGATCGCAATCAGGAACAGGAGAAAGGGGGCAGAGACAATGTCTCAGCCAATGCAACAATCATTGGCTGAGAGATTCTGACAGTTGCAGAAGTGACAGCTTGTCACCGCTGCAACGTCAGCTCCAAGCGCCGGATTGGCTGCCTGGTAGTTTCCACGAGGGAAATGGCCCGCCTCCCTTCCCACAATGCCGATCGCCAGCTGGGAGGGTCAGCATGCGCGATGCAGGACGGCATGGTACGCCCTCGTGTCATTAAGGGGTTAAACCATAATACACTCCCAGATACTGAACATTAAAAAACACATAGACAACAGGCATCGTAGGTAGAAACAGCAATAGTGTAGTTAGTACAGTGTATACCCTGGAAAAATGATAATAATAGGCGTGCGCACAGGGTGTGCCGGGTGTGCCCAGGCACACCCTAATGTTGGGTGAAGGGTTTATCTCTGACCCCCTACATAGATATTTTGGATGTTCCTTATCTGTTTCATGATTACTATTACATGAATAATGACTGTATCTCAGCATAAACATTGGTTATGCCCGTACGTGTGTTTGGTGTGCCGAAGAAGATGAAGAGGTCCTTTTTTCACCACCTACATTGACATTTTAGATGCCCCTTATTTTAGATGCCCCTTAAAACTGACTGTATCTGTGGTTACAGGCTCATTATTTTGAATGAAAAATGTGTTTTTTGCAAAATCGGCTAAACTTTAGTTTTCAGTTAATAAATGTTCTATGGGTGCACACCCTAATGTAACGGGCTGCGCACGCCAGTGATAAGGTCACTGATGTTTACTCAATAGGTGTGTGTGATTTGTTATCTCAAAAGGAGGGCCAAAGTTGGCAAATGCAACACCCAAATAGGACCTTGCACAGATTGAGCTCTTGCTCATAAATTCTGTTCTGGACTAGGGATAAGCTGTTCGGTTCGATCAGTTCGGAGTTCGGTTCGAACATCGGCAGTTCGAAAGTTCGCGAACTTCAAACTTTTTGGCGTGTTCGGTTCGCGTTCGAAAAAAAAAATATTTTGAAAAAAGTATAAAAAATATAGAAATAAAGAGACTCTTTACTGCAGAATATTATAAGCAACGGTTTATTAGATATTGAATTAAAAACTAACATCTAGGTGCAAATATTCTCACCTCTAAATGACCTGTGCTCTCAAACGGCGTAAACAGGTGTTTAATTAGTGTTTGGAAATAACATGTGCTTCTAATTAGTCTGGTCTCATGAATTTGATACATTGTATGCAGACTGGAAGTGCTAGGTGTCGTGTGTGGTCTGATGGCGATGTTTCCATACATCCAACAAATCTGCCACTTCACGGGCAGGTTATGGGGACCTCCTAGGATATAATTCCTATTTGAAGGAATTTTTCGTTTTTTTATTTTTAACCCTTATTTTATGGAAACTCACTGTTCCTTTAACCCTTTCACTGCTGAGGCATTTCACCGCTGTGTGCTCAGCTAATTTTTACTGCTTTCGCTCATCATGTTTAAACGCGATTTAAAGCCACATTTTATTAAATGACCCAGACATATTATATATTGTTCTTTCTGGCAGATGCGGCAGATTCATAATATATCATTTTTATATGTATAACAAAAAATGCAATAAAACTTGAATTTTTAATCATCTGCAGCGTGTAGAGTGGTTTTTTTTCACCTTTTATAACATGAACGTTTGCGGTTATATTTTCTATGGGATGCGCTTGTACAAAAATTAGAAATGGGGACTTATTAAATTTTTTTGGGGGAAATTATGTGATTTTTAGCAAACGCACACCATAGAGAAATCATTAGTGCAGCATCACTGTTCACATTATAATTGAAATGTGAACAATATTGCTGCATTAATAAAAATAACACACAAAAAATATACATGTTTTTTATTTTTTACTTTTGTTTACTTTATACCTGGTCATGTTGGGTATCATGATAAGGCCTTTCGATTGATACCCTCCATGACTCCCTAGCTGCCACGGTTCTGGAGATATCGGGTTCAAATGAACCCCCTAAGGGGTTCCCCGGCTATCTGACGTCATCACGATATGCTAGGCTGCACTTCGGTGCTGCAAGGCACCAAAGTGCGACCCGGTGCCTAAGGGGTTAAAGCCAGGCACCGCTTAAAAGGGGAGACTCTCCCCTTTTAAGCAGTGCCTGGCTTTTTTTTGTGGGACCTCCCGATCGGGAGGGAGAGGGATCAGAATGGATCCCCCCTCCCTTCCAGGCGATCTCTTGGCATTGCCGGGGGTCGCCTGGAAATGACGTCATCGCGCATGACGCGATGACGTCATTTACGTCGGGAGTAGCTTGACTTCAGCGTCTGAGGATGCTGAAGTCAGAACACCGCGACCCTGGACAGAGGGGAGTATCTCCGCCGGGGGTCCCGCAAAGCTGATGACATGTGGGACACGTCCTCCTCAGCATACAGCGGGAGTAACTGAGGAGGACGTGTCCCACACATTGTCAGCAGTGAAGGGGTTAAAAACATCTTTTTTTTTAAAAAAACTTTTTGTCCTTGTTTCCTGTCCCCAGGGCACTACCCGGACATTGTTTTTACATGTTTCTATACATCCTAGAAATCCGCCACTTCACGGGCAGGTTATGGGGACCTCCTAGGCACGATATTTGAAGGAATTTTTTGTTTTTATTTTTAACCTTTATTTCATGGAAAACTCACTGTCCCTTTAAAAACGTGTTTTTTTTTTTTGTTTTTTTTTAACTTCTTGTCCTTGTTTCCTGTCCCCAGGGCACTACCCGGACCCCCATACACCTTTTATGGCAAATATCTTGCATATATGCCCTCTTGGAGGGCACTCTAAAAAATCAAACTTTTGAGTCCCATTGACTTGCATGGAGTTCGTGTTCATGTTCGAACTTTTGAGAAGTTTGAGTTTGATTGCGAACGGAACTCGGGGGGTGTTCGGCTCATCCCTATTCTGGACCCTACGTATGCAATACCACAAACACATCTTAAAAACAAAGGTTGTGCATTAGCTCAACATATGTTTCGTCGGCTTCGTCTGGAGCAAAAAATAGTTGGTACTGCTGTATGCTCCTCCCTCCTCATAACAGGTATCTGAAAAGATGATTGACCAATGGGCTGCAGCGGGATGGCAACACTCCCCCCCCCCCTTGCATTAAGGTAATACGCCATAGGCCAGACGTAACCTACTCAGGCCAACCCAATGAATGAGTTACCACATGTCACCAGACATAGCAGAACAGCAGTGAACTGCCATTGGGTACGGTGTCATGTGTATCTACCAGCCGATGAGCACAATGCAAGACATATCAATAAGATGCCCTGCTAAAGCGTCATATAGAAAAGGCTTATGGCATTGCCAAGATTACTATACGGAGTTAACTGACATTCACGGACCGGAATTATTTCCCTCACTCAGTCCGATCGGAGGAATAATTAATGTACACATGTGCTAGCAATAATATAGGGTCAAATTGTTAAAGCTAGGATCGTTAAACCCTGCCAGGCTGATCAATAGTTATAATATACCTATGGTGGGCTTAATATGGTTCCATAATCATTGAATACCCGTGAGATTGCCATTTGACAGCAATAAATATCAAAGGGGTCATATCTCTTATCCTTATATTGACAGTTAGTGCTTTGGTGTAACAAGTAGGAATTGGAGACGTTACATATCATCAACCCATTATATCAAGTGGAACCAACGTATTTTATAGTAGCATATTGGGAATGTTAAAACCCAAAGTACAGTATAACCCATATCATAAACCATATACAGATGGATTGACAGTAGATGTCTGGCATGGGGAATAGATGTCAATGACCGGAAGGTATTAGCAAGCTATACCATGCTAACCTGGAGGACATATTGATTTCTCTGTGGCTGAGCAGGTTAGTGTCTGCTAATCATGTCATTAGATGACCTGTTAATATTATTAAACGTCTATTCACAAGAAGGGGGTCTACGAAAATCCCTCATTTAAACCTAGAGGGGATAGAGTATGGAGTTTATAAATCCAGTGACATTCTCTCTGCCGAAGTTTACGGTCAAAGTCACCTTTTCAGGGTGATGGAGTTACCAGTTCTAGTCCGCAAAATTTCAGGACCATGGCATTCTTATCATGGAACTGGGCTAAATGACGAGATATAGGTGTTTCTTGAATTCGTTTGTACATGCTCCATAACTCTTCTCTTGAACGGGCAAAGTGTTTTTCCACACTCACAAGTGGCCAGATAGACAAGGCCAGAAGAGTTACAATTAAAGAATGTTCTGATATTATAATCATGTATTTTACGTGAATCTGTGACCTTTTTAGAACTTTTTAAAATATACTTGCAAGCAACACAATGCCCTCCTCGACCTCTCCCAAGCCTGGCAGAATCGCTATCTGCATCATTAATATGTGCCCTTCCGCTGCGTAATGAGGTTTCTCCCGTCATTCCCTTCATCTGTTGCCACTGGCCCTAGCCTCGTTGACTTCAGGTGGGTGAACCCAGCCATTTATGTGAGCCTTCACCACACAGGGCAACTCCCCCTACATCTGGTGACCCCTGTTTTCCACTCAACATTCTTAAAGGGACATTCATGCTTTGCCAGTGTGCCCTTTAAAATCATGTATTTCCTTCTGAATGATCCAGTAGTCTCAATCAGCAGACATAAAAGCAAGTAAATGTGATAGCTTTTCATAATCAAGGTATGGCACAATGTTAAAGGAAACAATGGTAGAAGGTACCAGTGGCTCAGGGAGGGTTCTCAGAGGGTTTTTCAGTGGGTTTCCAGCTAGGGTACAAGGCAGGGTACTTGATGGGATGAAAGGTAGGATCACAGGAGGATATCTTGCGACTGAACAACAAACTAAACAGGATTCCAACCGGAGCAACTTGGATGGTGCTATACCACCCAGCCCTAAGGACCTAACCCTTCAAAAGTCGAGAAAATATCTTGCAACTGACTGAAGAACAGGGAGTGTTCAGTGGTCAGAACTGGTTGGATGCGCAGCCAGACTTCAGTGTTGAAGCTTGCTTTTAAGGAGGCCTTATTAGGTGGGATGGGGTGCACCTGAGGCCTCTTGGAACAAGCAGGAAATCCAGGTAAGGCTTTCCAGGAATACTGCATAAACTGGCAGACAAACCTTTGGCAAAATCATGCAGGAGCAAGGTAGGAATGGGGCTGCCAGAGTCAGGCCCGGGCACGGGCTTGTCTGAGCCTGGTCTTCTGACACTAATATTCAGATCCTTAGTTTCCCCAGTCTGAGGTCCTGAATGCGCACACGTGTGTGATGTGCGTCACTTTGAACTTGGGGTACATGAGCCTAGAGACGTATTTGGGAGTTGCAGGCCTCACGTTTTAGATTATGTCCCTGCCCTCTCCTATGTTGAAGTCACCCTGTGCCTGCAGGGTGTTTGTGTAATCTGTGTTATGTACAAATATAATGTTTTTGTCTAATAGTAGGGATGCACCAATACCATTTTTTTAAGGCGGAGTATGAGTATTTATACTTTTATTTAGTGTCATGTATCTGCTGATAGGATTATTGGGTGGTTCACCTTAGTCTTTCCCAACTCCCCCTATCTGGAATGTGTTTGCATCTGTTACATTTTGAATGGATATTGTTCTGTCTTGTTTGCCAAATGTTGAGCAATACTAATCCCATTATCTGTCCCTGGTCTGATTATGTCCCAGATGTTGAGAAGGAGTAGAAACACCAGAACACCAGTACTATAGAGGAGCGACTAATGATGAAGTGCTGTGAAATGCCAGGGTGTTGGTTCCATTGGCTGCCAAGCTCCTTCTGGGACTGTGTATATTTGGCTCCGAGGATTCAAGAAAGAGTTTAGTTCCTGTCTGTTAAACCTCCAGATCTGTGTGTCTCCTCATTTCTGGGGGATGCTATCAAGGCTCTTTGTGTATACCCATCCTTAAGCTTTGTCTAAGGGCTGGAGAAAGGCATGAAATACTGCTGTTGAGAAAAAACAACATTAACAGATGTGACCCAGTCGGAGTACGGAGATCTGTTACACGATGCACAGGGTAACAGGGTAACACGTGCACAGCTTGTGCTAGTCCATGTGAAGCTTTGATGGGTAGGGTAGTGGGCGTGGAGGAGGCGGGGGATATACAGGAAGTGGAGCTGAAGAAACACCCTTAGCTGAGGGTCGTGGCCAGAGAAAATTAAATGACAGAGATTAAACCAAGAAAATTAAAGTTTTTAACATTTTCTTAAAACCTTTATTCTAGTTTGTCTATTGGTATAAAATTGTTTTACTGTCAATTTAAAAAAAAACATTTTTAGACATGCAGGGAACTTCCTATGGCGGAGATAAAAGGGTCCTTGGACCTCTGTATGTCATGATCAATAAAAGTTACAGGGCAATGCTTTGGTATTGTTGGAAAGGCCAGAGGATGGCATTTCCAAAGATATCAAACATGACCATGTTATATGTAAAAGTATAACTTTTTTCTTTTCTTTTTTCTAATGCAGCTCTATTGTTCACTTTTCAATAATAACATGACCAATGATGCTGCACTAACTTACCTTCTAATTTCCCATGATGCCACCAAGGTTGAAAACGATGGCACAATCGTTATTATGCACTGGTTCAGCGAAAACCTAGGCCTCCGCACTCTCTATAGGCCCCAGTAAACTGGGGGATTGGCCCTAATGGATTTTCTTTCTTACTATCAGGCTTCCCACCTACATTGAGTGGTGGAGTGGACTACCGGGGGTAGGTATGCGCAGTGACAGGACTTGGAGTTGGACGCCACCCCTCGTTCGACTGTGTCTCTCCAGAGGCTTGCCCCTAAGCACAGGTCCCCTCAACCTCTTCGCCACCCATACATTGGGGCCACGCTGAGGGTTTGGATGTCTGCAAATCGTAATAGCTCACTTTCTTCCTACCCCTCCCTGATGAACCCCTTGGTCAGTAACCCTGACTTTCCAGTGGAACCCCCCTTGACTTCTTGGACGTCTAGCCCCCACACTTCGCCCCTTGAGCTGGTCACTTTATGTTGAACCAGGCTCTTCTTCTGCCATTAGACAAGGGCCAAAACCAACCGCCCCCTACTCCACTGGAACGTTTTCATTTCCCCCGGATCTCACACTACTTACTGTCTTTGCCTGCTCACCCTAGGCTGACCAGGGACCTCACTGCCTTTGAGAAGCTATGTTCTTCCCTCCACCCTTACATCATGGAATATTCATCTTGTATCGACTCTTATACACCTCTCAAGACCCTACACCCCCATCATTTGAAGGGACATGTGATCTGATCCTCAACACCACCATTCCCGCTGAGAAATGGCAAGCCAAGCACGATCTGGCTCACCGAGGCTCACCGCTGGTGCGCTTACAAGACAACTCTTTTTCACACAGGGCCATGTGGGTTTTGATTTTGTTTTCCCTTAATAATGGAAACCTTCATTTATAAACTGCATGTTGTGTTTACTTGTGTTTATATTATAATATTTAAATTTGTTTGATCTGAAATATTAAGATCGACATTTTTTAATGGCCCTGAAATGTCCCTGCCCTGATCTGGCCCTGAAATGTCACCAAACAGGGAATTTCCCCGTACTGTGCCATGTTGGGGCCATTCGGCTATTCAGAGAGCAGGTGGTTCACCAGATTTTGGCAAACTGCCAGCAAGTACGGTACCTGTTCGAAGGCAGTGAAATACCTCATAGAGAAGCAATGGTTAATCTATTCAGAAAACACCAAACAGCAGTGAAACGTTGCCGAAGTGCAGTGTTGTTTGGTATTTTCATTCAACAGATTTATTCAGGCGAACCCCATAGGCTTCAATGTTAATAATGTTCCCGTTTTTATTAAATATCCAATAAACTATTTATTAATTTAGTCTGCACTAAAAAGTCTCTTATTTATAGAATTTTTTTTAGGATCTTTTTTCAGAATTTTTTTTTAGGATCTTTTTTCGGGATTTGTTTGGCAAAATATTCTTTTTTTTAAAGAGTTTTTTTCTTTTTTCTGTAACAGACCTTTTTGTTATCATTTGTAGGATCTAATATGTAAATTCCAGACTTTTTCTTTCAGTAGTTTTTTGCAAACAGCGTTTCACTTTTGACACTTTCAATCATATTGTTTTTTTGGGTTTTTTTTCCCCCTGTTTGTCAGCTTTTTCCAGCAGCTGGGCTGCACAACGTGTTTTTTGCGACAGTACTGGCAGGTTTTTGGCAGGTGTGTGGCAGGTTTTCACTGCACTCTGGGGACCCTACGGTGAATGCTGAATTCACAGTCTGGTGGGGAACTTTGATTTTCCCAAAGTGCAGGAAAGTGTGGGTAATGAGAGAGTACCAAAATGTCGGCAACATTTCGGTGCTCTCTGAATAACCCCCTTAATGTTACACATAAAATGACTAGACTCTTATTGCAATCATTAACACCTGATTTGTATTAAGATTTAATTTGGTTGATTTGTTTTTATGTATCTCTATTTGATTATTTTACAGAATTATCAGATGGTGTTTTTATTTTACTAGAAATGTTTTGTTTTACAGGCTACTAAAAAAGAACAGGAGTGTACCCCTATATATTTTGGTATTAAATGGATGGGGGATGCATGTTGGCTGGTTTTTGGCCCAGAGCTGCATATACTGTATATATTTTTCTCTAATGAGATGAGTCAGACTTAGTACCCTATGGATTGTATACAAAATAAGGCTACATGAGGTCCATGACCTCACATGGGGTTTGGGTCTTGATTTTTGAGCAGACCACAGGCCTACATGGGAAATGCTTAATGTTTATTATCTGTGTTTCTTCTTGTGATGGTAACATGTTTTGTTTGTTTTTGTTGCTTCTGTGTTCATTGTATGCATGATGAATGAATCTGTATAAGTGTTTAGGGACAGGCTTAGAGGGGACAATTTTTTTTTTCAATTGCTAGGTCAATACCACCACCATCATTCTTAATGAGAACCTGACAGTCATCAAGTTCACAGTGACTGAGTCTTGAATGGATCATGGACATTTTGTACCAATTTTGAGTCAATGCTAACAGGTTACAGGTAATGCACGACTAACGCAAACAGACAACTCATCCTGAGAGAGTTCCGGTGTCCAGGAGCTCAAGTCCTCTCATTTGCTTGACATAGAGGAGCTCTATGGCAATGCTTTTCAGAGTGTGATGTTGCTGAAAGCTGATTTTCCATCCAGTTGCAAAAGGAACACACTGCCAGTCTAATGTCACCCCCGTCTGAACTGCTGACCACCCACAGGTTTGTGGAGTGAATCGTAACGCAAGGAAACACATAGCTAAAGATCTGACTCATGGTAATTATTACAGGGATGTTTATTTTTACTAGATTTAAAAGGCCATTTAAGTTATTATTTTTCTTGTTTGGTGGAATTTGTTTGGAAATGGGATTTAGTAGTTATTCAATGTTTTGATTAGGCATTTTGGCCTAGGTCCCTGGTTGAGTTCACTGTGAGAGTGAACCTAGATTCTTAATTAAAAAGTATCTTTTTTTGCTCATCAATATGTTTTTACAGGTAATAGTTATGCTCATAAAGGGCTTCCTTTCCACATTGGTAAATCCATTCAGTACACTGACAAAAGTATTGAGGTATTTCATGATTATATTTCCTGCCTTATTCTGCCTCAACGTACCCATGGGTACAACTCCTCTAAAAGGTACCAGCACTAAATATCGTCATACTCTTATCCCTAGGCTTTCTCCTCACTGTAGGAGTTTTCCTTGTCCTGGTGGTTATTTTCCCCAAATTTATTCTGCAAATTCCAGGCCGAAGTTAAATTAACTTGTGTTCTTCTGTTTCAGGTTCTCTCTTTCTTAGAGGGAAGCAGGCCATGGACATGAGGACTTAAAGAGTTAAATCACCTACCCCCTTTCTTTTTGATAAATAAACATAATTTGTCAGTAATTCCATGTAGCAGACGTAAATTAAATATGTGCATTAAAATGCACACCCCTATGCAAAGCTTAACCCACCTCAAGAGGTGTGCCAAACAGAGTCATGCTAAGAACCAACCAGCAGGTAACCTATGTATCTATGGTCTTGATAGTGAATAAGTGGTTTTGCCCTTTTCAGGACAAAAGGAGGAATTGTAAGAAGACGTGGCTAAGAGTCAAAATTTTTCCCTTACGATTAAAGTATTTTAATACGATTGTATCAAAATGTTCCATTAATAAAATGTTCCTGCCATGCAGGGTAGTCAGATTTCCATAACAATGTAACTCTTGACAAGGTTGCCGATTTATGTACGACATTCCGGGGGTCCCCTTATGTACGACCCCTCCCTGTGTCTCCCTCCCTGAATCGAATAAAAAGATATGCACCAGCATTGATGCTGTGCTCATAGAGATAATAATCTAAACCTGTGTCTATGTGTGTCATTCTCTGCGCCCGATATCGGCCAAGGCAATCCGCAGAAGCCAAGGTAGTCAGTTGCTAGAGCCCTGGAAACGGTGACATAGAGGTTCCCATTAATGGGTAGATTGCCTAAGCATACATTCTATGTATTCTATTATATTCTATCGATGGGGTTGACATTTTCTTGTGTATCTTTGCTGCTGGAGGTTTCAGTTAATATTATTATTTATATAGCACCAACAGTTTCAGCAGTGTTTTACTGTATAATAACCAAAGGGAAAGAGATAGAGATAAATGGACATAAGATGGAAACAATAGGTGTAGAGGGTCCTACTCATAGGAGTTTACAGTCTAGAGGGACTTGGATTGAGGAAGACAAGGAATTTTACTGGATGGCAGGATCATTAGCGGCAGTAGTTTGGGAATGGTGGGGCCATAGAAGCAGCTTCAATCAAATGTGAGTAGGTGAGTAAGTGAGCAGAGAGATGAGTTGCATCAGTGACGTGGTACTAATCTGAAGAGATGGGTTTTGATGGATTTCTTGAACGCCTGAAGATCAGTTTGATATGGCGAGGTAAGTCATTCCACAGGACCGGTGCTGCCCTTGAGAAGTCTTAGAGGTAAGAGTTGGCCGTGCCCATGTAGACAGAGGACAGGTGGAGATCGCCCACCAACTGAAGTTGTCTAAATGGGACGTGCTTGCAGAGTAACAAAGACATGAAGGGAGGAGTTGAGTTAAGTGACTGTATCCTGAAACGTACAGGAAGCCAATGGACCAACCGGCAGAGGGGGGGGTGAGGTACAGGAAGCCAATGGAGGGACCGGCAGAGGGGGGGAGGTACAGGAAGCCAATGGAGGGACCGGCAGAAGGGGGAGGTACGCAAGGTGTGTCTGGTGAGAAAAATAAGCATGGTGGCTGCATTCATTACAGATTGCAAAGCGGCAATACGGGAGTTGGGGAGGCCAATAAGGAGCGAGTTGCAGTAATCTAGTCTTGAAATGACAAGAGCATGAACCAGCACCTTTGCAGTATCTTGTGTCAGAAAGGGGCAGACTCGGGCGATGTTCTTGAGTTGAAAGTATCAGGATTTGGTCATTGTCTGGATGTGGGGAGAGAACGTTAGGTCAGAATTGAAAGTGACACCGCGGCAGCGAAATTGAGGCATCGGGCTAATGAGCGTTCATTTACTCATAGAGAGATGGGTGGTATTGGGTCTTTCTTGGAGGAATAACAAGAATTTCAGTTTTGGCAAGATTGAGTTTAAGGAGGCGGGAAGAATCTAATTTGAGATGGTGGAGAAACAGTCAGTGACTCAATCCAGGAGAGCTGGAGAGAGACCATGGGAGGAGAGGTATATTTGAGTGTCTCAGCGTATAGGTGGTGCTGGAATCCAAAGGAGCCGGTCATTTTGCCTAGAGAGGCTGTGTAGATCGAGAAGAGAAGAGTGCTCAGTACTGAACCTTGGGGCACCAGATAATGCTAAATATTTGCCTCCTGTCTTTATTAAAATTATGCCAACACCAAGGCTGGAATAATTATAATTTAGATTAAAAATATACAGAATTAAAACTTGAATTATAGTTAAAATATACCTTACAGCATAATACTAGGCATAACATTACATGCATTTAACACGCTGTTTGCAAAGAATATTACAATATAACTCTATGGGAGGAATGTTACAGAACTACAATGTTATTACGTGCTGTGTGTGGGCGAATGTTACAGCGTTACACACTCTGCGTGGGGGGATTGTTAGAGCGTTACACACTCTGTGTGTGGAGGAATATTAGAGCGGTACACACTCTGCGTGGGGGAATGTTAGAGCGTTACACACTCACTCTGTGTGTGGGGGAATGTTAGAGCGTTACACACTCTGTGGAGGGGAATGTTAGAGCGTTACACACTCTGTGGGGGGGAATGTTAGAGCGTTACACACTCTGTGGGGGGAATGTTAGAGCGTTACACACTCTGTGGGGGGAATGTTAGAGCGTTACACACTCTGTGGAGGGGAATGTTAGAGCGTTACACACTCACTCTGTGAGAAGCAGGTCTTGGTGCAGATTCCTATACACAGAAGCGTCAGAAGGATCTTCATACTAAGCTCCATTTTTTCTTATATAGCGTCTGTAAAGATAAAAAAAGCAGAATATTTTAGGATAATAGATATCACATGTCATGTCTCCTTTACAAAAGCACAACAAAATACTGTAATCTGTGTGCACAACATGGAAAATATACAGGGTTATTCAAAGAGATCCGAATGGCTGGAGAAAAGTAACCGAATGCTGATTTTCAGTGTTCGGTTCCCTTTCTTGGCCATTCGGCTATTCAGAGAGAAGGCAGTTCCCCAAATCCTGGCGAATTGCCTGCACATACGGTGCCTGTTCGGTGCCTGTTCGAGGGCAGTGAAATCCCCATAGAGAAGCAATGCTTCTATTCAGAGAACACAAACCAGCAGTGAAAGGTTCCCCTAATACCCTGCCATTCGGTGGTTTCATTCGACAGGTTTATTCAGGTGAATCCCATAGGCTTCAATGTTAAAAATATTCCCGTTTTAATTCAATATTTAATAAACCGTTCATTATAATATTCTGCAGTAAAAAGTTTATATATAGATTCTTTAGGATCTTTTAAGCATTTTTCTGAATTTTTTTAACGTTTTTTTAACTTATTTTTTCTGTAACTTCCCTTTTTATTATCATTCATTGGATTTTATATGTAAATTTCAGACATTTTCACTCAGTAGTTTCTTCGCAAACAGCGTTTCACTTTTCAATCATTCAAGCAAACTGTTTTCCTAATTTATTCACTTCACTCGTCTGCGGTGTCGGCTTTTTCCGGCGGCTTCGCTGCGTATGATCGGCTCCTGCTCGTTTTTTTCCGGTGTCTTCAATGGGTTAATCCAGATGTTTTTGCGGGTTTTCGGTGTGCCTTCGCCGGGTTTTCGCCAGCTTTTCCCTGCACTTCGACAGCCCTGTGGTGCTCGCTGAATACACCGCAGGGTCGCCGAAATGGGAAAGCCGATTTGCACCAAATTGAAGAGAACGAAAACTCACCGACTTTTCGAATCTCTTTAAATAACCCTGATAATGTCCTATATTGATGAAAACAATGGGTGGAATCCGACGGATCTCAAAACTCACGATTCCTTGGGGGAATGGCTGTCCTTGGAACACTCCGTGGGTCTCACAGTTCTTCCTGAATGATGTTCCAAATAGATGGAGGTAATTCACCCTCTATTACCAGGGGATAGATAATTTGAATATCCTGTGAGGGATTTATTGAAATTATCTATCCCTGGTAATAGAGGGTGAATTACCTCCATCTATTTGGAACATCATTCAGGAAGAACTGTGAGACCACGAGTGTTCCAAGGACAGCCATTCCAAGGAATCGTGAGTTTTGAGATCCATCGGATTCCACCCCATTGTTTCATCGACATAGGACATTATATTTTCCATGTTGTGCACACTATTTGTTTGAGGGAGAATTGAACCACCTCCAGGAAAATAGTCCTTCCATTATAAGTTAAGCGTCTGTTGTATCCACCTATTTGTCTACTTTATATTACTGTAATCTGTAACAGTCTCCTGGTACAAGAGGGCTACCAGCTTGGTCATATTTTTTGGCACATATAATTTATTCATTCTAATGGGCAATGAATGAAAAATGCCCGCAGCATGTATAATCCATATGTTGCAGGTAAGCAGGTGACTTGCCATGGTTTGCTTCCCGCAGCCTATGAATTACGCATGCTCCAGGGCAGCACCTGTCCTTGTGCTCCCATCTGCATGAAATAGTAGTATGTGCCCAGGAAATCATGGCCAATCTGGCAAGCCTACCTGGTCCTCTGGAATAAGCACCTCCATTTGTCGCGGCTCCCTCTATTTATAGTTTGAGACGCACGCTGCTGACTTCAAGAGACGCAAACGCTGCTGACTTCATTTAATTATAATTAGGGGGCACAGGACATGGAGACTGACTGATATTTAACCCATTCACTACCAATATTGAGATATCTCATTCTGCTGATCTGTAGTCCAAAAGGAAATTTAATTTGTTTGCTTTTAGGGTGCAGAAGGTGCCCAAAGTTTTACCCTGTGGGCATAATGCCAAAGAATTGAAACTGTAAAATCAGCTGATGAATGCTCTGAATATTGGGCTCTAAACAGCTGATGCAGGAAGAAAAAGAAGAAATAGATCAACCGCTCACATCTCTAACTCAATTTGGCAGAAGATGGTGCCATCTACTGGCCAAAATAGATTATTTACTATTTATAAGAAATACAATGGTATAAACTCAAATATTTCTTACTTTATAATTGTTTTTTTTTTTTTACAAAAACACTGGTTTCTGACAATCATTTTTTAGAAAATCACTTGGTAGTGAAAGGGTTAATTATAAATAGGGGGCACAGGGACATGAAGACTGAGTGACTGATATTTAATTATAATTAGGGGGAATGAAGACTGAGTGACTGATATTTAATTATAATTAGGGGAATGAAGACTGAGTGACTGATATTTAATTATAATTAGGGGAATGAAGACTGAGTGACTGATATTTAATTATAATTAGGGGAATGAAGACTGAGTGACTGATATTTAATTATAATTAGGGGAATGAAGACTGAGTGACTGATATTTAATTATAATTAGGGGATGAAGACTGAGTGACTGATTTAATTATAATTAGGGGAATGAAGACTGAGTGATATTTAATTATAATTAGGGGAATGAAGACTGAGTGACTGATATTTTAATTATAATTAGGGGAATGAAGACTGAGTGACTGATATTTAATTATAATTAGGGGAATGAAGACTGAGTGACTGATATTTAATTATAATTAGGGGAATGAAGACTGAGTGACTGATATTTAATTATAATTAGGGGAATGAAGACTGAGTGACTGATATTTAATTATAATTAGGGGAATGAAGACTGAGTGACTGATATTTAATTATAATTAGGGGGAATGAAGACTGAGTGATCTGATTTTAATTATAATTAGGGGAATGAAGACTGAGTGACTGATATTAATTATAATTAGGGGGAATGAAGACTGAGTGACTGATATTTAATTATAATTAGGGGAATGAAGACTGAGTGACTGATATTTAATTATAATTAGGGGAATGAAGACTGAGTGACTGATATTTAATTATAATTAGGGGAATGAAGACTGAGTGACTGATATTTAATTATAATTAGGGGAATGAAGACTGAGTGACTGATATTTAATTATAATTAGGGGAATGAAGACTGAGTGACTGATATTTAATTATAATTAGGGGAATGAAGACTGAGTGACTGATATTTAATTATAATTAGGGGAATGAAGACTGAGTGACTGATATTTAATTATAATTAGGGGAATGAAGACTGAGTGACTGATATTTAATTATAATTAGGGGATGAAGACTGAGTGTCTGATATTTAATTATAATTAGGGGAATGAAGACTGAGTGACTGATATTTAATTATAATTAGGGGAATGAAGACTGAGTGACTGATATTTAATTATAATTAGGGGAATGAAGACTGAGAGACTGATATTTAATTATAATTAGGGGAATGAAGACTGAGTGACTGATATTTAATTATAATTAGGGGAATGAAGACTGAGTGACTGATATTTAATTATAATTAGGGGAATGAAGACTGAGTGACTGATATTTAATTATAATTAGGGGAATGAAGACTGAGTGACTGATATTTAATTATAATTAGGGGAATGAAGACTGAGTGACTGATATTTAATTATAATTAGGGGAATGAAGACTGAGTGACTGATATTTAATTATAATTAGGGGAATGAAGACTGAGTGACTGATATTTAATTATAATTAGGGGAAATGAAGACTGAGTGACTGATATTTAATTATAATTAGGGGAATGAAGACTGAGTGACTGATATTAATTATAATTAGGGGAATGAAGACTGAGTGATGATATTTAATTATAATTAGGGGAATGAAGACTGAGTGACTGATATTTAATTATAATTAGGGGAATGAAGACTGAGACTGATATTTAATTATAATTAGGGGGAATGAAGACTGAGTGACTGATATTTAATTATAATTAGGGGAATGAAGACTGAGTGACTGATATTTAATTATAATTAGGGGAATGAAGACTGAGTGACTGATATTTAATTATAATTAGGGGAATGAAGACTGAGTGACTGATATTTAATTATAATTAGGGGGAATGAAGACTGAGTGACTGATATTTAATTATAATTAGGGGGAATGAAGACTGAGTGACTGATATTTAATTATAATTAGGGGGAATGAAGACTGAGTGACTGATATTTAATTATAATTAGGGGAATGAAGACTGAGTGACTGATATTTAATTATAATTAGGGGAATGAAGACTGAGAGACTGATATTTAATTATAATTAGTGGGATGAAGACTGAGTGTCTGATATTTAATTATAATTAGGGGAATGAAGACTGAGTGACTGATTTAATTATAATTAGGGGGAATGAAGACTGAGTGATATTTAATTATAATTAGGGGAATGAAGACTGAGTGACTGATATTTAATTATAATTAGGGGAATGAAGACTGAGTGATATTTAATTATAATTAGGGGAATGAAGACTGAGTGACTATATTTAATTATAATTAGGGGAATGAAGACTGAGTGACTGATATTTAATTATAATTAGGGGAATGAAGACTGAGAGACTGATATTTAATTATAATTAGGGGAATGAAGACTGAGTGACTGATATTTAATTATAATTAGGGGAATGAAGACTGAGTGACTGATATTTAATTATAATTAGGGGAATGAAGACTGAGTGACTGATATTTAATTATAATTAGGGGAATGAAGACTGAGTGACTGATATTTAATTATAATTAGGGGGAATGAAGACTGAGTGACTGATATTTAATTATAATTAGGGGAATGAAGACTGAGTGACTGATATTTAATTATAATTAGGGGAATGAAGACTGAGTGACTGATATTTAATTATAATTAGGGGAATGAAGACTGAGTGACTGATATTTAATTATAATTAGGGGGAATGAAGACTGAGTGTCTGATATTTAATTATAATTAGGGGGATGATAACTGAGTGTCTGATATTTAATTATAATTAGGGGAATGAAGACTGAGCGACTGATATTTAATTATAATTAGGGGGAATGAAGACTGAGTGTCTGATATTTAATTATAATTAGGGGGAATGAAGACTGAGTGTCTGATATTTAATTATTTAGGGGGATGAAGACTGAGTGTGATATTTAATTATAATTAGGGGGAATGAAGACTGAGTGTCTGATATTTAATTATAATTAGGGGGATGATAACTGAGTGTCTGATATTTAATTATAATTAGGGGAATGAAGACTGAGTGACTGATATTTAATTATAAATAGGGGGAATGAAGACTGAGTGTCTGATATTTAATTATAATTAGGGGGATGATAACTGAGTGTCTGATATTTAATTATAATTAGGGGGATGATAACTGAGTGTCTGATATTTAATTATAATTAGGGGGAATGAAGACTGAGTGACTGATATTTAATTATAAATAGGGGGAATGAAGACTGAGTGACTGATATTTAATTATAATTAGGGGAATGAAGACTGAGTGACTGATATTTAATTATAATAGGGGGAATGAAGACTGAGTGACTGATATTTAATTATAATTAGGGGGATGATAACTGAGTGTCTGATATTTAATTATAATTAGGGGGAATGAAGACTGAGTGACTGATATTTAATTATAAATAGGGGGAATGAAGACTGAGTGACTGATATTTAATTATAATTAGGGGAATGAAGACTGAGCGACTGATATTTAATTATAAATAGGGGGAATGAAGACTGAGTGACTGATATTTAATTATAATTAGGGGGATGATACTGAGTGACTGATATTTAATTATAATTAGGGGGATGAAGACTGAGTGTCTGATATTTAATTATAATTAGGGGGAATGAAGACTGAGTGACTGATATTTAATTATAATTAGGGGAATGAAGACTGAGTGACTGATATTTAATTATAATGGGGGAATGAAGACTGAGTGACTGATATTTAATTATAATTAGGGGAAATGAAGACTGAGTGACTGATATTTAATTATAATTAGGGGAATGAAGACTGAGTGATATTTAATTATAATTAGGGGAATGAAGACTGAGCGACTGATATTTAATTATAATTAGGGGAATGAAGACTGAGTGATATTTAATTATAATTAGGGGAATGAAGACTGAGTGACTGATATTTAATTATAATTAGGGGGAATGAAGACTGAGTGACTGATATTTAATTATAATTAGGGGAATGAAGACTGAGTGACTGATATTTAATTATAATTAGGGGAATGAAGACTGAGTATGATAATTATAATTAGGGGAATGAAGACTGAGCGACTGATATTTAATTATAATTAGGGGAATGAAGACTGAGTGACTGATATTTAATTATAATTAGGGGAATGAAGACTGAGTGTCTGATATTTAATTATAATTAGGGGGAATGAAGACTGAGTGACTGATATTTAATTATAATTAGGGGGAATGAAGACTGAGTGTCTGATATTTAATTATAATTAGGGGGATGATAACTGAGTGTCTGATATTTAATTATAATTAGGGGAATGAAGACTGAGACTGATATTTAATTATAATTAGGGGGATGAAGACTGAGTGACTGATATTTAATTATAATTAGGGGAATGAAGACTGAGTGACTGATATTTAATTATAATTAGGGGGAATGAAGACTGAGTGACTGATATTTAATTATAATTAGGGGGAATGAAGACTGAGTGACTGATATTTAATTATAATTAGGGGGAATGAAGACTGAGAGACTGATATTTAATTATAATTAGGGGAATGACGACTGAGTGACTGATATTTAATTATAATTAGGGGAAATGAAGACTGAGTGACTGATATTTAATTATAATTAGGGGAATGAAGACTGAGTGACTGATATTTAATTATAATTAGGGGAATGAAGACTGAGAGACTGATATTTAATTATAATTAGGGGAATGAAGACTGAGTGACTGATATTTAATTATAATTAGGGGAATGAAGACTGAGTGACTGATATTTAATTATAATTAGGGGAATGAAGACTGAGTGACTGATATTTAATTATAATTAGGGGAAATGAAGACTGAGTGACTGATATTTAATTATAATAGGGGGAATGAAGACTGAGTGACTGATATTTAATTATAATTAGGGGGATGAAGACTGAGTGACTGATATTTAATTATAATTAGGGGGAATGAAGACTGAGTGACTGATATTTAATTATAATTAGGGGAATGAAGACTGAGTGACTGATATTTAATTATAATTAGGGGGAATGCGACTGAGTGACTGATGTTATCATTCCTAATTATAATTAATATCAGACACTCAGTTATCATTCCCCTAATTATAATTAAATGAGTGTCTGATATTTAATTATAATTAGGGGAATGAAGACTGAGTGTCTGATATTTAATTATAATTAGGGGAATGAAGACTGAGTGACTGATATTTAATTATAATTAGGGGAATGAAGACTGAGTGACTGATATTTAATTATAATTAGGGGAATGAAGACTAAGTGACTGATATTTAATTATAATTAGGGGAATGAAGACTGAGTGACTGATATTTAATTATAATTAGGGGAATGAAGACTGAGTGACTGATATTTAATTATAATTAGGGGAATGAAGACTGAGTGTCTGATATTTAATTATAATTAGGGGAATGAAGACTGAGTGACTGATATTTAATTATAATTAGGGGAATGAAGACTGAGTGACTGATATTTAATTATAATTAGGGGGATGAAGACTGAGTGACTGATATTTAATTATAATTAGGGGAATGAAGACTGAGCGACTGATATTTAATTATAATTAGGGGAATGAAGACTGAGTGACTGATATTTAATTATAATTAGGGGGAATGAAGACTGAGTGACTGATATTTAATTATAATTAGGGGAATGAAGACCGAGTGACTGATATTTAATTATAATTAGGGGATGAAGACTGAGTGACTGATATTTAATTATAATAGGGGAATGAAGACTGAGTGACTGATTTTAATTATAATAAGGGGAATGAAGACTGAGTGACTGATATTTAATTATAATTAGGGGAATGAAGACTGAGTGACTGATATTTAATTATAATTAGGGGAATGAAGACTGAGTGACTGATATTTAATTATAATTAGGGGAATGAAGACTGAGTGACTGATATTTAATTATAATTAGGGGAATGAAGACTGAGTGACTGATATTTAATTATAATTAGGGGGAATGAAGACTGAGTGACTGATATTTAATTATAATTAGGGGAATGAAGACTGAGTGACTGATATTTCATTCCCTAATTATAATTAAATATCAATACTGAGTTATATTCCCTTAATATTATATTATAATGAGTGTCTGATATTTAATTATAATTAGGGGAATGAAGACTGAGTGACTGATATTTAATTATAATTAGGGGAATGAAGACTGAGTGACTGATATTTAATTATAATTAGGGGAATGAAGAGGAGTGACTGATATTTAATTATAATTAGGGGGAATGAAGACTGAGTGACTGATATTTAATTATAATAGGGGGAAAAGACTGAGTGACTGATATTTAATTATAATTAGGGGAATGAAGACTGAGTGACTGATATTTAATTATAATTAGGGGGAATGAAGACTGAGTGACTGATATTTAATTATAATTAGGGGAATGAAGACTGAGTGACTGATATTTAATTATAATTAGGGGGAATGAAGACTGAGTGACTGATATTTAATTATAATTAGGGGAATGAAGACTGAGAGTGATATTAATTATAATTAGGGGGAATGAAGACTGAGTGACTGATATTTAATTATAATTAGGGGAATGAAGACTAAGTGACTGATATTTAATTATAATTAGGGGAATGAAGACTGAGTGACTGATATTTAATTATAATTAGGGGAATGAAGACTGAGTGACTGATATTTAATTATAATAGGGGAATGAAACTGAGTGTCTGATATTTAATTATAATTAGGGGAATGAAGACTGAGTGTCTGATATTTAATTATAATTAGGGGAATGAAGACTGAGTGACTGATATTATTATATTAGGGGAATGAAGACTGAGTGACTGATATTTAATTATAATTAGGGGAATGAAGACTGAGTGACTGATATTTAATTATAATTAGGGGAATGAAGACTGAGTGACTGATATTTAATTATAATTAGGGGGAATGACGACTGAGTGACTGATATTTAATTATAATTAGGGGAATGATAACTGAGTGTCTGATATTTAATTATAATTAGGGGAATGAAGACTGAGTGTCTGATATTTAATTATAATTAGGGGAATGAAGACTGAGTGACTGATATTTAATTATAATTAGGGGAATGAAGACTGAGTGACTGATATTTATTATAATTAGGGAATAATAAGACTGAGTGACTGATATTTAATTATAATAAGGGGAATGACGACTGAGTGACTGATATTTAATTATAATTAGGGGGATGAAAACTGAGTGTCTGATATTTAATTATAATTAGGGGAATGAAGACTAAGTGACTGATATTTAATTATAATTAGGGGAATGAAGACTGAGTGACTGATATTTAATTATAATTAGGGGGAATGAAGACTGAGTGTCTGATATTTAATTATAATTAGGGGGAATGAAGACTGAGTGACTGATATTTAATTATAATTAGGGGGAATGACGACTGAGTGACTGATATTTAATTATAATTAGGGGAATGATAACTGAGTGTCTGATATTTAATTATAATTAGGGGAATGAAGACTGAGTGTCTGATATTTAATTATAATTAGGGGAATGAAGACTGAGTGACTGATATTTAATTATAATTAGGGGAATGAAGACTGAGTGACTGATATTTAATTATAATTAGGGGGTTGACAATCTGTGTGCGTCCTATTTGTACATATATATATACTATATGGTATGTTCTTCACTTTTGTTTTATTCTTTCCTGTGACAGACTCCAGGAAGCAGGGCCTTTTTATTTCTCGGAGAGCGGCTTGGTTGTAGGTGCTCAGTGGTTTGGGGGGTTTGGCCTGGTAAGGGTTCGGAAAGTAACTGGGTCTGTGGAGCTTTTTTTGGATACCTTTGCCCTCTCACCTAGCTAAGTGGATACTGACAATTTTTATTAAAAAGAGGCTTAGGCTAGGGTCAGACGAGCGCATTTTGTACGGACTGTGCGTCCGTGCAGTACGGACGTACTTTCTGACTGACGACAAGGTGGTGGCCACACAGTCGGTTTTTTTCACTGACGTATTTATTGACTGATGTAGCATGGAAAATAAATTACAATGAAAGAACATTCTGTCCGTCAAAAATGCTGGACGTATAAATGCAGTCCGTCTGACCTTGTTGCATCACTCACACACAAAGCTATGCGGACGTTGTGGACGTGGCGCACTCTGCACGTCCGTTCTAGCAGTATTACGTTCTTGCCTAACCTGCGTCCGTTTGCAGCGTCCGTCAGCCCCCACACTTCTGTGCAGACGTACTTCGTGTGTGGGGCTCCATTTAACACAATTGTATGCTATCACGGACGTACTTATGTGCGGCAACACGGACGTTAACACTGCGCTCGTCTGACCCCAGCCTTACTCCACCAGAGTATTGGGGAATCTGGAGCTGGTGGATCTTACTAGAGGTGTGCATTCGTTTCGTAACGAATTGGAATTCTTAATGAATTTCGTTAATTCATATTTCGAAAGTAGTTCCTAAATAACAAATTGATTTTATCTGAATTTGAAACGAAACAAAACGGTAACGAATGCTTTATAAAAGTGTAACTGTTTTGCATCTATTTATGATGTAAGGCTATAGCACTAACATATCAATATACATATATGTGCCCTGTTTCCCTGTAATATGCTACATTATTTCTATGCAATCTGTATATTTTATCTCGTGTAATTGCATATTAAATAACTGAAATAATTCCCAGATTTTATTAAAGCAATTGTAATTAAGAACAAAGCAATGAATTATGACCTTGCCTTAGGCAGGTCAGACGAACGGAATCTGAGCGCACTCTGCATGCATGAAGAACGGATGTAGAACAAACAAGGGAGTTATGGGAATTAAACTTAATATGAAAAATGATACAAATTGATACATGATATAAAAACTATTTTGTGCGTCAAGGTGCTGGGCGTCGCAGATGCGGTCCATCTGCCACGGGCTTTATTATAAGCTATAAATTTCCCAAAAGAGGCATGGTGTGCAGTTTGTTAGTAAATGAATGAAATTCTAAGCATTATAGATATTTATAGAAGCATCCACAGGTTCTGTAACGCTGTACAATGGGAGTTAGAACAATAAATATATATATAGATATATATATATATATAGGTTCAATATAGTACAGTAGGCCGGATTCTTGGAGGACCTGCTTAAGAGCTTACAATCTAAAAGGATAGAGTGATACTGAAAGATTAGAGTTAATATAGAATATATAGTAGTAGAGTTTACGTGGACTGTGTGGGAAGCACCTACAAGTTCTGTAGCGCTGTACAAAGGATATGACAGAAATCAATATATTGTGTTATGTAGCATGTTAATGCATATGAGTTTTCTCTGTGTGCATGATGTGAGTGAACTGAAAACACAAATAAATAAAATAAAAACCCCAGCTGACATGAGAATTTTAGGGGAAGTTGAAATTTATTTGAATTGTAATATAACAAATACATCTGTATGTATATTTCTGTAAGTAATGAGTATTGCTGTGTTTATGTTTATTTTTTATTTGAATATACAGGAGAATGTAAGACAATGATGACCGTTGCAAAAGAAAAAAAAAGTTTTCACATTCCATTTGTAACAGATCTCTGCGCCCGGACAAGGTCACATCTGCCAAATGCCACTTACTCGCTGGACACCCAGTTTCTCCTTGTGACTCTCACACCTTTCTCTAGTGACTTAGCCGCAGCTTAAGGCCCGGTGCATGTAGAGAGCCTGGCAAGCCCCCCTCAGAACTAAGCCGAAGCTGTAGACCTGGAGCCTTTCCTTGGCACTGCGGGCAGAAGATTCCTGGTACCCCAAATCATGAATCATGACTTCAAACTTGGTCAGAATAGAACTGACTGTTTATTACACAGGCACAGAGATATTCAACCACCAACCCTATTTGCATACAATCAAGCAGATAGCTGCACACATCAGATAACTACACAGGATCTTCAAACAATGTAGAATCAAAAAACAAAGGAAGGAAGGTATGTAGAAGAGGATAAAAGTCTTGCTGACTGCCTCAATGAATATTTTTGTTCAGTCTTTGCAGAAGAAAAGGAAGGAAAGGGACCTCAGTTAGGAGGAAACACTAACGAGACAATTACATATCAGTCTACAGAGGAGGAGGTTCTACAGCAGCTGTCTAAAGTAAAGACAAATAAGTCAATGGGGCCTGATGGGATCCACCCTAAATTATTAAAAGAGCTCAGTGATGTAATAGCAAAACCGTTAACAGATTTATTTAACCAATCCTTGCTAACGGGAGTCGTCCCAGAAGACTGGAAATTAGCAAATGTTGTGCCCATTCACAAGAAGGGTAGTAGGGAGGAATCTGGGAACTATAGGCCAGTTAGTCTTACGTCAGTAGTGGGGAAATTAATGGAAACCATGTTAAAGGAAAGGATTGTTGAACATCAGAAACAACATGGGTTTACCTCAGGGAGATCATGCCAAACTAATCTTATTGATTTTTTTGATTGGGTAACAAAAATAATAGACACAGGTGGTGCAGTAGACATTGCTTATTTAGATTTCAGTAAGGCTTTTGATACTGTTCCGCATAGAAGGCTTATCAATAAATTGCAATCTTTGATCTTGGATTCCAATATGGTTGAATGGATTAGGCAGTGGCTGAGTGACAGGCAACAGAGGGTTGTGGTAAATGGAGTTTATTCGGCACAAGGTCTTGTTACCAGTGGGGTACCTCAGGGGTCAGTACTTGGACCCATTCTATTTAATATTTTTATTAGTGATATTGCAGAAGGTATTAATGGAAAAGTATGTCTTTTTGCTGATGACACAAAGATTTGCAACAGGGTTGACGTTCCTGGAGGGATCAGCCAAATGACAAATGATTTAGGTAAACTAAAAAAATGGTCGGAGCTGTGGCAATTGAGTTTTAACGTGGATAAGTGCAAGATAATGCACCTGGGACGTAAAAACCCAAGGGCTGAATATAGAATATTTGATACAGTCCTAACCTCAACATCTGAGGAAAGGGATTTAGGGGTTATTATTTCAGAGGATCTAAGGGTAAGTAGTCAATGTAATAGAGCAGCAGGAAATGCTAGCAGAATGCTTGGTTGTGTAGGGAGAGGTATTAGCAGTAGGAAAAGGGAAGTGCTCATGCCACTGTACAGAGCACTGGTGAGACCTCACTTGGAGTACTGTGTGCAGTACTGGAGACCGTATCTCCAGAAGGATATAGACATCTTAGAGAGAGTTCAGAGAAGGGCTACTAAAATGGTGTACGGCTTGAAGGAGAAAAGTTACCAGGAAAGGCTTAATGATCTTAACATGTACAGCTTGGAAAAAAGACGAGACAGAGGAGATATGATAGAAACATTTAAATACGTAAAGGGAATCCACAAGGTAGAGGAAGGGAGTATATTTAAAAGGAAAAAAAGTAGCAAAACAAGAGGACATAGTCTTAGATTAGAGGGGCAAAGGTTTAAAAGTAACATCAGGAAGCATTATTTTACTGAGAGGGTGGTGGATACATGGAACAGTCTTCCAGTAGAAGTGGTAGAGGCCAAAACAGTAATTGAATTTAAGCAGGCATGGGATAGGCATAAGGCTATCCTAAACAAAAGATAAATCCAGGTAAAGTATCCATGAAATTGGGCGACTAGATGGGCCGAAAGGTTCTTATCTGCCGACATTTTTCTATGTTTCTATGTTTCTAGCAAAGACAAAGAATGATTTATACCATTCACTCAGATGAACGTTTTCAGCCATTACAGTGCTACATTTATCACAATTGCTTTTTGATTGAAAGATTGTCCATTAATCAAAGAAATTTTATCACCAACTCATCGATTACTCATGCGATTAAAGAAGATCATTGATTTGAAATTAAGGAAATAAAACTTAAAACACATCAATTATTGTCATGACACTTTCACAAAACAGTTATATTTGATTTTGAACCAATAAGACAGAAGACAAAGAAAAAAAAGAAACAATGCATTTTTATATGTTGATGAATTATCATTGTGTTGTCTAAGTGATAATTATTCTGTATATTTTAATATTTTTGTTGTTTGGTTATAATTAATGTTGTTCAAATTCCCTTACACATTTAGGATTATTAAAGATCACATCCAATTAAAATTAGAGTTAATGTATCTAGGAACATATAATTTAATGCATTTGCATAAATACGTTTCATGACATATCTAGTGTTAAATGGAATATAGTTTAATTCAGGTCTAAATGATTGTAGGAAAGTTTTAATTCAGTTAAAATAATAGTTGCTTTTTTGTTTTGTTTCAAAACAGCAAACTAGAATGGATAAGATATCAATAAATAATTTTTTGATATTAAATAGGTTGAGTATGCATTTCGGCTATTTCCCTTTTGAGTCAAAGTTGCATATATATATTAGGTAGGCCGTGTTAGTCCTGATGCCAAAATCACGAGTATAGCAGTCTGTAGTGATACCTTTTTTATTGGACTAACGTTACATTTAAAGTACAAGCTTTCGAGAGTGTAACTCCCTTCGTCAGGTATAGAAGCTTACTGATCAGAATGGTAGAATTAAACATTGGGACATTCATAGGGCGCACAGCTGGGGGTGTTAGATGTTGTACATCGCCAAATGGCATGGTCAGAGGGGGGGGGGAGAACATTTAATTGTCTCAGGCAAATAAGACAGCATTGATGCAATCATGTCCACTTCAAAGGGAATGTGAAAGGACAGAACGAAAAAAAACAATGAGTATGGGGAAGACACAGAAAATAGGAATTATGAATATTATGTGACGTTCTTATAGTGGGTAGAAAACCTGAATCTACATTAAAGGGATACTCTAGGCAACATGACCACCTAAGCTATTTTAGGTGGTCATGATGCCCGGAGTATGCCGCCCTTTGTCTCCCCTCCCTCCGCTCGGCAGTTCAGCTGAAAAAGCTGAAAACAGCTGAGAGAGGCGGAGGAGTTTACTCCGCCCTCCCAGCTGTCAGTTAGCAGAGCGGGAATCATATTTCCTGCTTCTGCCGACTTTTGCCGAGTAGGAGACGTCATCGCGCTTTCAGCGCAATGACGTCTCCAACTTACCGCAGAAGCTGGCGGCTCCCTCTGAGGGTTAGTGTTGCGCGCATCCTCTTGCGCGCAACATTAATCCTCAGAGGGAGCCGGGAGGAAGCCTGCCGATTGGTTGGCTTATGTGAGAGGTGCGCATGCGTGCTTCTCACGTAAACCAGAAGCCAAGCAGCATCAAGAAGGACGGGAGCGGAAGAGGAGGGAGGGGAGTATAAAAAAAAAAGACGCCGCTGGAAAGAAGTGGATTTTAGGGTAAGTATTACAGTTACAAAAAAATAAATAAAAACTAAATATTTATTAAGGGAATAGGGATAGGTTAGGATAAAAAAACGGGGGGGGTGAATTTTTGAGTAGAGTGTTCCTTTAAGTCCTTGTTTTATACTGTTGAAATATGTGATCATTTTCATTTCATATGTTTTGAGTTCCCGGTGGTCTTTAAAATGGCCTTTGAGGATTTTAATTCTGAGGTTTTGGATGTAGTGGCCTGCTAGATTGAAGTGATATTACACTGGGGTACAATATGTGTTTTCCTGGTGGTTCCTGATGGAGTGTCTGTGCTTGTTCATCCTGAGACTTAGTTTAAGGCTGGTTTCACCAATATAGCAGCCCTTATCACACGCCGTGCACTGGATCATATATACCACATTTGTCGACGTGCAAAGGTATGATCCCTTGATGTTGTGAGTGGCGTTGTTGTGCCACGCAGTGCTGCTGTCACATATATGTTGGCACAGTTTGCAGTGGGGTTTGTTACAGCGTTTGGTCCCATTCTGTATGTCGTCCTGTTCCTGAGCTAGTTTGCTGCGGACCAGTTTTTGTCTCAGGTTTGGGGGTTGCTTGAATGCCAGTAAGGGGGGCTGTGGGAATATTTCTTTGAGCGCAGGGTCCTCTGTGACCAGTGGCTGCAGACCTTTGATGATTTTGCGAATTCCCTCTAGAGTTGGGTTGCAGGAAAAACAACTAGAGGGATCCGTGTGGTGTTTTTCTTTTCTTTGTAGCGCAACAGCTGTTCGGGCGGTGTTTTCAGGGCCGATTTGATTTTTTCAAAGATTGCCCTTTCCTTGTTGCCCTTCCGCTGGAATGATGCAGATAGTTTGCTCAGGTGTTTATCCCTGTCCCCGGTGTCCGAGCAGATTCGGTGGTACCTAATGGCCTGGCTATAGATGATGCCTTGTTTGGTGTGGTTGGGATGAAAGCTGGTGTTTTGGAGGTAGCTGGGCCTGTCTGTGGGTTTCCTGTACATAGATGACTGCAGCGTGCCATTGGCAGCTGATATGGTACAGACCAGGAAGCTCACACTGTGCTTGGAAAAATCCATCTTGAGTTTGAGCAATGGGTGGAATGTATTAAATGCCTTGTGAAAGTCTAGAAGGCGTTACTCTTCTTCTGTCCATATGATGAAAATATCATCAATGTATCATAGATATTTGTGTGGTTTGTGAGGGTGAGTGTTCAGGAACCTCTGTTCTAGATCTGCCATGAAAAGATTGGCGTATTGTGGTGACATTTTACTACCCATAGCGGTCCCAGTCATTTGTAGGTAGCAGTTATTGTTGAAGCTGAAGCAGTTGTGTTTGAGTATGAATTCAATCAACTTGGTAATAATGTCACCGCTATATTTATGTGGAGTATTGTGGGAGGAGAGAGATTGGAGACAGGCATTGATTCCGTCTTCGTGTGGGATGTTACTGTATAGGGATTCTACATCCATGGTAACTAATACGGCCGGTAGTGTCTGGATATCTCTAAGTTTGTTGAGAATGTCTGTGGTGTCCTGTATATAACTGGCAGTGTTGGTTGCTAAGGGTTTCAGGATACCCTCTATAAGGCCAGAAATTGGTTCGGTGTGTCCATATCTGTGATAATGGGTCGTCCTGGGTTCCCGGGCTTGTGGATTTTGGGCAGCATGTAGAACGTGCCCATGCAAGGATTGGAAGGCACCAGCTTCTCCAATTCTTGCTGTAGGTGTTTGGGGAACGACCTGATAAGTATGCCAAGTTGGGTTTGGTATTCTTTTGTTGGGTCTTGAGTCAATTTCCGGTAATAGTTCACATCTGACAGTTGTCTGTCACCTTCTGCCATGTAGTCTTGGATGTTATTATTATTATTATTATTATTATTCTTTATTTATAAAGCGCCAGCATATTCCGCAGCGCTGTACAATAAGCACAGTATAGACAGGGTTACAATACATTGAACAACATTTGACAAACAGTACAGGAGGAGATGAGGGCCCTATTCCCGTAGGAACTCACAATCTGGGAGGGTTGGGGTTGGAAACAGGAGGAGAGGACTGTAAGGTGAGAGTGATTGATGGTTGCGTCAGTGAGTTGGGTGGTAGGCTTCCCTAAATAGGAACGTTTTAAGGGAGCGTTTGAAGGAAGAGAAGTTAGGGAAAAGTCTGACAGTACGACGGAGAGCGTTCCAGAGAGTGGGGGCTGCGCGTGAGAAATCCTGCAGTCTATCATGGGAAGGGGTGATGCGGGGAGACGCTAGGCGCAGGTCACTGTTTGACCTTAGGGAGCGGGCCGGGGTGTATTTGGTGATTAGTGAGGACAGGTAGTGGGGAGCTGAGTTAGTGAGGGTTTTGTAGGTAAGGATAAGGATTTTGAACTTAATTCTGCAGTGGATGGGGAGCCAGTGAAGGGACTCGCAGAGGGGAGTGGCAGAGACAGAGCGGCGGGTGAGGTGAATTAGCCTGGCGGAGGCGTTCAGGATGGATTGTAGGGGGGAGAGGCGGGACAGAGGGAGGCCAGATAAGAGATTATTGCAATAGTCGAGTCGGGAGATTACCAGGGCGTGTATGAGTTGTTTTGTGGTGACAGCGGTAAGAAATGGCCACTACTGATCCCCCTTTGTCAGCTGGCTTGATGATGATGTTGTTGTTGCTGGATAGATTTCTCAGGGCAATCCTTTCTGCAGGTGAGAGGTTCGGTGGTATTTTATTCTGCTGCTGCCGTGTGGTAACCAGGGATGTCACTCTCATGCAGAATTTTTAAATATAGTTGTCTAATTTGTCATTACATCCTGCTGCAGGTGTGAAATCTTGGTTCCTAGCTTTCCCTTTGTTGTTCATGGTAGAAATATTGTCATTTTTGTCAAAGAATGAAATCAGTCAGAAGTAGTATGATTTTCCTTTTTTTTGCTGCGTGAGGCCCATGGGCTTTGCAGGGAAATTTTTTAATTTATTATCTGTGTTTCTTCTTGTGTAATTAATATATTTTTTTTGTTTTCATGCACTTGAGAGTGATGTATGAAAATGAATGAATGTGTATACGATCAGAGGGTATACCATATTTTCTTTATTTTTGCTAAAACCGTGTCACATCTTCATCACAAGAAATCTGACAGTCACCAAGTTCACAATGACTGCATATGGAATGAATCATGGACATTTTGTGTCAAGGTCAAAGGTCACAGGTGATACGCAACCAGTGCATAGAAACAGCTTGTTCAGGTGTCCCTATGTCGGGAACTCCGATTACATTCAATGATTATGTATCTCAAGCTGGGATGTTGCCAAAAGGCCAAACCTTGACCTCGCACTCTGGACAAGAACTACAGTATTAGATTATGAGATATTTTTTTTTCTTTAATCCCCTAGATAAGTGTGAGAAAGGATTGGATTTGGGAAAATGAGAATGTATTTCTTGAGAGTGTGTGAATGCAAGTGTGTATGCGTTTTGTGGAGTGAAGCTGAACATAAGAAAACACACAGATATAGATCTGACTCATGTTGATTATTAGATAAATGAACTTTTAAATTCAAGTTATTATATTTTTCTTGTTCGTGAAGTACATTTTGGGAAATGGGAGTAAATAGTTATTTAGATTCTTTTCTTTCAGGAATAGTACCAGAGGATTGGAGAAAAGCTGACGTGGTCTCTATATTTAAGAAAGGTTTAAAATTTGTGCCTGGGAATTATAGACCTGTGAGCTTAACATCTGTGGCTGGGAAAGTATTTGAGGGGTTACTAAGGGATAGTATTCAGGAATTTATTGGGAGGTATAATGTAATTGGCAAAAATCAGCATGGTTTCATGAAACACAGATCATGTCAGACTAACCTAATTACGTTCTATGAGGAAGTAAGTAGAAGTATAGATCAGGGGGTCGCAGTGGATGTGATTTACTTAGATTTTGCCAAAGCTTTCGACACAGTTCCACACAAAAGGTTACTATTTAAATTAAGAAAAAATGGTCTAGATGAAAATACTTGTTCTTGGATAGAAAACTGGCTAAAAGATAGGGTACAGAGAGTGGTCATAAATGGTACATTTTCAAGATGGACACCAGTGGTAAGTGGTGTTCCTCAGGGGTCTGTTATAGGACCAATACTGTTCAATTTATTTATAAATGACCTTGAGATAGGCATTGAAAGTCATGTATCAGTGTTTGCAGATGACACAAAGCTAGGAAAAGTAATACAATGTGAGCAGGATGTTACTTCGCTGCAGAGGGATTTAGATAGATTGGGGGACTGGGCACTTAAATGGCAGATGAAATTTAATCTAGATAAATGCAAAGTTATGCACTTTGGAGTGAAGACCACACAAGCAATTTATACCCTAAATGGTACGGAGTTAGGGAAATCCAAGCAGGAGAAGGATTTGGGAATAATCATAGACTTCAAACTAAGTAACAATGTGCAATGTCAAACAGCAGCCGCCAAGGCCAGCAAAGTACTGGCATGCATTAAAAGGGGAGTTCACTCACGGGATGAAAACATAATTTTGCCTTTGTATAAATCAATGGTCAGGCCGCACCTTGAATATGCCGTGCAATTTTGGGCACCTGTCTTAAAAAAAGATATTATATCGCTAGAAAAAGTGCAGAGACGGGCAACTAAATTAATAAGGGGGATGGAAGGGTTAAGTTATGAGGAAAGACTAACAAGCTTAAACCTGTTTAGTTTAGAGAAAAGGCGCCTTAGAGGGGATCTGATAACCTTATATAAATATATACGGGGCCATTATCAACCATTGTCTGATAACCTATTCGTTAACAGGACTATACATAGGACAAGGGGTCATCCATTTAGACTGGAAGAAAGAAAATTTAGCTTAAAGCATAGGAAGGGTTATTTTACGGTGAGAACAATAAAGCTGTGGAATTCTCTGCCTGTTGAGGTGGTTGGGTCAGAGTCTGTACAGACTTTTAAAAAACGACTGGATGACTTCCTGCAGACACAGAATATTAAGGGTTATAATATTTAATATGTGGGTAAAAGCTTATTGATCCAAGGAGAAATCTGACGCCATCTGGGGTCAAGAAGGAATTTTTTCCCAGTATGTTGCATATTGGCGAGCGCTTCAGACTGGGTTTTTTGCCTTCTTTTGGATCAAAAGCAGTAGGTTATATGGGAGAGGCTGAACCCGATGGACGCATGTCTTTTTTCAGCCTATATAACTATGTAACTATGTAACTATGTAATGTCTAGATTAGGCATTTGGCCCAGGCTCCAAGTGTGGTTCTCAGGAAGAGTGAATCTAGATTTTTATATAGATAAGTGTATTTTAGCTCTTAAAGGGCTGTAACGTTGGGAGCTTCCAGCCCTACCTGTGTGCTTGAGGGCAGCATGTCTGATGCTGCTCGCTGACCAATGCCCGGTTTAAATGGAGACAGGCAGGGAGGTGGTTGCATGAGGCGTGGCTTGAGTGGGGGGCGTGGCTTGGTGAAGGTCTTTAAAAACCCTCAGTGTATTCTCAGCAGTTGCCAGATCGTGGTTATCCATACCTGAGCTCCTTGTACCTGACTACTATATTGAATTAACCCGTTATTGACCTCTGACACCTAGCTTGCCTTTTAACAGAAAAATTTGATTAATTGGGGTTTTATTTTGTGTTCCAAAATTCGAATTGATATATCAATTATCGAATTGCTATTTATTTATTTATAAAGTAATTTACCAAGAAGGATACATTGAGATTTCTCTCGTTTTCAAGTATGTATCAATTATTGAATTATCGAATTGATATCAAATTTCGAATCCATCCGAAACAAAATAAGCTCCGAAATACAAAATGAAATTCCGGAAACAAAATTATTTTAAAACAAAACGAAACAATTTCTTTAGCCGTGCACAGCTCTAAATCTTATAAATACAGACAGGTGCAGAAATATTGGGACATGGACACAATTGTAACATCTTTGGCTCTATACACCACCACAATGGAGTTGGAATGAAACAAACACAATGTGCTTTAACTGCAGACTGTCAGCTTTAATTTGAGGGTATGTACATCCAGTGGTAGAGGCCAAAACAGTAATTGAATTTAAGCAAGCATGGGATAGGCATAAGGCTATCCTAAATAAAAGATAAATCCAGGTAAAGTATCCATGTAATTGGGCAGACTAGATGGGCCAAAAGGTTCTTATCTGCCGACATTTTTCTATGTTTCTATCCAACTCAGGTGAACGGTGTAGGACTTATAAAAAAAGGAAAAACATGTTTTTTTTATTAAGACTTGAAGTGGCTCAGCAGTGAAGTGGTTAAGGTACATCTGTTCACTGTTTACCCATCCCCAAGCAGTGTCCAAGAGCCTTAGAGAGTCATTTCTGGAAATTTCCCAGTCTGGGAAATTCCCCACCTCTTCTTCAGTGCGGGGCTTGGGTGTATTTATGCATCACAGGGCGGTTGTCCCTAAAGATTTTTAAAAGTGTCTGCCCAAGTTTAAATAAATCAGTCTTTGGTTTCTACTCCCAAAAATCGGTTCTGTCTCGTTATTGGGGAAATCCTATGAAGCAATTTGGAGTTCCATAACATAAGAAGCACCTCTTGGGAGAGATACCCAGTCGGGGTATCCAGGAGTACGTCCCATTTCCTATTAATACCAACAATTTTTCAGTCTTTCTGTTGTGATCCCCTCCTCCAGCCTGCCTACGCACCTAACACATGTGCTCGTCATTGGCTGCAGGGGGACATCCTGCGTTCAGTCTGACCGGCAGCAGCTAATGACACGTGCAGCGGCCCCATCTGGTGCTATGCCTTTCCTCGGCTTTCAGTCCCACCCGCCGCGGGGACGGCATGGTACGCCCCGTGTCGGGAAAAGTGTAGAAAAACTAGACTTGTGCACAGCCATTTTTTGTTCCATTTCAGATCATTTCGTTCCTTCTTTTTTTTTCCGTTTCGGGTCGTTTGTTATGTTACCGCGATTCGTATTTTCGGACTGATCCAAAAATTCGGACGGTCGGTAATTTGTTTGAGTCATTCCTTTTTTCTGTTTTTATTGTTAATTCGCTATTTCGTTTTTATTATTTAATTTTTATTAGTTATCGGAATGTGAAACGGATTAATTACTTAGATTAGGGTAAAGGAAAGAAAAAAAGCTACGTAATCCCCCTGTCCTTGCTGCAGAAATATATTTCAGTACCAAGGACAGCAGCCAGACAGTACTACAATAAAATACAGTAGATACCAAAATAAAGTAACAGCCGGTACTATAATAAAAATAACAGCCAGTGATACAATAAAAATAAAATGCAGTCGGCACCAAAATAATCCCATAGGTTTCAATGAAAAAGATATTCCCTGTTTCTATCAAATATTTATTCAACCGTTTATTCTTTTCACTTGCAGCAAATAGTCTATTTATTTTTTTAGTAATTCTTCACGATTTTTTTTGGTGAAATTTTATGTTTCCTAATTTATTTTAAAACAATGAGGCTTTTTTCTTTGCTGAACACAGCTGTATTATTTTCTTTCAATCCGGCTGCGTTCAGCGTCGAATACTATGTTTCGGCACCATAAATAGCTCCAGAGCACCAGGGGGCTGCTGTCCTTGGTTCTGAATCAGCACCATGGATAGCTCCAGAGCCCGGCGAAGCTATCCGAAAAATAACTACAAAAATCCTAATAAATAAATAAATAAAGAGACTTTTTGCTGCAAGTGAAAAAAAAAACAGTGGAATAAATATTTAATAGAACGGGGAATATTTTTTACATGGAAACCTATGGGAATATTTTGTACGCACAAAAAGTAAGAGTGCTAAAGCAGGAGGGGGCGCAGCAAATGCGGTGCTCTCACAAGGGACCCAGAGACCTTTAGATCCATCTAGTGTTCAACTATCTTTGCCCAGGAGACCGGTGAGTGACCATCCTGAAAGGCTGCTAGGTTCCTGGTCCCAGGAACAATTGCACCCATTTGGGATTGTGGGGTTGGCCTCTTTTGAATGTCTGGGAGGGGGCAGCCACAGAAGGAGAGACTGGGGACTGGGACTGCTGTCTGTATTCTGGTCCTGGGTACGCAGAGGTGCCCTGGAGAGAGGAAGATGTGGGGGGGAATTTCAGTGTGCCCGCTAGCAAACATTTTATGTCTGTGGACTGTGGTGGCCTGTTGCCTGGTGCACTGGACAAGAGGGATGGCTTGCCTCTTACCCCAGGACTATGGACCCAAACCAGGGGTACCCTGCAGCGACCGTCAGACCCTGTTGACGGTGTTCGTGTGCCAGTACCCTGGAACTTTGCAGTTGGCGCAAAAATGGACAGAGTGAAATTGTCAGGACCCTGACCCCCTGGCGCCCCCTTTGTTTTCCCTTTTTTGCCATGTTCTGCATGATCTATGCAGGTTCCAGGACTTCGTGTTGAACCATGCTTATTCCTAGACACTCTGATTTTGCATTCTGGACCTGAAACCTCACCTGCACTTGATCCCACCTGATGAATCCTGCATATGAGGAAGCCCCTTATCCCACGCTTCCTCATTGAAGTTCCTAGCCTTGCCAAGTGCAGACCTGCTTTACTGAATGTCACGGAATGGCCCAGCACCCTCAGCCAGGGGCGGTGCACAAGGACAGTGATGGCCATGGACAATTAGGTGCGGTGGCACGCACGGAGTTTTAAAGTACTTTTTATTAGATGTGGTTATGTGTGGTGTGATACAGTGTTCCCCGTTGATTGTGAAATGTATTCTCCCTTTGTCTGCCTTGCCCGCCGCCATTTTCCGATCACCTTGTGGCGCAGTTCAGATTCTTCGATTCGGAAAATGGCCGATTCAAACCATCCGGTTCGAATCGTAAAATGGCCGATTTGGACCATCCGGTCCGAATCGGCGACTCCCCGATCGGTAATGGCCAATGGGTCCTGTGAGGGCGGGCAGGGATTCCCATTGTATTGTAATTTGTGGAAAGTTGATAAATGCTTGAACTGTAAATAATAAAGCCAGATTTAGCAGTGCATCCAGCCTCGTCTGATGTGTTTATTTCCCCGCCGTATCTTATCGTCTGAGTATTCCCCGCAGTCTCAGGGTACGGTGTCCACCCAGATCCGAACCGAACCGAGCGCTCTGTGCCTGCATCGAGCATCAGGACAGAGGCGCAGCGTATGGTGTTCGGTTCCCAGATAGAGAAAGATCCGATCCGAAGGCGCGGCCGTGTACCGCGCTTCGGTATTGCAAGAGACCGCGGTAAGATACGAATCCTCTGCCGATCCCGCAAGATCCGAAGCTGCATCCAGTTCAGATCCGAAAAGTCCTCCACCGGAGATACGAAGATTCACCCGCACCTGGATCGGAAACGTTTCCCGCATAAGATCCGAAACGTTTCCCACATAGGATCCGAATATTCATAAGATCCGAATATTCCTCCGCGGTTGACAGATCCGATCTCCACAGACGTCCCACACCCACAAGGTCAGTGAACCAGCTGCTCGGGACGCTGAGTGCCGTATGGCTCAGTGGTCGGGCTGGTTCTAGGCAGGGGTCCCCTCCACTGCCCGCTAACCCTTCCCGGGGTCACGCCAGGCCGCACGAGACGCCGAGTGCGCGTCACTCGGTAGTCGGGCCAGCGGTAAGCGACGGGGCCACGCAGATAGAGCACACCCGCAGGCGGAACAACATCCCATTCCGTCATACTGGTGGCAGCGGTGGGATCGCTCTCTGCAAGCCCCTAGGAGACCTACACCATGGTGGTGTACACCCACTACAACCGGGACACCCTGCGTGGGATGTTGGAGAACCGGGGAGGAACGCCGGGTAATAAGAACCGGAAAACCCTGATCATGGAGCTGACCAGGATGGATCAGAACAGGGTGGCGACGCCCGTCCCCAGCCCTGTCCACGCAGAGGTGGAGGAGGATGCTGGCCTCAGAGAGGTGCGGCGTCGGATTGCCTTGCTCGGGGATGCCCCAGCGGAGGCGGCCAGATGCGAAGTGATTCGGGAGTTTTACCGTGAAGTTGAGCAAAAGAAGGACCGCCAGCACGAGCTGCGGTTGGCAGAGCTCCGCGGAGCAGAGCCGGAAGATTTTAACCCCGAACCCTACCCCGTGGGACCCTGGGTCGAGGCTCACAGCTCGACTGGAGCTTCACCTTGGGAATCTGCAACCCCCAGTGATTACCCTTTTGAGACTTACAGCTCGCCTGGAGCCTGTATTGGGGACATCACATCTCCCAGCGACCCTCGGATGGAGACTCACAGCTCGCCTGGAGCTGCATCTGAGGACGCCACATTCCCCGTTGAGGAGCGGTGCTCCTGTGCCGGCACCTTCGCTGACATGAAGGTTGTGTTGTCAGGAAGGCTGCAGGAGGGCCTAGAGCGGGACCAGAGGACCACAGAGGAACTTTGGTACGAGGCCCTGGACCATGAGAGGGACTGCCATGGTGTGTACGTTCCCTCCGACGCTGTCATCCACCGGGTGCAGTACGATGTGTGAGCAGCGTTCCTGCAAGGTCGGGCCCCAGAGGAGTGGGAGGCCGAGCTCCGGAGTCTGGTGCAACAGGAGATCGCACTGGACGCCGCGTACCGCGCGCTCCGGTGGCTAACCGCCCCTCCGACCGTGCGCCCTATTGAAGGCAGCTCCACCGCAGGGTCCCGCTACGGAGGTACGGGGCTGCTCTACGAGAGCATGGCCGCTGACCCTGAGTTCGGAGAGGAGACCGAAGAACGAATGGAGGAGATTCTGGAGCGACGGGAACTGGAGTTCCCGTCCGACAGCAGGGACTCGGTGTTTGAGGAGCTGGAGTCCCTAGCAGAGCGAGAGTGGGAGCTCGAGGTGGCTTACCGAAGATTGTTGGACGGCGTTCCGCAGTCGAGCCTGAGCTCCCCGTGCTGGGACGGGTCGGCGGAAGAAGTCGACAGTCCCCAGGTTTGGGACCTATGGGAGGTCGAGGCAGACCCATGGGTGCCCGTGGGGGTCCCAGTAGAAGAAGTTGTCCCCGACACTCCGCAAGTGGACAGGGTGGCCGAGGCCACGGGTCCAGCGGAGGAGCTGGCAACGGGGCAGAGCGCCGCTGGCCTCTGCCCACTGCTTACAGTCCGCCAGGTGGAGCAGACAGATGGTTTCCCCGGGATGGGTTGTGCGCAACCATTGATTGCCCCGGGGGGTGAAGAGACCATCCTTCCCCAAGGGGATCTCCAACCAGCGGAAGAGCTGGCTACGGGGCAGAGTGCCGCTGGCCTCTGCCCACTGCTTACAGTTTGCCAGGAGGAGCAGACAGATGGTTTCCCCGGGATGGGTTGTGCGCAACCATTGATTGCCCCGGGGGGTGAAGAGACCATCCTGCCCCAAGGGGATCTCCGCCCAGCGGAAGAGCTGGCTACGGGGCAGAGTGCCGCTGGCCTCTGCCCACTGCTTACAGTCTTCCAGGAGGAGCAGACAGATGGTTTCCCCGGGATGGGTTGTGCGCAGCCATTGATTGCCCCGGGGGGTGAAGAGACCATCCTGCCCCACTCAGAGGAAGAGCAGCCAGGTTTGACCCCATTTGTCCCCTCGGTTGCCGTTTCCGTACCTGCCTCTCCAGCGGAAGAGCTGGCAACGGGGCAGAGCACCGCTGGCCTCTGCCCATTCCTCCCAATTTGCCCCGAGGGGCAGAGCGAGGATGACCCCGTACGGCTGCCGTTGCAGCTGTTTATTTCCCTCTGCGGCTGCCAGGAAGAGCAGCCGGGTTTGACCCCGTTTGTCCTCTCGGTTGCCGTTTCCGTACCTGGTCCTCCAGCAGAAGAGCTGGCAACGGGGCAGAGCGCCGCTGGCCTCTGCCCATCTTGGCAACCCTTTGGCTCGGGGCTCTCCCGCAGCCACGGCTCTTTCCCACGGCTGACTTGGGCACCCGGGGCGTGTGCATTTAGCACCCGGTTTCCCCGGGTGAGCGATAACCCTGGAGGGGACGCAGGAGGTACTCCTCCCCGGACCTATGTTCGTTCGCCCAACCGGGGTAACCCTGAGGACGTGGGGCCCCGACCAAGCTGGCACGGCCGCAAGGCCAAATGGAGAGGCCTGGTGGCCCGGCCTCCCCAGACAGACTACGGGCCTGGGAGCACCGACTTCCCTGGTATGACCCGGTGGGGTCAGACCAGGTGCGTCGAACTGGGGGAGGGGGAGGAGTGTCACGGAATGGCCCAGCACCCTCAGCCAGGGGCGGTGCACAAGGACAGTGATGGCCATGGACAATTAGGTGCGGTGGCACGCACGGAGTTTTAAAGTACTTTTTATTAGATGTGGTTATGTGTGGTGTGATACAGTGCTCCCCGTTGATTGTGAAATGTATTCTCCCTTTGTCTGCCTTGCTCGCCGCCATTTTCCGATCACCTTGTGGCGCAGTTCAGATTCTTCGATTCGGAAAATGGCCGATTCGAACCATCCGGTTCGAATCGTAAAATGGCCGATTCGGACCATCCGGTCCGAATCGGCGACTCCCCGATCGGTAATGGCCAATGGGTCCTGTGAGGGCGGGCAGGGATTCCCATTGTATTGTAATTTGTGGAAAGTTGATAAATGCTTGAACTGTAAATAATAAAGCCAGATTTAGCAGTGCATCCAGCCTCGTCTGATGTGTTTATTTCCCCGCCGTATCTTATCGTCTGAGTATTCCCCGCAGTCTCAGGGTACGGTGTCCACCCAGATCCGAACCGAACCGAGCGCTCTGTGCCTGCATCGAGCATCAGGACAGAGGCGCAGCGTATGGTGTTCGGTTCCCAGATAGAGAAAGATCCGATCCGAAGGGCGCGGCCGTGTACCGCGCTTCGGTATTGCAAGAGACCGCGGTAAGATACGAATCCTCTGCCGATCCCGCAAGATCCGAAGCTGCATCCAGTTCAGATCCGAAAAGTCCTCCACCGGAGATACGAAGATTCACCCGCACCTGGATCGGAAACGTTTCCCGCATAAGATCCGAAACGTTTCCCACATAGGATCCGAATATTCATAAGATCCGAATATTCCTCCGCGGTTGACAGATCCGATCTCCACAGACGTCCCACATCCACAAGGTCAGTGAACCAGCTGCTCGGGACGCTGAGTGCCGTATGGCTCAGTGGTCGGGCTGGTTCTAGGCAGGGGTCCCCTCCACTGCCCGCTAACCCTTCCCGGGGTCACGCCAGGCCGCACGAGACGCCGAGTGAGCGTCACTCGGTAGTCGGGCCAGCGGTAAGCGACGGGGCCACGCAGATAGAGCACACCCGCAGGCGGAACAACATCCCATTCCGTCATACTGAACTCCTGAGATCCTTGTCTGGAACCCCTCTGAACCAAGGACATTCCCGCTTACCCTCATCACCCTCAGTTCCCGGGTTGCCTAAAAAACCTAAGCCAGCTTCTCAGCATTGCCAGAACCCCATGGTCAAGCCTCGCCAGGCCTCAGAATCTCCAGTGTCCGCTGCCCTGCATCTCGCAGAATCCTCGGAATCTGCTGCCCTGCATGTTGCAGAATCTCCAGTGTCCGCTACCCTGCAGTCCAAGCAACCCTCCAAGTCAGCTGCCCTGCAGCTCGAGCAACCCTCGAGTCCACTGCCCTGTAGCTCGCAGAATCTCCTGAATCCGCTGCCCTGCAGCATGACAAATCACTGCCAAGGGATCGCCGTCGCCAGAGAGCCAAAGCGATGCAGAGCCCAGGTGACGCAGAGTCCAGCTGTACAAGCGACGCAGAGCCCAGCTGTTGAGCCGTGCAGTACCAAGGTCGCCGCCGTTGAGCTGTGCAGTACCAATGTCGTCACCGTTGAGCCATGCAGTACCGAGGTCGTGGCAAGGGCACTGCCTCTCTCCGAGCCTTTCCAAGGGAGCTGTCCCACTGAGCCTCTCCAAGGGCACTGCCCCTCTGAGCCTCACCAAAGGTGCTGCCCCTCCGAGCCTTGCCAAGGGCGCTGCCCCACTGAGCCTCGCCAAGGGTGCTGCCCCTCTGAGCCTCACCAAAGGTGCTGCCCCTCCGAGACTCGCCAAGGGCGCTGCCCCTCTGAGCCTCGCCAAGGTCACCTCCAAGACAACAGTCCGAGCATCACAGAGCCGTGTCACCAAGATGATCAATACCCCAGAAGGCACCATCTCTATGGAACCCTTACCGCCTGGGTTTATCTACGGTTCAAACGGGACTGTGGTCAGATGCGCAGACCTGCAGGTGTTTAAGAATGCCAAAAGTGCCTGGAGATCACTTCGCAGTGAAAGAGTTCTGCCCAACCCTGTGACCAACTACCTGTGCCAGTCGGTACCACAGACTCTATGTTCCAAGGAAACCCCTGGTCGTCATGACCATTATTTCGCCCTCCAATGGTGCAGTGCCTATTTGTCCCATCATCCGCCAGTGTGACCCTGACCTCAGTCTGGGCCGTCCAGAGTCCGGCCCTTAGAGGGAGTGCACTGTCAGGACCCATACCCCTGACCCCCTGGCACCCCCTTTGTTATATTGCTATTACCTGTGTACCAGACCCTTCCTGACTACTCTTTTGCCTGCTCCCATTGTACCTCCGCCTGATTTCTATGTTATCTGTATCCGTTGTTTATACAGTTCTCCCATTCCCACTACTCCCAGCCTCCTCCTATTGTCTGGTTCTGAATTCCTGTGTTTATAGTTTCTGTCTATTTATTTGTTGTTACAAATAAACCCTGTAACCTGCCTATATCTGTTCCTTATTCACTGCATCTTAGGCTCACACCCACATTTCTGCACACAGTGCTAGGCCAGGGTCCTGATAGAAATCTCAATGTATCCTTCCTGGTAAAATCCTTTATAAATAAATGTGTAAACACTCCATTGTGTTGAATGTCTTTTCTATTGTCCAGTGGCTGGAGCCTGTTGTTATCTGTAATGTATTGAGGAGGGGGTTGTCTCACCTGTGTGTATTTGAAATTAAGAAGCATTCTCCATTTGGATTTTGAATAAGCAACAACTCCACAGTTTACGTGTCGTCTATTCTGTGTGTTAATACGAAAATCTCCTGTGTTTCAGCAGAAAGGGGCGTCCAGACGAAGGGTACTGAGCGTGAGGGTACCACGATCCGTAACACCAATAAATTACGATAAGCTGCTGCAAACCCGCCAAATGCATCTGGAAAATGCCGACGATTCACCGAACACAGCGCCGACCAGTCGCCAGATAAAGCCGACAAGTCGAAGAACATGGTAAAAAAAAAACGATTGAAAGTGTCCTGTTTTTATCCAATTTATAAAAAAACGTTTATTCTTTCAATCTGCAGTTAAAAGTCTATTTATTGATTTATTTATTTTTTAGGAACTTTTAGGCATTTTTCGGCAAATATTTTTCCCTTTTAAATTTTTTTTTGTTTTTTTTCTGTAACAGACCTTTTTATTATCATTCATAGGATCTTATATGTTAATTCCAAACATTTTCATACAGTAGTTTTATTTTGCAAACAGTGTTTCAATTTTAACTCTTTCAATCGTATTGTTTTTTGTTTGTTTTTACCTGTCCAGCCGCTTGTCGGCTTTTTTTGTGGCTGGTCAGCACTGTGCTCAGCGGCTCGTTGACTGCATTTGGCGGCTGTCCGGCGTGTTTGTGGCAGATTTTCGGCGGCGTGTTTGTGGCGGCATTCGGCGGCTGATTCCTTGCACTTTGGGGATGCTGCGGTGAACGCTGAATTCAACGCAGAGTGGGGAAATTTGATTCTCCAATGTGCAGGGAGCGAGAGCACCGAAAACAAACGTTATGTCTAATGTAACCCTAGAACTAAACCATACCGAGTAAAGCAGCGGCGCGTCTTCTCCAATCAGCTCTCTGAGGGAACATATGAATCAACTGATTATTCAATAAGGAGAATTTTCATTATTGATTAGTTGTTTCAGCCCTTGTTTTTTTTTTTAAGGCAGTGGCATTGAAGATTTTTCACAAATTAAATGCACAACGCTGCTGCCGTTACCTTCTCATTTCTCATGCCAGGCGCACGTTCAGCGCTTTACACAGTCACACTATTCATAAAACACAATGCACCGAAACACAAGCAAATATTTTTGTTTTTTTGGAGCTTTGGTTAAAATTGAGTATTTACTTGGAAAAGTGCCCTAAGATATTTCTGATTTCTTAAAAAATACATATATATAAATACTAGAGTGAGTGATAGAACATAAAACCACAAAGGTTTGGATGTCACAATATGTAAAAAATGAATGTACACGTAATGACTGGAGACATTGATGTAAATTAACATTTCGGTTACAGTTTTTGTTACAGCCTTCTTCTGGCATTCACATTGTATAGATTTTGTATCTTCTGAGTCCACGGAAAGAAACCATATATAATATTTATTTATTTTATTTATTTATTTATTTATTTATAAAGGATTTTACTAGGAAGAATACATTGAGATTTCTCTCGTTTTCAAGTATGTCCTGGGTTCGAGAACATTGAGTGGTTACAGAAATACAAAATAGTAAAATGCAAGATATTAACACAGGACCAAATATACAGATTAACAGAAAAATAAATATGGAGGAAATGTAGTCATTATGTTACATGTTTACAGGTGCATTCTGTATTGAGGTATGCTAATAGGGAGCTCTTAAGGGACTTTAGACTGGGGGAAGATTTGACGGCGTCTGGGAGGTTATTCCATAACTGCGGTGCTCTGTAGGAAAATGCGGATCGAGACATTTTCTTTTTGTATTGCGGTATTGCAAGTAAGGTGCTGGTCCTGGATCTGAGGTTATAGGATGAGGGAACTGCTAGGGGAAGCAGCATATTCAGGTAGCGTGGTAGCTTCCCAGAAAAGCTCTTAAACACCAGGTTGGAAAGGTGAAGGGTGCGTCTGGATTCCAGCGATGGCCAGTTTAGTTCTTTTAACATGTCACAATGGTGGGTCATGTAGTTACATTGTAGCACAAAGCGGCAGAATGAGTTATACAATGTAGTAAGTTTCTGGAGGTGTGTTTGCGGGGCGGCTGCATACACTACATCTCCGTATTCAATGGCTGGCATAAGCATTTGTTGTACAATCTGCTTTCTTACCGCGGGACTCAGGCAGGATTTGTTTCTCTACAGGGCACCTAGTTTGGGGTAAAGTTTAGATGAGAGTTTTTCGATGTGGGGGCCAAAAGATAGATTAGGGTCTAACCACATACCTAGGTATTTGAGAGAAGTGACTGTGGTCAGCGTGTCATTTGATTTTGTCCCAACACATAGATGGGGTGTTTGCAATTTGTGTAGTTTAGGTGCAGTTCCAAAGAGCATTGTAACCGTTTTGTCAGTATTTAGAAAAAGTTTGTTATTTGCTATCCACTTTTCTACCCCTGTGAATTCTTCTTGCAGCGCGGCCTCCAGCTGTGGGAGATTTGGTTTGCTGGTATAGATTACCGTGTCGTCTGCGTACATGTGTACAGTTGAAGCTTTGCAGACATTGGGCAGATCGTTTATGAATATTGTGAATAGCAGGGGGCCAAGTATCGAGCCTTGGGGTACACCGCACGTGACTGGGAGGGGAAGGGAAGTGCTGTCAGAAATGGACACAAATTGAGACCTGTCAGACACATATGATTGGAACCAGGTTAACGTACTATCACCAATACCAGAGTTTAAGTTTTTGTAATAGGATGCCATGGTCTACTGTGTCAAAAGCCTTGGCAAAGTCAAGGAAGATGGCTCCAGTTAGATTTCCTTGTTCCATGCCCGCTTGGATATCATTACAAACTTTTAAAAGGGCAGTTGTAGATGAATGGTTTGGACGAAAGCCTGATTGATCTGGGGTTAAATAGTTCTGATACTGATAATAATCACGTAATTGAGTGTAGACACATTTTTCCAGAATTTTTGACATTACAGGGAGCAGTGATATTGGGCGGTAGTTGGATACCAAAGTATTGTCTCCACTCTTATGGATAGGTACCACCCTTGCAGTCTTCCAGAGTATGGGTATGTATCCAGTCGCCAGTGATTCATTAATCAGGGTTGTGACAGGTTTAGCAATTGCTGGTGCACTGATTTTCAGCAGCATTGCTGGGATTTGATCAGGTCCAGACTGGTATTTCATTTTTTGGTTACGGAGAAGTTTAGTGATGGCACTGACAGGCACAGGCCTAAAACTGAATAGGTCTGGGTTATGGGGTTTTTGCACTGTTGGTGGGTCCTGACCTTGTGCGGCCTTTCTGATTGCGTTTCATTTCCTAGCTTAGCAATGAGGGTGGTGGCGCATCCAACAAAATAATTATTAAAAGCATTTGCTACATCTAGGGGGTGTTGTACAGTTTGGTTGTTTACTTTTAAAGCAGCTGGTTGGGAGTGGCTGGGGGGTGCTTGTATGTTACTTATGATTTTCCAAAAATTTCTGGGGTTTGATATGTTATTGTTTAAATTTTCATTGAAGTATTGGGCTTTAGCCATTTTTGTTTCTTTTGTGCATTCATTCCGGCATTTTCGGTATTCACAGTGATCGTTCATGGATCCAGTACTCTTGAACTTTGACCACAGGGAGTCTCTAAACTGGTACATATGCGTGAGGTCAGCTGTAACCCAGGGGAGATGGGCCCCTTTTACTCGCACTTTACGCAGCGGGGCATGGGAATTCCAGACTTGCAGGAGCTCAGACTGAAAGTATTCAACTGCACAGTCTAGGTCTGGGATTAGGTTTAGCCTGTACCAGGGGAGCTGTATGAGATCACTTAGGAAGGATTCAAGAATACATTTCTTGAAAGACCTGGTGGTTATTACCTTTTGGGGAGATTTCAAGGCCTTTATTTTGCGCACGCAATACACTAGACAATGGTCACTAAAGCTATTAGCAAGAACGCCTGCCTCCTGTATTCTATCAGGAGATGAGGAGAGAATCCAGTCCAGCAAGGTATGGTTAGGGCTTTTCATATTAATGCGAGTGGGGGAGGAGATTAATTGAGTTAGCTGCAAAGTTTTAAACAGTGTGCAGTGTTTATTGTTTTTAGGATTTAGCCAATCTGTATTAAAATCGCCGAGGACCAGCAGTTCACTTTTTTGGTTTTGGGCAAGTAGGTTATTAAGGATTTGAGATATGTCAGAGAGGGAGTGCACTGGAGAGCTCGGTGGACGATACAACCCAGCAACAATGATTGATTTACTGAATGGGATCTCAATTATACCAGAGAGGAAATCAAAGGTGACAGGAGAGGTAGAAGTCTGTAAGGGGGTGAACTTTATGGACCTCAACATAAATAACAATTCCCCCTCCTCTCTTTGCTCTGTCTTTTCTATAACATGAATACCCCTGTATTGATATGGCAGAGTCTGGTACTTTTGGGGTTAACCATGACTCTGTGAGCACAATGATTTTGGGTTTGTAATAGCAACACCAAGCCTGAAGCTCATCCAATTTAGGGAGTAAACTTCGGATGTTACAGTGCACGAATGAGAGGCCTTTTTTAGTGGGGAGACTAAAGGTTGTGTCACCTATAGGACCAGGGTTAGATTCCACATCGTTTGCCAGGGAAAGTAGCAGAATGAATAGAAATTTGGACAGAGTTTTCTTTTGGTGATACTGTAATTGCACAGTATTAAATCTCTGTGTGGGGGTAGGAGGGCTGGACTTTAGTACTCTCCACCAGCACTCAGCTGACAGGTTAGAAGAACCAAGTAGGCTGGGGTGTATAGGGACTTGATTTCCATCCTGGGGCAATTGGAAAGGTGTATAGAGGGCGAGGGTAGCTTTGGAGAGAAGGGAGGCGAGAGAAAAGAGAAGTAGTAGTGGTATATACATTATAGAGAAAGGTGGGGGTGAGAGTAGTTGGGTGGGCGAGAGTAGAGAAAGCAGGGATTTAATGAGGGAATGTATTGCAGCTGTGTAAGGAGTGTGATAGGAGGGTATAATCAAATGAAAACTGTGGGGTGGGTGGGTGAGGGGAGGGGAGGGTAGGGTGGGAACAAAGTCCAGGAGAAACCAGAGTGAGTTGCTGCCTGGGTCTGATGGGTGGGGAAGCGACGTAAGAATGCTTGCTGAGAGAGAAATAAATAATAAAATAAAAAAAACCAAAAAGACACATAAAGATCAGAAGGGGTTTGGGGTGCAATAAAATTCGTAAACTCAGTGGTTCAGAACGGGGGGGGGGAATAGATAAGAACAAATGGTTCTAAGGTTAATTGAGCAGTGTCAAATGTGCCTAGCTACACATACTGAATACATTGTATATATGTATGCATATTTTTCTCAGAGTAGCAATTAGGTCTACCAGCACAGGACTGAATACATATGGAGAAACACACACACTTAATACATGTATCCTATAAGTATATACAAAACTAGAATATGTTACACACACACACTTAATACATATATCCTATAAATATATACGAAAAAATTATATATATATAAACACACACACACGCTGACAAGTTACAGTGCAGTCATATTAAGCATAGGAGGCTAAGTATGGGTGATAGAAATTAGTCTGAGAAATCACCTTGATGGGAAAAATTACTTGGTGGAACGATGGAGGCCTGTGTTCTTCAAGTCCAGGAGAAAAATATGTCTGGGTCCTACAATAAAACATGGCTTCAAATCACATTTAAACATGATGAGCACAAAAAGGGGAAACGGTTGAGCAGTGAAGGGGTTAAAGAGCTCATATTATCCCTCTAGAGCAGGGCCCAGATGTTTCTGAAGTACAACTCCCATAATTCCCTGGCTATCTATTGCATTGAAGGGATTCTGGGAATTGTAGACATCAACATCTGTGGGGTTGTGAGTTTGACAGTCTAATGAACACCTCTGCCAGGCTCATCCTCCTCACTCTTCTACTGTCTGTAATGAAGGCATCTGCCATACACACCTATCTCACATCCCGTACCTCTCACACCTCACCTCTCTACAGCCTGTAATGAACACCTCTGCCAGGCTCATCCTCCTCACTCCTCTACTGTCTGTAATAAAGGCATCTGCCATACACACCTACCGCACATCCCGTACCTCTCACACATCACCTCTCTACAGTCTGTAATGAACACCTTTGCTAGGCTTCTCTACCTTACATTCTGTACCACTCTCTTCAAACCGGACATTTAGTCCCTGTGATGGACTACCTGGCACCCCGACTGGGTGCCCCTGTCAGACTCTCAGGGTTGTTCAGAGAGCGGTGAAAACCAGGAGAATTGGCAGGACAAGAGAACAATCTAGACCAAATAGCCGATTTGGAAAGTGAGACAAATGGGAGAATTTTTCTGGTTTGGCTATTTTGACCTGGAATTTTCACTTCTCCAGTCATTCTCCTTCTTTTCACTTCTCTCTGAATAGCCCTGCAGAGCTTTCTTCATGCTGAAACCCGAATTCCAGCTACCTCAGCCCAAACCTCCCTACAGTTACAAGGCAGAACCAGTAACATTTAGGGCAGGAACAAGACCTCCAAACAAATATATGCAATTTACCCCAAATCACTAGGCAAGACCAGTGTTCAGAGTGAAATACAGACATACAGCTATACACAGTGAAGGGACAATCCCCCCTGCATTAATAAAACAAAGATAAAATCAACAGATCCAATAACAGGATGAGGAGGAGGGAGATTCAAACTGGGAAGTTAAACAATAGACAATTTACAGTCACAAGGGAACCCTTATCTTAATCTGGCTGCTAGAGAATCCCCCCCTTCAGTCTACATGCTGGAAAACATGTCCACAACAGGTCGGACGTGACCACCAGGATGCCAAAACACAATTCAACATAAATCCTGGATTCCCTGGACAATCCAGTTGGCAAACCCCAGGTAGCGCCTTGGCTCAGTCAGTAGAAAGGAGGCTGCCCCTGGCTCCTCCAGCTGCCCCAGAGACAGCTGAGTCTGTCACAGTCCCTTCTTTAAACTATGAAGTAAGTCTTATTTAATACAGAATTAATCACAGCTGAACTGCGAAACCAAGCAGAGAATTCAACCAAAAATCATAGGAAATCGTTACAAATGTATAAAAATACAGGGCAAATGCAGATCTTTTAACAAGTTGTGTGTCACTGTCCCTCACAGATTGTCCCTCTCCTGCCAGGTGGCATCACAAAATCACAATGTAAACCTGTATTCAGATGGTGCTCGGTGAACCTTAATATGACTTAATGGAGATGGCAATGGATGTCGGATTTGCCCCAGTGGTGGCTTCACATGGGATGGACATACGTTGTGACAAAGTCCCCAAAAATGTGACATTTCATAAAGATGTTGTGATATAACCTGTGTGTGTTACATATATTGTGTGCCCACTGATTTTTTTGTACAAATTTCGTAGAAGCAGCGCTCTCTCCAGCAGCAGCGCCAGCAAACCGCACGTGTTCCAGCTTCCACTTCTCGATACTTGTATTTTTGGTTCTTATTGAAGGACAGTTAATCAAAGTCTGGAAATGTCATATATAGTGATGACGAGGTAGAGACAACTCTAAAGGGTCTATTCACTAAAAGGTGAAACTCTGGAGAACTTTTGGAGAGGTGAAAACTCTAGGTCAAAATAGCCGATTTGGAAAGTGAGATAAATTTGAGAATTTTTCTGGTTTTGCAGATTTTGACATGGAATTTTCACTTCTCCAGAAGTTTTCCAAAGTTTCACCTTTTAGTGATCACTCAGGAATTCCTCGCGTAATCAGTAAAACCCCGTCCTGTGGCCTGTGTGTCCAGACGCAAGTGTCAGGAATGTGACAAAACTACAATAATCACATTCTATTCCCACATCATTCGTCACATGCAGAGCATCAGCACTTTTCACATAAATAATGTTATGGTTATAAATATGCACAAAAAGACGGTTTTGCGCTCTGATCCCGCCTGGGCGGCTGCACAACCCAGAAGCATCCAGCCCACTTCATGTATAAAACATAACAAGAAAAAAGAGGTTGTCACTTGTGCTTATTCCCATAGTTCCATGCAAAACCAAACACTGCAGAGGTTTTAGTTTACTTTAATGGCCATTGAAGTGTTAAGTCCACACGCCGCGTCAAGGCACCTCTTACAAGGTGAGTCCTAACCTAATATAACCAAATAATTGCAGTACGAGGACATACAGTCGCTGGTAGAAAATTATTTGTTACATTAGGTTAGGACCCACCTTTAAAGAGGTGCCTTGACGCGGCGGGTGGGCTTAACACTTCAATGTTATTGTTATCATTGTCTTCATTTAAATGGCAGTAAAATTGTGTGATATTTAAAGGGATATTAGATATTCCAATAAATAAACTCACACGGTGTGACACCTGTACAGTTACACATTCTAGATCTTATCCTTATACGAGGAATTCGGCCACACATTGACCCCCATCTTCCTACTCTCCCATTTTCCACCCCTGCATATCATCAGTCTTACCTTCTCTCCAGAAGTCACCTTCTCTCTGCTCTTGTTTGTAGAAGATCTGGGTCCTTGGTCCTGGACCTAATAAGAGGGGTGTAGATGGTAGGAGGGAGTGCTCAGCCAATCACGAGCCAGCGGAGTGGCAAGTATGTGGATTGGTACCCAGCCCAGTGGATTCGGTTTAATGAACCTTGTAATACTCAATTCCATTAAAACGGTGACATCTGTCAGAGAATTAGACATTTCCGCTGGAATGGTGACATTTCACAAGTATGTGCTCCAGGCCAAGTCTACAAACACTCAGAGATACGAGTTATTCTGCATTGTCTTCCTCATTTTATCAAAGAAAGTCACCGGTCATCACCTTCCATCATCACCAAATCTCATATTAAATACATATTATACAACGTGTGTGTCCAGGCTCGACAGAGTGATAATGACAAGGTCCACCTCCTCATTGTTAAAGAGTTTCGCTCCTGCACGTTGAAGATCTTGCCACGGTTGATGCATTGAAGGAGAATCTTTGATGTTGTTTTATTTATTATCTCTCCATACACTGAGGGACATGGGTCTTCCATCACCTCGGTTGTCCAGATCCTCGTCCTATTGGACGTTGGACCAGATAGGCCTTTAGAACATAGCGCTGTCACCAAACACAGCCACTGAGTCCAGGCCGGGCTGAGGAATTTAAACCAAAAACTGTCAGGGCAGCAACTGTTGGTACAGAGCTCCTCCAGATCACATCCTCTTCGGCCACACACCCTCTTGTGAAACCCTCATAGGGGTTGAGAAGTCCTTGTGGAGCAGTTACTCCTTCGCCATCAAGTCTTTGATGCTCTGCTGCAGGTCTACAAGCTAATGGTGTGTGGTTCTGTCTTGTCCTCTGTCTCCTGCCTACAGCGGGGAAGAAGGTGATATTAAGGCTAGGGTCAGACTGAGGCAGTGCGAACGCGCGTGCAGCCGCACTTAATCACGGCCGTACTAGCAGCAGATGCCGGGCAATGACGGCCAATATACGAAGTACGGTCGCACAAAAGTCCGGCTGCGCAACGCAAGTGGAAAATGAACGCATTTTTTCGAGAACGTTAAACCACTAGTACTGACGTACAGAGTGCGCTGCGTCCGCTAGCGGCGTGTTTGCGTGATTAGGAGACGTCAGACGCTGCTAATGTCCGGCTAACATAACGTCCAGATGCAACAAGTGTTTTATTGATGATCCGTGCAAAATCACGGATGAAACTGCGCATCGTATGACCGCTATCGCGTATTCTGTGAAAAAATACATCCATTCTTCGAACGCACATTTTCACGGACAACGCGAAAAATGCGTTCGTCTGTCCCTAGCCTAAACCGGTGGAGTTTAATCCTTACTATTTATAACGGGATACTTACTATATTCCTCAAATACGGGCCAGAAACGTCCAATCACGAGGATGAATGTATCGTCATGACTTACCGGTAGTTCCAGGGGAGATCTCTGTAGTCGGTGGGGAATCCCAGGCTGGTCTGACTTCCTGGGAATCAGACCATGCCTTGGTTGGGACCTCCCCCCGCTCACTGACATCATCGCACATGGCCTCAATAACATCAGAAAGGGATCTCCCCCCAGCTGGGGGACCCCCGTATCTCCAGAACCATAGCGCATAGAAGGTCAAGGGCGATATCATTTTTATTGACACCATACTCTGGCCTTTCCGATGACATGTCCAGATTCTAAATAAAAATAAGTCAAAATAAATGGCTCTATTACAATCTTCGCTTTAAAACGCTCGCGCAACGCGTGAATTTGTGCACCAAGCGTTAAACGTTAACGCGCGTAAATCAATGCTGGAATTACAATCCTCGCGCATTTTTTCATCCGTCGAGCAATAATGTGCGTAAAATGGACGCAGCAACATTGTGCGCAGAAATCAGTGGGCGGACTGTTTTCTTCTTGCGATTCAGCCAATCAGAATTAATCAGAATTTGTCAAAGTCAATCTGCGCATATATGCTGTATCAATAATAAATGCACAAACAACTTCTCCATTTTATTGTTTGGGTATGTGTAGAATGTGTAACTATACGTTGCTGCGTGGTTTTTTTGGGCTGGTGTATTTGGGTTCGGCAGGTTGATAGAATTTGTCATTAACACCAGCTTTTAGGAGTTTTTAAAATTATGCGCGCAAACGCTGTGCGTTACAAACTGCGCATAGATTGTAATACCATCCGCGTACCAGCGCACAAACGTGTATGCGCTCACAATGTTAAGTATAGGACGCGCAACGTAAAGTACGCTCGCGCAGTGTTCGTGCAGGTTCACCCGCGGTAGACGATTACGCCCGTTTGTTGCACTGACATTGTAATACACCGTTCAGCTCAAAGGGTTTTACCCCTCGCGTTAATGCGTTTTTGCGCCGGCGCGAAGAATGTAATAGGGCCCAAAATCTTTTTTAATTCTGACACCGCATTATTGTTAGTTTTTCAAAGTTAAAGTGAACAACGATGCTGCACTAATTCATCATCTCATTTCTCATGTCGTCAACTCAGCAAGCGTAAAGGTGATGGCACTATCAGGGTTATTCAGAGAGCACCGAAGTGTCGCCAACATTTTGGTGCCCTTTCGTTCCCGCACTTCGGGGCAATTCGGAGATTCTAGTTTGCCAACTCTGTAGTGTATTCAAGTACAACCACAGGGTCCCCGGAGTGCAAGGCAAACCCACCGCAAACCCGACGAACACTCACCCAAAAACCCACAGAAACCACCACAAAAAACCACGCTGAACACATCGGAAAAAAACGACGAGCCGCCGATCACAGTGCAGAGCAGCTACCAGGTATAGTCAACAAGCCGATGAACGGGGTAAAAAAAACAAACAACAAAAACCAGTACGTTACAGTACAATAAACCTGTCGAATGAAACCACTGAACATCAGGGCATTTCACTGACATTTCTCTGCTGTTCAATGTGAATAGATTAACCATTGCTACTCTATGGGGGATTTCACTGCCGCCGAACAGCACCGTATTTCACTGCCGCCGAACAGGCACCGTATTTCGCTGCGGCCAAAAAGGCACCATATTTCACTGCCGCCGAACAGGCATTGTATTTCACTGCCGCCGAAGAGGCACCGTATTTCACTGCCGCTGAACAGGCACCGTATTTCACTGCAGCTGAACAGGCACCGAATTTCACTGCCGCCGAACAGACACCATCAGGGTTATTCAAAGAGAATGAAAAGTCACCGCACATTCAGCAAGCACCACAGGGCCGTCGTAGTGCAGGGAAAAGCCACCGAAAACCTGCCGAACACTCTCCGCAAAACCCAGGCAAATGTACATCGAAACCCCCAAAAACATCTGGATTAACCCCACCAAACACGCCGGAGAAACCCGAGCAGCCACCGATCACAACGCAGAGCAGCCGCCAGAAAAACCCGACACCGCTGACGAATGGAGTGGAAAAAAAAATAGTACGCTTGAATGTTTAAAAAGTGAAATGCTGTTGGCAAAGAAACTACTGAACGAAAATGTCTGAAATTTACATATAAAATCCAACGAATGATAATAAAAAGGGCTGTTACAGAAAAAATAAGAAACAATAAAAAAAAAAAAAATGAAAAACGGAAAAAAAAATTGCAAAAAAATCCCGAAAAATGCTTTAAAGATGCTAAAAAATTTATAAATAAAGAGACTTTTTGCTGCAGATTAAAATAATAAACGATTTATTACATATTGAATTAAAATGGGAATATTTTTAATATTGAAGCCTATGGGATTCACCTGAATTAACCTGCCGAATGAAACCACAGAACAGCAGAGCATTTCGGCAACTTTTCACTGATGGTTTTTGTTCTTTGAATAGACAAAGCATTGCTTCTCTATGGGGATTCACTGCCCTCGAACAGGCACCGAACAGGCACCGTATGTGCAGGCAATTCACCAACATTTGGCTAGGGATGGGCTGCCGGTTCGATGCGAACATAAGTTAGCATCGAACATTGGCCGTTCGCTGAACGACGAACATTTCCACGTGTTCACCCACAATGCACCACAATGCACTGTGCCCTGGCCTGAAGCTTGTAATTGGCTACAGCCTTGCACCTGACCAAAGGTCAGGTGCAAGACTATGCCAATCAGGGCTCAGAGTCCTGATTGGGCAAATTTTGCCCAATCATGGGCTCACAGAGCTATGTCCCGCAGTACACTATATAAGGCTTCCCTGCAGCCCTAGCGTGTGTGTTGCAGGATTGAATCAGACAGGAGAGGAGATTGATGGATTTGCAGGGATAAGCTGGCAGTGGCAAATAGCAGAGAACTGGCAGCCTGGCTGTGAAATATCATACCACAGTTGAATCAGAGTTCATCTGTATCTTTAATCTGTATCTTAATCTATTCAGAATTTTATCTGGGTCTTGCCAGCTATCAGGGTGTATCACGGAGTTATAGCAGAGTTCTGGAAAATCTGTATATCTTTAATCTAATTCTAGATACCATAGAATACCACAGTTGAATCAGAGTTCATCTGTATCTTTAATCTGTATCTTTATCTATTCAGAGTTGAATCTGGGTGTTGCCAGCTATCAGGGTGTTGCAGCCTGCAGGAGAGGAAGTGAATCAGAGAGAGAGTAGAGGACATTGGCAGCCTTGCAGGGAAAATATCGGTGAAATCGCTGATTTATAGCAGAGTTCTGAATATCTTTAATCTAGATAACACAGAATCAGAGTTTTGTATATCTTCAATCTATATACCAGAGTTGAATCAGAGTTCTGCATATCTCCAATCTATATACCAGAGTTGAATCAGAGTTCTGCATATCTCCAATCTTTATAACAGAGTTGAATCAGAGTTCTGTATATCTCCAATCTATATACCAGAGTTGAATCAGAGTTCTGCATATCTCCAATCTTTATAACAGAGTTGAATCAGAGTTCTGTATATCTTTAATTTATATATATAACTCACCATGTCAGAAAGACAAAAAAGGACAGGTAGACGCTCCCAAACACAGATAAGAAGGCAAGCAGCCTCTGTGTTGGAAGGCTGTGCCCCTGATCGTCGTGGACGTGGTGCATCCTCTGCAGGGGCACGCTTGTCCTTTCTAACTGGTGCTGGCCGTCTTATGCAGCAGCAACATACAGAGGATTTGGTGGATTGGCTAACCATCCTCTGAGTCCTCTGCCAGCCAGGCTTGTAGTGCTTTACAGCCCACCTCAGCTGCCAAAGCATCTAAATCAGCCTCCATGTCCACAGCTACTCCTGCCTTAGTCTCACCATCATATACGGAGGAGTCAGCTGAATTATTTGACTACAATGACAGTGACATGCTGCTTGAGGATGCGCAGCAACTCCAGTGCTCTGGTGTTGACTCTTAGGTTGAGGAAGGGAGTAAAATCAGCCTAGAGGGAGGGGGTGCCAGTTAGGCTTGTGCACGGATTTTTTTTTCGGTTCGATTCGGTTCTATTTTTCGGATTTTTAAACTTTTCGATTCGGCTCGTTTCGACCGATTTCGGTTTCGATTCGGTTCGGCCTGTTTTTCGGGTACATTTTCTTTTCGGAATTTCGATCATTTTTCGTATTTTCGTGTCACTGTGCTCGGTTTTTGTATCGACTTTTCGTAATTTCGAAAATTTTCGTTTTTCGGAATACCACATTTTTCGGAATATCGATCATTTTTCGTATTTTCGTGTCACTGTGCTCGGTTTTTGTATCGACTTTTCGTAATTTCGAAAATTTTCGTTTTTCGGAATACCACATTTTTCGGAATATCGACCATTTTTCGTATTTTTCGTGTCATTTTGCCCGTTTTTTGTATCGACTTTTCGTTTTTTCGAAAAAATTTCGTTTTTCAGAAAATTTTCGTTTTTACAAAATTTTCGTTTTTTCGGAAAATTTTCGTTTTTCGGAAAATTTTCGATTTTTGGAAAATCTGTTCTCCTCGTTTGACACATTTCAAGTCCATTCGAAAAATCCGAAAATATTTAGTTTCGGCTCGGAAAAAAAATTTCGGATCTGAAATTTTCGGATCTAAAATTTTTCGGAAATTCGGCCGCATCCGAAAACACGAATCGGGAAATTTCGTGAAAATTCCGAAATTCCGAAACCCGAAACGCACATCCCTAGTGCCAGTGACACACAAAGAACTGGCAATCATGTTCCCCCAGCAGCTGCAGCATACTGCCATGTTGGCTCCAGTGATGAGGAGATAGGGGGTGATGACGTTGATGAGGTCACTGACTCCACCTGGGTGCCTGATCGAACAGAGGAGTCAAGTGAGGAGGAGCAGGAGGCACAACGTCCTCTATGAGCAACGTAGCCAGTCCAAGGCATCAGAAGTCAGAGCTGGAGCGCACTCTGCGGGGAATTATAGATGTGGCACTAGAGGCAGAGCAGCGGGAGGAAGAAGAGGCCTTCCCTAGCTCTCAAGGCCCCAGTCTTTACACAGACAGCATTCCTGCGGGTCCTACTCAGATCAGACAGGAGGAGGATGAGGAGGAATATTTACGTAGTGGGGGCATTGAAGGTGGGGAATCCTCAAGGGAGGGTTTTGTGTGCCCAGAAACCCAAGGATTAGTACGTAGCTGGGAGGAGGAAGTGCACGATGGGGTCATGGGGTCATCCTCATTGACCAGGAAGACTCGGAAGCGAATGCCACCTCCATCCTACGCTGCATGGGCTCCCTTATCCTGCAAAGCCTGCTAAAGGACCCCAGGATTCATGCTATCAAGGAGAGGGATCATTACTGGTTGGCAAGCCTTCTTGATCCACGATACAAGGGTAAAGTTGCAGAGCTCATCCTGCCCGCACAGAGGGAGAACAGGATGAAACAACTTGGGGACGCTCTAAAGCGACACTTGTGTAACACCTTTCCAGGCACTGGTAGATTACCAAGTGATGACACACGTGCTTCTGAGGCTGCGGTTGATCAGAGGAAGAGTGGTGAAGGCCAGGGCCGCTTGACTGATGCCTATTGCTATTTTTTTAGTCCACGACGCCCAGGGACGTCAAATGTAGGGATGAGCTGTTCGGTTCAATCTGTTCGGAGTTCGAATCGAACATCTGCTGTTCGACAGTTCGCGAACCTCGAACTTTTTGGGAAGTTCTAAAAAATTATTTTTTTTTAAAAAGTATAAAAAATGCTTAGAAAAATACAAAAAAAATCTAGAAATAAAGAGACTCTTTACTGCAGAATATTATAAGCAACGGTTTATTAGATATTGAATTAAAACACGAATATTTTTAGCATTGAAGCCTATGGGATAAAACATTCTTGTTACTAAAACATCAGGCAGACACGGCCCTCTAATCAGGCACTGTAGAGGGCAGCCTGCCGGGGCCTCCCAAAGATCCCCTTGAGGAGCATGCGGCCGCCGGATGACAGAGCTGTGACTTTGCGGGCTAGCCGCCCGGCTGCATGTGGCACAGACAGGCGGCGCAGGGCACAGGGAGGGAGCCACTGCACCTGCGGCCACCGCAGACACCCCCCCACAACCAGGATCCAGGGAGCCCCACTGACCACCAGGCTAAGGTAATGCGACACATTTCTAAAAAAAATAAAATCCGAGGACATTTTTAAATGTCCCCGGGAACATAAAACCTTTTTTTACTTTCTCCATTGTGATATTTTCCTCTAGGTGTGTCACTGAGTAAATCCATTGTGATATTTTCCTCTGTGTGACACTGGGTGAATCCATTGTGTGATATTTTCTATCTTTCCATCACTTGCTCCTCCCTGTGTTGCTCTGGCCATTGAATGGGTCAATCACCGACTCACATCTTTGTATCGTGTGGGATGTAATTCAAAGGACATCACCAGGGGGAGAGTAGAAGGCTTTTAAGCTCCCTGTCTCGTCTCATTGAGCTGCCAGCTCTTTGCTCAGGTAGCCTGGAGAACACAATACACCACCTGCAACAGTATCTAAACATTTCCTCCTCCACCTCACTGACTGTAGATTAATGAGCAAAATGTGTGCAAAAGTTTTACTTTACTGCTGTTGTTTAGGTAAACAACAGCAGTAAAGTAAAACTTTTGCACAGATTTTGGTAAATGTTACACCATGGGAAAAATACACAAAATGGAAACAGGAGATAAAATAACCCAAGTTTATTTTTCCTTTTTTTTTACATGCTATTATTTCAAAGAAATAAACAGCAGTATGTGTTTTATAAGGTGGTTTTATTTGTAATGCACAAGTAATCTAGTTACAGCTTATGTGGTAGTGTCCCTGTCCTTGAGGAGAGTGGACATTTAACCTCTTGCTGCCCAGCAACACTATTTAGTATCCTACCTGTTCCTCACATTGAATTTACGATGCCTGCAATCGGTCTTAGTTTACGGAGGGCATATACGGTCAGGGTTATTCAGAGAGAGATGAAAAATAGGAGAATGACTGGAGAAGTGAAAATGTGAGGACAAAATAGCCAAACCAGAAAAATTCTCTCATTTATCTCAACTTTCCAAATCAGCTATTTGGTCTAGATTGTTCTCTTCTCCTTCCAGTTCTCCTGGTATTCACCTCTGTCTGAATAACCCTGTGTGTTTGTTGATTCCAGTGATACTGGCCTTTTGAGTGCATGACAATGGGGCAAGGTCAGACTGGGACAAAAAAAAAAGGCACAGGTGTATATGCACAGCAAGCCGTTTAAAGATAAAATACATACATTTACACACATAGCTATATAGGCCCCCCAGTATGTAGCAATAAAGCTCACAGTAATGTACGGTGTATTAGTGTATCACAGAACTCCAGAGCAATAAAACTCATACACACCGCACAGTAGTTTTATTGCTGTGAAGCTCTGTGATACACACAAACACTACCGGGAGATTTATTGCTGTGGAGCTCTGTGATACACAGACGCACTACCGGGAGATTTATTGCTGTGGAGCTCTGTGATATTCCCATACACACTGCACATTACAGTGAGTTTTATTGCCGTGGAGCTCTGTGATACGCTCATACACACCGCACATTACTGTGAGTTTTCTTGCTGTGGAGCTCTGTGATACACACATGCACTACCAGGATATTTAATGCTGTGGAGCTCTGTGATACGCCCATACACACTGCACATTACAGTGAGTTTTATTCTGTGGAGCTCTGTGATACACACACACACACACTACCGGGATTTTTATTGCTGTGGAGCTCTGTGATACGCTCATACGCACCGCACATTACTGTGAGTTTTCTTGCTGTGGAGCTCTGTGATACACACATGCACTACCAGGATATTTAATGCTGTGGAGCTCTGTGATACGCCCATACACACTGCACATTACAGTGAGTTTTATTCTGTGGAGCTCTGTGATACACACACACACACACTACCGGGATTTTTATTGCTGTGGAGCTCTGTGATACGCTCATACACACCGCACATTACAGTGAGTTTTATTGCTGTGGAGCTCTGTGATACACACACACACTACCAGGAGACTTATTGCTGTGGAGCTCTGTGATACACTAATGTGCAGTGTGTATGAGCATATCAGAGTGCCACAGTAATAAAACTCAGTAATTCTGTGCAGCTGGAACCCGGCTTGGACTCTCTGCAGTCAGCAGAGACAGGACAAGTGGGAGAATTTTCATTTAGCAGACATAACTATAAAGGTTAGGTAGAAGCCAACTGATGAAGCCATAGGGATACTTGTTGTCCTGGGCAAAATGCATTTTGGCATTTGAATTATTTAATTTAATTTATTTTATGTGTTTTATGGAATAAAATTTCTTTTTTATCCACTGCTGAATTTTTACCATTTTTTTGCCATTCAACGAAAGAGGTTTTTTGGATGTTGTACCTTAAACAACTCTTCAGGCCTTTATTCCACGGACCTGGACTAGGTCCTGTATCACATCTCGTGTAACCTGCAATATCCTGAGGGCGTTTGGGTGGCCATTAAGAACCCTAAGACTCAAGATCCCAGAGCCGGTTGGCTCAAATCAATGTATCCTGAAGAGAACAAGCGACCTTTTATTGGAGCTCCCTTTGCGCTACACTTGCCATCTTTCTATCACCATTTCCCGGTTGTACCGAACAAGAACAACCCCAACTAGTGGACAGCGGCATTGGGACTCACTCTTTTTCAGGTTTTTCATCAGCGCCTATCTGTTTATTGTAAGGTAGGTAGGTAGGGGTAAATAAATATATACATAGAAAAAATACAAATAGTTACAATAAAAAAACTAGAAGGATTCCCTTGGCCATACTCACCTGACTCCCCCAGACCCTTCTCTCCCTGTGTTCTAGTGGTCGGCTTTCATCCGGATGGTTTGCCTTCTTTCTCTTTGTAATCTTTCCTTCTCTCTTCTCTCTCTATTCTTTCTTTCTGCATCCTTTCGTTCGGTTTCTTTCTCTTTGTGTTCTTTCTTTTCACTCTGCATTTCTGTCGCGAACAGGGTTATTCAGAGAGCGGTGAAAAGCAGGAGAATGACTGGAGAATGGAAAATTCTAGGTCAAAATAGCCGATTTGGAAAGTGAGATGAATGGGAGAATTTTTCAGGTTTGGCTATTTTGACTTAGAATTTTCCAAATTTCCAGTCATTCTCCTGCTTTTCACCTCTCTCTAAATAACCCTGTATTTATTCTTTATCTCTGCATCCTTTCTCTCTGTATTAATTCTCCTTCTTCCTCTCTTCTTTCTTTAAACATTCTGTATTTTTCTCTCTGAATTTCTCTGCATCCCTTCTTTCTACATTCATTTTTCTCTGCTTTCTAGTTGCATGCATTCTCCCTTTCTCACCATCTCTCTTTATTCTCTCACGGTTTACACGCTTTCCCCCTGCTGCCAGTGACTTGTAGGTCATATCAACTTTGATATGTGAGAAGAAACTTGAAAAAGGTTTATGGTAATTATAATGGAAATTAGAACTTAACAGTTGGTGTCAGAAGTGGGATTTAATAATTCAATTGTCTGATATGATTTATTTCATGTTAAACAATTGCCTATATAGATAAAAGAATTTTTGCTTCCATGGGAGGCTGTCTGTGAGAGCCACTGTGTTGTTGTAGGAAGCTCTGTTTGGTTTTCTTTGTTGTTTGTTTATCTTAACTCGCCTGATAGAGAACTGTTAATGAGCGGTGACTCACTCGTTATGTTGATGTACCCTGATGAAGTTCTGGTGCTGAGTATTCGTTATGTCACTCACCCGGGAAACTGAAAGATGTTTCTAGCGTTGAGTAAATGTGTGTGTCTTTGTGTCCATAGTGTAGCTCTATTGTGTTCTGGAGTTCTGGCTCGTAGCATTTTATTTTAATTGATTAGAGATTTTGATTTAGAAACATAGAAAAATGTGGGCAGATAAGAACCTTTCGGCCCATCTAGTCTGCCCAATTACATGGATACTTTACCTGGATTTATCTTTTGTTTAGGATAGCCTTATGCCTATCCCATGCTTGCTTAAATTCAATTACTGTTTTGGCCTCTACCACTTCAACTGGAAGGCTGTTCCATGTATCCACCACCCTCTCAGCAAAATAATGCTTTTTGATGTTACTTTTATACATAATATATGATTTCTTCTTGTATATCGAATAATTTTATCTCCCATTGAGAGACAGTTTTTTGTTATTCCTCTTAATTTTTTATTTTTATTTTCTTGCGCGCTGCTGCCATTTTTTCTTTATTTTTTTTGCTGCATGTGTTTGCGCGCTGATTCTAAAGGATTTGTTAACTGTTTTTTTTCAGATTGCATGTTTGTTTTTGTTTTATATTTTATTTTGTTTCTTGCCATTGATTGCGTCTGTTTATTTAAATGTTTGTCTTTACTAACTATTAATATATGTGTTTATCTTTGATGTTTTGTATTTCGTAGTTTTGATATTATGTTTTTTATATGTAATTTATGTATAGGGACTGCTTCTCTTAAACGAGGTTGCTTTTTATGAGGTCTTTACTGCCTTGCCTCATGTAAAAAAAAAAAAAAAAAGGACAGGAAATGGAGACAATAGGGCTTTAATTTTACAGTGACTTTCAAAAGCGCCTGCTAACTTTTTCTCTTTCTCATGCATTCGTTTTTTCTCTGTTTGTTCTTTTTTTATTTAATTAAAAAAACTCTTTATTTGTAATGTATAATTAATGTGTAATGTGTTTGTATAAGGATTTTTTTTTCTTTGAATGCTAGTAGTCTTTTAGCAGTGCAAGTTGGATAATGGAATATGTAGTTATTTTTGTTGTTCTGTGAGTATCTATTTGGGATAATTGAACAGTATATACAAATGACATGTGTCTAATGCCTTGAATGACTGTAGTAGCAGTTGAATTCTGGAGCTGTTAGTGCTTTATAAAACTGTAACTGTTGTGGAATTGGGTGCGGTTTGAGTGCTTCGGCGTACATACAGTAGTGGAACAAAAGAAAGTAATTATGGGAGCTGGATTTACTGTAAATGGATTATAAATTGATGTATGATAAATATATAAAAAAATTAGTGTATCAAGGTGATGGGCTCAAAGTTGTACATTTTCCCAAGAGAGGCGTGGTCGGTTATTTTCCTCTTGTCTTTGTTTGAGTCCAGCACTAAGGGATTGACTGCACCTTAATATAGGTTATATGTTTTGCCAAAATGGCTGACTGAGATCATTTACAGTTTTGTAACTTGTATAATGGAATATATATATGTAGGTTCATGTTTAGTTGTTTGGAATCTAAGAGGATGAAGTGATATAAAGCTGAAGGATTTGAGTGAAAGTTTAAAGGAAAGCGCCTACAGGTTTAGTAGCGCTGTACAAAGGAATTTAGGCAGATTTCAAATGAGAGAAGGTGGTTTTTTTTTTGGTTTTATTTTAGTTGACTAAGGGAGATGGAAGGTTTGGTATCTGAGTATTGTTTGATTGTTTTCTTTTTCTGCAGTGGTAGCCAGATGTCTAGTTTTATTTTTTTTTGCTGTCTGATGTTTTTGTCTTTTGGTGTGAAGTGCAATAGCGTATAACTTTGTCTCCATTGAATATTCTTGGAGGGAATAAAACAGGTTGTAAAATAGCTGCACAAACACCTCACGTTTGAATGTTTGTTTTTAACCAATATCCTTAATAAAGATTATTGATGTTAAGAATCTTTTTCTCGGAGTTTCCTCTCAGAACTTTGTGCTAATTAACGTGTCAAGTTTTAAACATGCCCTTCTATACTTTCTTTCCCAGTTCATGATATTTTTGTTGTGTTTTTTATTTGAATTGAAGTTCACATTCTTTTCCTAGTCTCCTCCATTTTGTCTCACTCATGACCCCTCCTCTCCTCGTGTTGTCTCTCTCATGACCCCTCCTCTCCTCCATTTTTTTTCTCTCTCATGACCACTCCTTTTCTTTGTGTCCAAAAATGTGTTGCATTTTTTTTCTCCATTTTAAAAGTATTTTAACCATATGAATTTTAAAGTTTTTGACAGGTTAATAATACATTTTTTTTCCAAGTTTTTATTTTAGGTGAAAATTACCCATGCATGCCAACTTTGCTCAAGCTAGATGGAAGATTATGTGATACCAATATTGATAAAGCTGTTGGAATTGAAGGAAATTTACTCAAACACATTATCATTTCACATTGCAATGTTACATCAACCGGATAATAAGGAATTATCAGACACCAGGCAATAAAACAATCCTAATTTAATCGACAACTCATCAATAAATCATGCGATTAAAGAAGATCATTGATTTGGAAATAAAACGTAAGACATATCAGTTTTACAAAACTGTTATTTTCAACCAGTAAGACAGAAGACAAAGAAAGAAGATAATGTATTTTTATATTCTGATGTCGTCTAAGTGATAATTATTTTGTGTCTTTTATTATTTTATATTTTATTATTTTTGTTGTTTAGTTACAATCAATATTGTTCAAATTCCCTGACACATTTAGGATTACTGGAGATCACATCCAATTAAAATTAGAGTTAATTAATGTATTTAGGAACATATATTTTAATGCATTTGCATGCATACGTTTCATGACATATATAGTGTAAGGGTTTGACTGCGGTGGGTGTAGTAGTATGGGGTTGTGAGCCCAGGATGCAGTGATGGAAGCAGGTTCAGGATCACAAAGGGTGTTTATTGAATATAAACACGGTAGCATGGAATCCGACAAGGAACAGGCAATGGAATGGTCAGGGTCAAGCAAAGGGTCTGGTACACGGGGGGTCCTAGATGGGGGCAGAAGGGGAGCAGGATGGGAGAGTACCGGTATATGAAGTAGATGAATGTCCAGAAAATACAGAGGGTCCTTGGAGTCTTTGGTTGTAGAATTCAGGAGATGGTCAGGAGGTTTCAGGGAGTTTGGCAGATAGGGTTGCAGTCAGTAACTTCAATGTGGAAGTGAGTTCTAGAGGGCGTAGCTTCCTGATATAATGGGATAATCAGGGGAAGGTGTGGTCAGGTGAGGTTCTATGGCTAGGATGTGAGAGTTCAGGATGTGCAGAGTCTATACAAAAAGTCCTGGAACCTGCAGGGGGCCTGCAGGCTGTGAAACCAAAGGGGGCGCCAGGGGGTGAGGGCCTCCAGGACCTTACAGAGCCCCCCTCTAAGGGCCAGACTCCGAACGGCCCAGGGCGAGGTCAGGGTCAGCACTGACGGCAGTCAACGAGCTTGGCATAAGTGGATCACCCGGCTGCCTGTATACTGATGGCACACGGGTGTCAAAAACCAGGGCCTGTAGTATCAGCTGGTTCTCCTGGACATCCTGCACATGTTGGGACAGGGTGGCAATCTGGCCAACGAAGCCTGCCAGTGTACCCATTATCCAAGCAATATCGGACTGGCTGGACTTGGAGGTGACCTCGGAGAGGGTCGGTGGGGCAGCGCCCTTGGTGAAAACCGGTGGGGCAGCGCCCTTGGTGAGAACCGGTGGGGCAGCGCCCTTGGTGAGAACCGGTGGGGCAGCGCCCTTGGTGAGGACCGGTGGGGCAGCGCCCGTGGAAAGGACCGGACGGGCAGCGCCCGTGGAAAGGACCGGACGGGCAGCGCCCGTGGAAAGGACCGGACGGGCAGCGCCCGTGGAAAGGACCGGACGGGCAGCGCCCGTGGAAAGGACCGGTGGGGCAGCGCCCGTGGAAAGGACTGGTGGGGCAGCGCCCATGGAAAGGACCGGTGGAGCGGCGGCGACCTCCTTGGCACTGCACGGCTCTGCGGCGGCAACCTCCTTGGCACTGCATGGCTCTGTGGCGGCGACATCCATGGCACTGCACGACTCTGCGGCGGCGACCTCCTTGGCACTGCAGGGCTCTGCGGCAGCGACCTCCTTGGCACTGCACGGCTCTGTGGCGGCGACCTCCTTGGCACTGCACGGCTCTGTGGCGGCGACCTCCTTGGCACTGCACGGCTCTGCGGTGGCGACCTCCTTGGCACTGCACGGCTCTGCGGCGGCGACCTCCTTGGCACTGCACGGCTCTGTCTGGGCAATGAGCGACTTGGCCTTACGGCGACGTCGACGGCCCCGTGGCGATGACAGCTCCGGAGAACCTGCAGGATGCAGGGCAGCGACAACAGGAGATCCTGCAGGTTGCAGGGCAGCGACCTCTTGAGATCTTGCAGGTTGCAGGGCAGCGACCTCTTGAGATCCTGCAGGTTGCAGGGCAGTGACCTCTTGAGATCCTGCAGGTTGCAGGGCAGCGACCTCTTGAGATCCAGCAGGTTGCAGGGCAGCGACCTCTTGAGATCCTGCAGGTTGCAGGGAAGCAGATTCTTGGGATCCTGCAGGTTGCAGGGAAGCAGATTCTTGGGATCCTGCAGGTTGCAGGGAAGCAGAGTCTTGGGATCCTGCAGGTTGCAGGGAAGCAGATTCTTGGGATCCTGCAGGTTGCAGGGAAGCAGATCCTTGGGATCCTGCAGGTTGCTGGGAAGCTGATTCTTGGGATCCTGCAGGTTGCAGGGAAGCTGATTCTTGGGATCCTGCAGGTTGCAGGGAAGCTGATTCTTGGGATCCTGCGGGTTGCAGGGAAGCAGAGTCTTGGGATCCTGCAGGTTGCAGGGCAGCGAGCTCGGAAGGTTGTTCGAGCTGCAGGGCAGCTGGCCCGGAGGGTTGCTCGAGCTGTAGGGCAGTTAGCCTGGAGGATTGCTCGAGCTGCAGGGCAGCGACCTTGGACACTGAGGTCTGGCGGAATTTGACCATGGGGAACCGGCAAGGCTTAGGTTGACCGTGAACTGAGGGTGAAGTGCATATGATGGTGCCTTTTGGGGTAGAGACAGCGGTGCCAACATGTGCAGTTCCCTGGCATGGCCGTCCAGAAACCAGCCCAAACTTGCGGCTGTGAGGAATGGGAGAGTCAACTTTGGTAGACCACCAAACCCTCCCCGGTGTGGCTGTATCGGAAAACCGCCAACAATGGGTAGTGGGGATGGCGGTCTCCACAGCAACAACCAGGCGCGGTGAGCGTGGCAGAGGGTGTTGGTAGAAGGTAGTAGCCAGTGCCAACACTGATTCTCTGGGGTGATGTGCAGCTTCTCTGATTTTCAGGGCTGTTTCAAATGTCTCCAGATCCTCTCTGCGAACGATTGTCCCATTGGAGGCATATACACAATTTGGAGGCAGAGAGCTGGTTTCAAGATCGTTACAAACACTAGTAGTAATCTGCTGGATGGGAGTGATAGGTCTCCCACAGGAACGCATTACTTCTTCTGTCTCCATTGGCACAGCTGGGTCTTGTTCCATGTATCCTTGCTCCATAGGCACTTCAGGCTCGGTGTACTCCACAGAGGTGGGCTCCAGCGATACCTTTCTATCGGGCATTTTGGGCACTGATGTCCTGGGAGTAGGAACACTTTTTTGCTGAGGTGTCTTGATCAACGGAATTCTCCGGGGAGCAGGTTTGGATACTGGGTTTTTATTCCTGACCTTCGATGAAGCTAGTTTCTGCAGGGCAGGCACCATCGATTTTTGTTGGGTTGGTATGGGTTTCCCCAAGAACTTTGTGGTTTTCATAGGTGCAGGCTTGGTCGGTGAAGGCCTCGTAGAAACAGGCTTGACACAAACAGGCGTGGCACAATCTTTTGTCTCTGGCTTTAGTGGGCGCAGAGGGCAGGCAGATATTTTATGCAAGCGATCTCCACAATAAAAACACAAGTCTAGCGCTCTTCTTCTTACTTTTTCTTCCTTGGTCAGGGGTCCGCGAGCACCTTTTGGAACTGGAATGCACTCCTTAGTCGATGCGTCATTTAAGGTCTGCTGCAGATATTCCAACAGTGAATCAAGATGCTGTTGGAGATTTTGGTTAGCCTCTTTCAGTCCTTTTACATAGGCTAAAATCACCGCGGGCTCACAGGGTTTGGACTTCCACATTCTGTAAGGGTTTGACTGCGGTGGGTGTAGTAGTATGGGGTTGTGAGCCCAGGATGCAGTGATGGAAGCAGGTTCAGGATCACAAAGGGTGTTTATTGAATATAAACACGGTAGCATGGAATCCGACAAGGAACAGGCAATGGAATGGTCAGGGTCAAGCAAAGGGTCTGGTACACGGGGGGTCCTAGATGGGGGGCAGAAGGGCAGCAGGATGGGAGAGTACAGGTATATGAAGTAGATGAATGTCCAATAAATACAGAGGGTCTTTGGTTGTAGAATTCAGGAGATGGTCAGGAGGTTTCAGGGAGTTTGGCAGATAGGGTTGCAGTCAGTAACTTCAATGTGCAAGTGAGTTCTAGAGGGCGTAGCTTCCTCATATAATGGGATAATCAGGGGAAGGTGTGGTCAGGTGAGGTTCTATGGCTAGGATGTGAGAGTTCAAGATGTGCAGAGTCTATACAAAAAGTCCTGGAACCTGCAGGGGGCCTGCAGGCTGTGAAACCAAAGGGGGCGCCAGGGGGTGAGGGCCTCCAGGACCTTACATATAGTGGTAAATGGAAAGTTTTAATTCGATAAAATTAATGCTGTTTTTATTTTTTTTATTTCATTTGAGGATTGGTGTGTTTTATAAACGCCAGGTTTGTTTCAAAACACCGAACAAGACTGAATAGGATAGTAATTAAAAAAAAAAAAATTACATTTAATTAAGGGTGGAGTATGCACTTTGGCTATTTCCCTTTTGAGCCAAAGTTGCGTATATATATTTTTCTCTAACAATGAGTCAGAAGTAGTATAATTTTTTTTATTGCGTGAGGCCGACAGGCTTCGCGGGGACATTTTGAAATTTATTATCTGTGTCTTTTCTTGTGTAAATTAACATTTTTATTGTTTTCGTGCACTTGTGAGTGACAATGGATGAATGGATGTATATGATTACCGGGGTATACATATTTTCTTTTCTTTTTTATTTTCTTATTGTTGCTAAAACTGTATCACATCATCAAGAAACCTGACAGTCACAATGACTGCATATGGAACGAATCATGGACATTTTGTGTCAAGGTCAAAGGTCACAGGTAATAAGCAACCAGCGCAAAGAGACAGCTTGTTCAGGAGTCCCTATGGTGGGAGCTCTGATGACATTCAATGATTATGCGTCTCAAGCTGGGATGTTGAAAAAAAAAGACACACCCTTGATCTCGCACTGTGGACTACGGTATTAGATTATGGAATATTATTTTTTTTATTTAATCCCCTAGATAAGTGTGAGAAAGGATTTGATTTGTGAAAATGAGAATGTATTTCTTGAGTGTGTGTGTGAATGCAGGTGTGTATGCGTTTTGTGGAGTGAAGCTGAACATAGGAAAACACACAGATATAGATCTGACTCGTGTTGATTTATTAGATAAATGAACTTTTTACATTCAAGTTATTATACTTTCTTGTTCGGTGAATTATATTTTGGGAAATGGGAATAAATAGTTTATTTAATGTCTAGATTAGGTATTTTTGCCTACGCTCCAAATGTGGTTCGCTGGAAGAGTGAATCTAGATAGATAAGTGTTTTTATGCTCATAAAGGGCATCCTTGGGGAATCCTTTTCGTATATCATGCAGGTATTAGGCGAGGATACTATGGCCCCAGGTATAATTAGTTTAATTGTCTAGTTTGTTTCATCCCTTTTTGTGATCACGATTGTATATGTGATCAATGAGACGATTGAAAGGTATTTTAATATGATAGGTAGTGTGAATCCACCCCCCCCATTATAAGTGTCAAACCCTGCAAGTCTTTTACTTGCATAGGATGTTAGCCTGTGAAATTTAGCCATTTCCTTTGTGTGCAGGAAGGGGTGTGTGAACAGTGGATGCTAGAAAAAAGCCATCTCTGAATCAATATAGTCATTTTTGATTCACTGTTGGTTAAACTCTGACGTAGAAATGTATCTGTATGCTGATTGGCTATAAGTTCTTTGAAATCTAATAAAAGACCTGTCTAAGGAAGGATATTTCAGACAGGACTGACGCTACATTGCTTTGTGGCCGATTTTGTTGTCTCTCGCCATGGTGCAGCGCAGCGTCCTGTTTTCAACTTTGATATGTGAGAAGAAACTTGAAAAAGGTTTATGGTAATTATAATGGAAATTAGAGTTTAACAATCTAAGACCGTAGTCCTTGTCCAGAGTGCAAGGTCAAGGTTTGGCCTTTTGGCAGCATCCCAGCTTGAGATGCATAATCGTTGAAAGTAATCAGAGTTCCCAACAAAGGGACTCCTGAACAAGCTGTCTCTATGCGCAGGCTGCGTATTACCTGTGACCTTTGACCTTGGCACAAAATGTCCATGATTCGTTCCATACTCAGTCACTTGCAGGGTTATCCAAAGAGATTCGAAAAGTCACCGCACGTTCGGTGACTTTTCGTTCTCTTCAATTCGGTTCCTTTTGCCGAGTGCATTTCGGTGACCCTGCGGTGTATTCAGCAAACACCACAGGGTCCCCGAATTGCAGGGAAAACTGCCGAAAACCTGACGACAACTAACCGAATGCACGCTGAAAACAAGCAAAAACATCTGGATTAACCTTCGAAGAGGAGCCGAACAGGAGCCGAAAAGGAGCCGAATCACACAGAGCCGAAGCAGCTGTGACGTAGAGGAGGCAGTGAATAAATTAGAAAAACCATTTGTATGAATCTGGGAAAATGAAACGCTGTTTGCAAAGAAACTACTGAGCGAAAATGTCTGAAATTTTCACAGGAGGTCCAGGGAATGATAATAAAGAGGGCTGTTACAAAAAAAATAAGCAAACTGAAAAAAAAAAAAAAAAAAATCGGACTTTTAATTTTTTTTAAAAAAATTCAGAAAAATGCTTAAAGTATCCTAAAAAATCTATAAATAAAGAGACTTTTTGCTGCAGAATTTTATAATGAACGGTTTATTAGATATTGAATTAAAACAGGAATATTTTTAACATTGAAGCCTATGGGATTCTCCTGAATAAATTTGCGAATTAAACCACCGAATGGCAGGGCATTAGGGGAACCTTTCACTGCTGGTTTGTGTTCTCTGAATAGCCGAAGCAGTGCTTTTTCATGGGGATTTCACTGCCCTCGAACAGGCACCGAACAGGCACCGTATGTGCAGGCAATTCGCCAGGATTTGGCGAATTGCCTGCTCTCTGGATAGCCGAATGGCCAGGAAAGGTAACCGAACGCTGATTTTCAGCGTTCGGTTACCTTTCTCAAGCAATTCGAATCTCTTTGGATAACCCTGTTGGTGACTGTCAGATTTTCTTGTGATAATGAAGATGTGACACGGTTTTAGCAAAAATAAAGAAATAAAAAATATATATGGTATACCCTCTAATCGTATACACATTCATTCATTATCATACATCACTCAGAGGTGCACGAAAACAAATAAAATGCATTAATTACACAAGAATAAAACACAGATAATACATTTTAAAATTTCCCCGCAAAGCCTATGGGTCTCACGCAGCAAAAAAAAAGAATCCTACTTCGCCTGACTCATTGCATTAGAGAAAAAAATATATATTTATACGCAACTTTGGCTCAAAAGGGAAACAGCCGAAGTGCATACTCCACCCATTTTAATATAAAAAAATAATTTATTGATATCTTATCCATTCTTGTTTGGTGTTTTGAAACAAAACAAAAAAAAAGGCAACATTAATTTTACCAAATTAAAACTTTCCTACATTAATTTAGACCTGAATTAAACTATATTCATTTAACACTACATATGTCATGAAACCTATTTATGCAAATGCATTAAGTTATATGTTCCTAAATACATTAATTAACTCTAATTTTAATTGGATGTGATCTCCAATAATCCTAAATGTGTCAGGGATGTGAACAATATTAATTGTAACCAAACAACAAGAATAATAAAATATAAAATATTAAAACATACAGAATAATTATCACAACACAATGATAATCCATCAATGTATAAAAATGCATTGTTTCTTCTTCTTTCTTTGTCTTCGGTCTTACTGGTTCAAAATCAAACAAAACTGTTTTGTGAAAGTGTCATGACAATAGTTGATATGTTTAAGTTTTTTTTCCTTAATTCCAAATTAATGATCTTCTCTAATCGCATGAGTAATCGATGAGTTGGTGATAAAATTTCTTCACTTAATGGACAATCTTTCAATATATAGATGTAGAACAGATGCGCTGTAATGGCTGAAAACTTTCATCTGAGTGAATGATATGAATCATTCTTTGTCTTCACTAGCATTTTTTCATAAATCTGAAAATAATTCAAATCCGTTAATATCCTGTAAGGAAAATTAATTAATAAAATTTATTAATTCTAACATAAATTCTTTAAAGAAACATGAAGACACATTGAGCTATGCTCAGACTCAGGCTAAGGTCAGACGAACGCAGTATTAAGGTGCGTTTAGCCGCACTAAATCACGGCCGCGCTAGCAGCAAATTACGTCCAATGCCGGGCAGCATTCTAAGAAAGTGCGGCCGCGCAATGCAAGTGGCAAACAAACATATTTTTTCAAGAACATCAAACCGCTAGTACTGACGTACAGAGTGCGCTGCATCCGCTAGCGGCATGTTGGCGTGATTAGGAGACGTCAGACGCTGCGAATGTCCGGCCAACATAATGTCCAGACGCAAAAAGTGTTTTATTGATAACCATACAAAATCATGAGAACGAAAATGCACATCGTATGACCGCTATCGCGTATTCCGTGAAAAAATACGTCCATTTGTTCGAACGCACTTTTTCACGGACAACGTGAAAAATGCGTTAGTCTGACCCTAGCCTTAGATGTATCCCATGTCCAGTGTACTTTCTGAAAGGACGTTCGGTGCCGCTGGAGGTTTTGTCACAGACAAAAGAGTGCGTCTGTCCACCGACTCTGTAGCCTGGCTGACATTTATAAAAATGAATTAGTCCTGGATCAGCAGCTATCACTCCCCTGATGCTGATGTAACTGAATAGATCGGGGATCTCTTCTGCATTCCCAAAACCTCCACCACTGCACTCTTCCACAATACCTTAGAGGGGTTACGGACGGTGTGAAGGCACTGTTGCTGACACTAAAGGCCCAATTTTAAAGCACCTATTGTTACTTTCATCCAAAGCCTGCATAAGAGGCACCATAATTTAGCCAAAAAAAAACTAAACTTGTTCTGCGTGTCCTAAAGCGTCTCCTCTTTTCATACAGGTTGCCGCCCCAAGCATTTGTTTATAAATAGATTAAAGGAAAACCATTTACCGTCATTTGAAATGTCATTTTTTTTTTTAAATGTTTCTATACCTCCTACAAATCCGCCACTTCACGGGCAGGTTATGGGGACCTCCTAGGCACGATATTTGAAGGAATTTTTCGTTTTTATTCTTAACCTTTATTTCATGGAAAACTCACTGTTCTTTTAAAAACCTTTTTTTAAAACGTTTCGTCTTTGTTTCCTGTCCCCCAGGGCACTACCCGGGCCCCCATACACCTTTTATGGCAAATATCTAGCATATATGCCCTCTGGGAGGGCACTCTAAAAATCGAACGTTCGGGTCCCATTGACTTACATTGAGTTCGGATCGTTGTGTTCGAGTTCAAACTCAAACTTTTGAAATTGTTCGAGTTCGAAGTCGAACCGAACATGAGGGCATTCGGCTCATCCCTAATTATCGGGAGACAATGCAATGAAGAGTGGAAGAATTTGTCTGGTCCGTGGGATGTGGCCCAGGCTGCGGAGGGGCTGACCTGCTGGTTGTCTTCCTGCCGTGCTTTCCTGGTTTGGCCTACTCGAGCTGGCAATCCCCGCGTGGTACTCCTGTTGGACACAGCCTGAAGCGGTCTGGTTTGTCGGGGTTCCTTATCCGTTGCCGACCCATGTTTTCCGTGCACCCCCATACACCTTTTATGGCCAATATCTTGCATATATGCCCTCTTGGAGGGCACTCTAAAATTCGAACGTTCGAGTGCCATTGACTTGCATTGAGTTTGAATCGTGTTCGCGTTCGAATTTCGAACTTTTTAAATTGTTCGACTTCGGATGCGAACCGAACACGAGGGTGTTCGGCCCATCCCTACATTTGGCGAACTGCGTGCTCTCTGAATAGACGAATGGCAAGGAAAGGTAACCGAACCCTGAATTTCAGCGTTCGGTTACCTTTCGGCAGCCATTTGGATCTCTTTGAATAACTCTGTATATTTCACTGCTCCCGAACAGGCACCATATTTCACTGTCGCTGAACAGGCACCGTATTTCACTGCCGCCGAACAGGCACCTTACTTGCTGGTAGTTTGCCAAAATTTGTGTGTGAGTATATTACAGAGCTCCACAGCAATAAACCTCACAGTAATGTGCGCTGTGTGTATGAGCATTCGATGTTATATCGGGGTACTGATTTATGAATAAGAGTAGTTAAAAAAAGAAATCATAAAAGTCCGGGGGGGGGGTGACACCATGAGTTACCGCACCAGGTGACACCAACCCTAGTGACGCCACTGATCTGAGGTTTTTTCACACTTCTCGTAATACGTATCTTTTCTCACTCCCGCATGCTTTACATTCTTTCCTATACGCCCTTCACATTCTTTCATCCCCTCTCTTCGCTTTGCATATGTCATAGTAGCTAATGGTTTTTTATGGTGCACCTGTTTCTATTACATGTCGATAGGCCTAGGGCCAGATATGACCGCTTTCTGGGTTACGACATTTCATGTCCCCGGGGAAGTTATTTTACGACACGGGTTAGCGTGAAAAACGTCATCTGGGGTCCTCAATAGACTGCTCAAAAATGGGAGAAGACTAGAAAAACAAAGTCATCATAAAGGAGTCACAGAATATCCTAGGGGCGCAAAAACATTCCCAATTAGGGGGACAAACATCAAAAATCAGTAGCTCTAGGAAAAGTAGCCATATGGTAGTGCCTCTCAAAAAAAAATTAACCGCAGCCAGGGAAAAACTGCAGAAAAAACAGCAAAAGTAACTGAAAAGGGCATACAGTCAACAACAGTAAACAGAGAGGAAGAGTCCACAGGGGGGGCCATCTCGGAGCACGGAAAACATGGGTCGGCAACGGATAAGGAACCCTGACAAACCAGTACGCTTCAGGCTGTGTCCAACGGGAGTACCACGCGGGGATTGCCAACGCGAGTAGGCCAAACAAGGAAAGCACGGCAGGAAGACAACCAGCGGGTCAGCCCTCCACATCCCACGGACAAGGTAAATTCTTCCACTCTTTGTTGCACTGTCTCCCGATAATTAGGGATGAGCCGAACGCCCCCGTATTTGGTTCGACTTCGAACAATTTCAAAAGTTCGAGTTCAAACTCAAACACGATCCGAACTCAATGTAAGTCAATGGGCCCGAACGTTCGAGTTTTAGAGTGCCCTCCAAGAGGGCATATATGCTAGATATTTGCCATAAAAGGTGTATGGGGGTCCGGATAGTGCCCTGGGGGACAGGAAACAATGACAAAAAGTTTTAAAAAAAACATTTTTAAAGGAACAGTGAGTTTTCCTTGAAATAAAGGTTAAGAATAAAAACGAAAAATTCCTTCAAATATCGTGCCAAGTAGGTCCCCATAACCTGCCCGTGAAGTGGCAGATTTGTAGGATGTATAGAAACATTTAAAAACAAAAAAATGACATTTCAAATGACGGTAAATGGTTTTCCTTTAATCTATTCATAAACAACTGCTGGGGGCGGCAGCCTGTATGAAAAGAGGAGACGTTTGAGGACACGCAGAACAAGTTTAGTGATTTTTTTGGCTAAATTATGGTGAAACTTATGCAGGCTATGGATAAAAGTAACAATAGGTGTTTAAAATTGGGCCATTAGTGTCGGCAACAGTGCCGTCACACCGTATCCCCTCTGTGGTATTGTGGAAGAGTGCAGGATTGGACCCTGCGGTCAAATATTAAAATGATATGCATCTGGTCAGGCGTCAGTGGCAGTGCACCCAAATATTTTACATTTGGTGGCAGCAAGTGCCTTCACACCGTAACCCCTTTGTGGTATTGTGGAAGAGTGCAGTGGTGGAGGTTTTTGGAATGCAGAAGAGATCCCCGATCTATTCCGTTACGTCAGCATCAGGGGATTGATAGCTGCTGATCCAGGACTGACTCATTTTTATAAATGTCAGCTGGTCTACAGAGTCGGTGGACAGATGCACTCTTTTGTCTGTGACAAAACCTCCAGCGGCACTGAACATCCTTTCAGAAAGCAAGCTGGATGACGGGCAACCTAGTAGCTGCATAGCATATTGGCTAAGTTCTGGCCAGTGATCCAATCTCAACACCCAGTAAGCCAGTGGATCATCTGCTGTAACGGTATCCATGTCTGCCCTTGCCTAGGTAGTCCTGCACCATACGGTGAAGACGCTGGCAACGGGTGCCTACATTTGACGTCCCTGGGCGTCGTGGACTAAAAAAATTTAAAAAGGCATCAGTCAAGAGGCCCCGGCCTTCACCGCTCTTCCTCTGATCAACCACAGCCTCAGAGGCACCTGTGTCATCACTTGGTAACTTACCAGTGCCTGGAAAAGTGTTACACAAGTGTCGCTTTAGAGCGTCCTTGAGTTGTTTCATCCTGTCCTCCCTTTGTGTGGGCAGGATGAGCTCTGCAACTTTACCCTTGTATCGTGGATCAAGAAGGCTTGCCAACCAGTAATGATCCCTCTCCTTGATAGCACGAATCCTGGGGTCCTTTAGCAGGCTTTGCAGGATAAGGGAGCCCATGCAGCTTAGGTTGGAGGTGGCATTAGCTTCCGAGTCTTCCTGGTCAATGAGGATGACCCCAGGCATCCTGCACAGGCTGGAGTACATGTAAGGACAGAGTGGAGGAGGAACTGCTATTGCCCTCCCTTATCCTCTCACCCCTCTCCCTCACATCATCCACATCACGCCACCTCTCTCTCGCTTCCTGCCTCCCTCCCCTACTCACAACACTCATACGCCCCAAACCCCTCACCCCTCACACCACATGCCCCGGCCCAAACCCCTCACACCCCCCTCACCACTCACACGCCCAAACCCCTCACACCCCCTCAACAATCACATGCCCTCACACACCCCTCACACGATGAGGTCTTGGCTGGACTGTCGGCAGCTGCCGTTCCCCCACACTGTTGTCTTCCTGCAAAGACGTGACCATGTTGGCGGGCAGCGTCTTAGCGGGCAGCGGTGGGAGAGAGAGAGCTCATAGCTGGGAGGAGGTGTTGCGTGATGCTGCGAACAGGGGCAAATAAACTAGACCTGAGCCGCACTGAGAATCTTTGGGTTGTGTCGGAGAAGACTTCACGCAGTGCTGCCATCAATATTTTTGATAAATTCTTGGTTATACAATGAATGAATGTGACTGTGGCGGAATGGACAAAAATCCATGTTGTTGTGACATCGCCTAAGCTTAACAAAACCAGGCCACGTCGGTAATAAAATCTCAAGGCAGTACAACAAGGTTGTGTTAGTGTGTGACATCTTTTGGCCAGGCAGGCAGTGTAGAATGTGCACAGTCACATTCATGGCCACAAATATGTTGACAAATTTATGACAAATTGTCCATAGAAATGTCAATAAATTTATGTACATATAATTTTAACAGTGTGGAAACCAAGCAATACATATTAACTTATTAAGTAAGGAAAAGCAACGCACACAAACAGGAAAATAGTGAAAAAATATAACATTTATTTACAAGAGAAAAAAAAAATGACAAACTGCCAAACTGGGACACAACAACACAAGCAAACAAATTAACAATTAGGGGAGGAGGAGGCTGGGTCACTCAGAGAGCCTTTCCAGCACTTCCACTGCATTGTCTAGGTTCTCGCTCAAGTCCTGGAGCAACTCCTTTATGGCTTGCACTTTGGTGCCTATGGCTTGGAGTTCACCAATTGCCCTCCTGATGCTGGAAGTGTCAGGTCTGGCTTCTCCTGCTATATATCCAATAAATTAAAGAAGGAAAATACAGTAAGTACAGCAGGTTTCTATTTTTGACTGAAAGTCTTTAAAAAATATAACAGTATATACCAGTGCTGGAGGCCTCCTGAGTCTCCGTCTCCGACTCCCCCTCCTCTTCCTCCACCACACCACCACCTTCAGAATATCTTCCGGTGCTATATATAAAAAAATTAAATGAAAATACACAGTAAACAAAAAAGGTTCCTGTTTTTGAGCAAAAGTCGTTGCAAAATACAACAGTAAAAAAAAAACCTGGACTGGCGGCCTCCTCCTGCGGCTCCCTCTCTCCCTCGTCATCGTCATCATCATCATCCTCCTCGTGCTGCACCTCTTGTGCTGCTATATATAAAAAAATTAAATGAAAATACACAGTAAACAAAAAAGGTTTCTGTTTTTGAGCAAAAGTCGTTGCAAAATAAAACAGTAGTATAGTTACTATATAATATATACCAGAGCTGGTGGTCGCCCGTGGCTCGGTTCTGCCGTGTGCCGCCGCCGCCTGCGCCGTGGCATGAGTCGCTGCTGCCTTCTTCCTGTTTTCTACCAAATATAATAACACGTAAATAATGCATACTGGAAAAAAATGGTATATCTATATACACTATATTGCCGAACGTATTGCGACACCCCTCCTCCACCACTACCCCACTACCAGCTTGACCCACCACTACTACTCTACTCCCATGATCTCATAGTTCTAAAGTCAGTGAGGTCACAAAATATTTATTTATTATTTACCCCTGGCCTGCACATATACTATAGACATATATATATTACGGTTCAATTCTAAAAAAAAATCAGAAGTAAACATTACGCCGACCGATCACAATATGTGTCAATTTCTGGCAGCTCCTGCCTCCCCCTCCCAGTCACTTGCGGTGTACCCCAAGGCTCAATACTAGGCCCCCTGCTATTCACAATATTCAGAAATGATCTGCCCAACGTCTGCAAAGCCTCAACTGTACACATGTATGCAGACGCCACCGCAACCTATACCAGCAAAGCCTCAACTGTACATATGTAACTACGCAGACGACACTGTAATATATACCAGCAAACCAAATCTCCTGTAGCTGGAGGCCGTGCTGCAAGAACAATTCACTTCACACAGAGGTAGAAAAGTGGATCAAACACAACAAACTTTTTCTAAATACTGGCAAAACTGTAACGATGCTCTTTGGAACAAAACCTAAACTGCACAAATTGCAAAATCCCCACTTATGTGTTGGGAGAAAATCAAATGGCACGCTGACCACAGTCACTTCTCTCAAATATCGGTATGTGCTGTGGTTGGACCCTAATCTATCCTTTGGCCCCACATTGAAAAACTCTCATCTAATAAACTTTACCCCCAAACTAGGTGCCCTGTATAGAAACAAATCCTGCCTGAGCCCCGCTGCGGTAAGAATAAGCAGATTGTACAACAAATGCTTATGCCCTATTGATTACGGAGATGTAGTGTAACTATGCAGCGGCCCCGCAAACACACCTTTAGAAACTTACTACATTGTATAACTCATTCTGCCGCTTTGCATTACAATGTAACTACATGACCCACCATTGTGACATGTTAAAAGAGCTAAACTGGCCATCGCTGGAGTCTAAACGCAGTAACGCACCCTTCACCTTTCCAGCCTGGTGTTTTGTTTAAGAGCATTTCTGGGAAGCTGCCACCCTACCTGAATAGACTGCTTCCCCCAGCAGTTCCCTCATCCTAGAACCTCCGATCCAGGACCAGCGCCTTACTTGCAATACCACAATACAAAAAGAAGGTGGCTCGATCCTCATTTTCCCACAGAGCACCACAATTATGGAATAACCTCCCAGACACCATCAAAACTTAGCCCAGTCTTAAGTCACTCAAGAGCTCCCTATTAACATACCTCAATACAGAATGCACCTGTAAACATGTAACATAGTGACTATATACAGAATGCACCTGTAAACATGTAACATAGTGACTATATACAGAATGTGCCTGTAAACATGTAACACAGTGACTATATACAGAATGCGCCTGTAAACATGTAACACAGTGACTATATACAGAATGTGCCTGTAAACATGTAACACAATGACTATATACAGAATGCATCTGTAAACATGTAACATAGTGACTATATACAGAATGCACCTGTAAACATGTAACATAGTGACTATATACAAAATGTGCCTGTAAACATGTAACACAGTGACTATATACAGAATGCACCTGTAAACATGTAACACAGTGACTATATACAGAATGCACCTGTAAACATGTAACACAGTGACTATATACAGAATGCACCTGTAAACATGTAACACAGTGACTATATACAGAATGCACCTGTAAACATGTAACACAGTGACTATATACAGAATGTGCCTGTAAACAAGTAACACAGTGACTATATACAGAATGCGCCTGTAAACATGTAACACAGTGACTATATACAGAATGCACCTGTAAACATGTAACACAGTGACTATATACAGAATGCACCTGTAAACATGTAACATAGTGACTATATACAGAATGCACCTGTAAACATGTAACATAGTGACTATATACAGAATGCACCTGTAAACATGTAACATAGTGACTATATACAGAATGCACCTGTAAACATGTAACACAGTGACTATATACAGAATGCGCCTGTAAACATGTAACATAATGACTATTTCTTACATATTTATTTTCTGTTAATCTGTATATTTGTGTTGTTTTTTAATATCTTGCATTGTATTACTTTGTATTTCTGTAACTGTAACACTTCAATGTTCTTGAACCCAGGACATACTTGAAAACGAGAGAAATCTCAATGTATCCTTCCTGGTAAAATCCTTTATAAATAAATAAATTACGTTTATTAAATAAAAACTATTATTTGTGTTGTGTCTGTGTGCAACTGTGCATACAAAACGGAATTGTGCGTACTGCTTTTAGTTATTTCAAAGATGGCCTCAGTCTTAGTTTCTGCTAATAAAACTGTGGATATAGCAGAAACAACAATATCGGCCATTTTGTTTTGAAATTCGCATCCAAAGCGTTCAATGACACTGCTGCAGCAAATTGAATTGCTGCGCAGCATCAATTCACTCAGTCGACAGCTGCTGAGGTATTAATTGAACGCGGCTCTGTTTGGAATCGGATGCACTTTCAGAAGAACTACATGTCCCATCCATGATCCTACCACTACTTACTTAGCAGTAGAGGCTCAGAGATTTTTTTTGATGCGCAGGCCAATATTGGGCAAGCTGCGGGTCATCTCGTATACATCACTCAGTCACAACAACCTCCCCCAACACACTACAGTACACACACAGCACTGGCAGAACTACCGCCATAGCGATTAGCGACCAACGCAGGCGCTATGAGGCCCGCAGCCGAGTGGGGCCTGGTGAGGATAAGTGACAACAACCAGGGGGCAGCCGGTGCCTTTTGGATAAATTGATATGGGGGGATGAGTTGATATTGGGGGGATACATTTATTTGATATTGGGGATGGGGGTATTATTGATATTGGTGAGAAATAATTTGATATTTCTCTGTTTTCCCAGGAAGGATACATTGAGATTTCTCTGGTTTGTTCATTTCAAAGAAGGATAGTGTCATCATGGAACTGACGTAGTGCTCCACGCTTCAAACTTTAGTTTAGTTTTAAATATATATACGTAACGTTCTTTATTTCTTAGGAAATGTCCCTTGTACACAGGGAAAGGGAAAAACAGGGTATATATAATACCAAACAGTCAAAAATGACTGGTAGGATGTACCATTGGGTTCAAGAAACACATGAAATCAAATAGAACATACATTTATACATGGTGAAGAATGTTCTGATGAATAGAAATGGTTTCTGTACAAAAGTGTTCTTTCTTCTGTCTGAGGATGTATGTCCAACTTGTATGACGGATACTAGACATGTGCACAGCACAAAATTTCGTTTTGAACTAATGGATTAGTCCTAAAATGCAATTTATTTAGTTGCTAAAGAAATTCGTTTTCAGTTCTTTAGTTTGAAAACTAATTTCATTCATCCGAAAACCAGAGGATACAATTACTATTGTAGTGGCTCCTCAGAGGGCTGAGATCGCTGCTTGTTACAGTATCTCTCACTCTCAGCACAATGTGCCAGGCAAAGCTGTTACAGTAACTGACTGCTGCTCATCACAGTGCTCAGAGTTTCAGTAAAACTAGTAAATAATATTTTTATATATAAGAGGTTAGAACAATATTATTTCCTTGTTTTACTGAAACTCTGAGCGCTGTTACAGTCAGTTACTGTAACAGCTGAGCCTGATACATTGTACTGAGAGATAATAAAACAAGCAGCCGATCTCAGTGCTCACAGCCACTGGATTTAAAGGGCTAAAAAAAAGGCTCCTCTCTGCATAATGTATAGAACATCCTCCTGCATTAATTAATAACCCTCTCTGTATAATGTATACAACATCCACCTGCATTAATTAATGCCCCTCTGTGAATAGAACATCCTACTGCATTGGCATGTGGAGGGAGCAGAACTTCAGAATGCAATGCTTATCCAGCACAGGAGAGGGAACTTTTATTTAAACTTTGTATCTCTGTGGGGGAGACACAGGAATATAAAAGCAGGGGAGAGGGAAAATATTAATGTAAATCAGTCTGAAAGCTCAGAGAAGAGATGACTGGTGCAAATGTATTTTTATAATAGAATAAAGCACTTTAAATCCAGGGAAAACATTCAAATAAATCACACTGAAGGTTCATAATGACAGAGTAACCGTGAGAGCTGGATAATAAATGTATCAGACGTAACAAAACCTTTATAACAAGCAGCACTGGGGAGTTATATAAAACGTGTATTATAGATGAGAAAAGGGGGATAGTGCTCCTGGATAATATAAAATGTATCAGACCTAAGCCCCTATTATGCAGAGCGGGAGGGGAGATAACACACGTTTTATAAAGTCCCTCTCCTCTCCCAGCACTGCTTGTTATAAAGGGGTTTTTACTATCCAGCCCTCCTCTGTCATTAGCTTTCAGTGTGATTTATTTGAAGGTTTTCCTTCTCCAGCTGCTTTTATCATCTTGTCTGCCTCATAGACATGCAAGGGTTAAGTAAAGGTTTCCTCTTCTGTGCTGGCTGTCTGTGCTGCGAGTGAGTATTCTGGAGCTCTATCACTGTCAGATTTTCAGGTAGGGGTCGGGAAGGATTACGCATTCAAACTTTTTTCTGTAGCTTTGCGATGTTGTTCTCTTCATTACTGGTCTCCTTCACTCATCAATGTAATATCACAATAAGGACTGAAACTAAAATGTAGTGCATTTTGTTACAGTTTCTTTCGTTTTTTTGTACTGAGCAGTTTCGTATTTCTTGAGTCATACTAAAACTAAATTATCCCAAAATTCGGACTAAATCGTTTTAGTACTAAAACGAATGCACATGTCTAACGGATACCTCAACAAAGAGAGAGAAAAAAATACGTGGTGCAATACTGTGTGTCCAAATGGAACAGTAATATAAGTGGAGGAAGATAGTAGAAAAAAGAACTCACATTCTTCAAGAGCTTCCAGCCCTCATGTGTCTGCCTTCCAGGTTGTTATAGGCCAACCGGTTTGCCCTCGGACTCACGGCTCAGATCTCCATATATAGTGTAAATCATCTCAGGCACCTCAATAGGTAAAGAGTATGATTGCTCGGAGACTGTCCTCAGGACCCTCAGACACGCCACTTTTTCCAGATCTCTGATTTGCAAATCAGACAGTCTCCGAGCATTCATACTCTTTACCTATTGAGGTGCCTGAGATGATTTACACTACATATGGAGATCTGAGCCGTGAGTCCGAGGGCAAACCGGTTGGCCTATAACAACCTGGAAGGCAGACACATGAGGGCTGGAAGCTCTTGAAGAATGTGAGTTCTTTTTTCTACTATCTTCCTCCACTTATATTACTGTTCCATTTGGACACACAGTATTGCACCACGTATTTTTTTCTCTCTCTTTGTTGAGGTATCCGTCATACAAGTTGGACATACATCCTCAGACAGAAGAAAGAACTCTGTACCAACTCTGTACCAAGTCACCAAAGGTGCAGAGCCTGACCCTATTATATGGGGTAAAGAACAAACTGAGGCTGTCACTCAATTAAAGACTTTGTTGCTTGAAGCCACTGCCCTCCTGGTTGCTGAAGCTGACAAACTCACACTAGGCCAATAACTCTTTGTGAAAGTCCCTCATGCAGTCCAGACTCTTCTAGACTATAAAGGCAATTACTGGTTCGGCAATGCAAGAATGACAAAGTATCAAGCTATGCAGTGTGAAAACCCAAGAGTCCACCTGGAACTAATCTCCACACTGAATCCAGCTACATTTCTTCCAGATGCTCCAAAAGATCAAGAACATGAATGCCTCCAAGTAATGGATGAAGTATATAGCAGCAGACCCGATCTCAAAGATATACCCCTAGACAAATACGACTTGCAACTGTTCACTGATGAAAGCAGTTTTGTAGAAAATGGAAAGAGATTTGCTGGGTACGCAGTAGTCACTCTTGACGAAACAATTGAAGCTAAACCACTGCCCAATGGCACTTCTGCTCAACTGGCTGAAACTATTGCCCTTACCAGAGGTCTAGAACTATCTGAAAACAGAAGAGTGAACATATACACCGATTCCAAGTATGCTTTCATGACAATTCATGCTCATGGAGCACTCTACAAAGAACGTGGCCTCCTAACATCTGCGGGCAAGCAAGTCAAATATGCCCTTGAAATATTGAATTTATTGGATGCAGTATGGAAACCATTCGCAGTTGGTGTTATCCATTGCCGTGCCCACCAGAAAGGCAAAGAAGAAGTTCCCAGAGGAAACCGGAGAGCAGATCTGGCGGCAAAGGAAGCAGCCAGACAGACACAAGCCCTTGAGCGTGACTGTGATTGGAAAGAAACCAAGGCTATGAGTACTCGACAGCAGCAGGTGCAGCAGCAGGAGAAAATTCACTTGAAACTAAACTGGAGAGGTTACCCAGTTCAAGATGAAGATCCCCTGGAAAGTGTTCGGGAAGGAAACCCCGATCGCCAGAGAGGATACCTGGTAAATGCTGAAAATCACTTGAAAAGCTTCCGGAATGGAAATCCGGAACACCGAAATGAAACTTCGGTTCCCCAGAGAGGACTGGTTCAAGATGACTCACCTGTCAAGATTCTAGTATGTGAACCCGAATCCCCACAAATGAAAGTCGAAACTCTGCTCTGTCTGAACGCTGTTTTCCAAGATCAGCCAAATGTAGACTTCTATATGAATAAAAGAAGATTTGCACCTCATGGAGAATTTATTGAAGATCTTCTTTGCCACTGGTACGGTGAATATGAACTTCTGGAGAAGCACCACAGCTATATCCATTGGTTGTTTCCTCTACGTGAACAAGGCCGAAATGAACATGCAAAGCCTCTATTTCTGAAATTGAAATTATGAAGAACACCGCTGAAATCCAACATAGGCTACGGAGAGCCTATAAACTGATGCTGAATTTCTTCGGCATAAAATTAGTGGGGGAAGAGGAGATAGAAGTGATACGAGACTCAAATTTTTCGACACGCTTCTCCAATTTGAATACCAACACCCACAATAATCTGAGAATTACCCAAATTGTGAGAAGCATGGGAGAGCTGGGAGTTGCACAATACCAAGCTCCGCTGGTGAAGTTCTTCCTGAAAGAAATACTGGTTGAAGATCAGCTGCAAAATATGAAAGAAAGTGCCCTGAAGTATTTCTTGCTGGCGGTAAAGAATGATCATGAAAGAGATGCACTGTCTGAATATGTTTTGAAGCACAGAATATCCAAGACTGCCAAGAGGCTTCTCCCAGTGGTGACGTCCCTGTTACCAACACCCATTACTCACTGGACTCCGGCCTACTCTGAAAAAGAGAAGAAGAAATGGCTCTCCGAAGAGCCAGGAGAATACAGAGAAGACGGAAGGTACCAGTCGGAGAATGAAAGAATTGTCTTACCAGCCACTCTGGCACCTGAAATTGTCCGGGCCCTGCATTCCAGAACTCATGAAGGAAAGACAGCCATGGAGCAACAACTAGAACCATATTTCTATGTTCCTGGACTCACCGCCATTTGCAAAGCAATTGCCCATCAGTGTGTCACTTGTGCTAAGAACAACCCAAGGCAAGGGATAGTACAACCACCAGGAGTATTATCAGTTGTATTATCTACAATGTCCTCCCTACAAATTGACTTTACTGTTCTCCCTCCATGCAAAGGATATAAATATCTACCTGGTGCTAGTATGCACACTAACGAGATGGGTCGAGGCCTATCCAACTCGAACAGAAAAGACTGCTGAAGTAGTGAGATGCTATGATGAGAGAAATTATTCCAAGGTATGGACTGCCTCTTGAAATCGGATCAGACAATGGACCAGCCTTTGTACAAAGTTGTTTACAGCAACTTGCCCGCCTGCTGAGAATTTCGTGGAAGCTACATACCGCATACAGACCTCAAAGCTCTGTAAAAGTGGAAAGAATGAATAGAACTCTCAAGACATTGATGGCTAAAATATACCAAGAAACATCATTGAAATGGCTGGATGTGTTGCCAATTGTTCTACTGCATGTGAGAAGTAACCCTACCTCACTCCTAAAATTGAGCCCATACAAGATAATGTTCGGTTATCCCATCCCTTTGATAACTGGGTTGAGGGGGGATCCCCGAGTATTAGGAGAAACTGACCTACGCTAGTAAGTGATCAGGTTAGATCAGACGATGCAGAGTATATACAAATGGGAGAGCGAGCATATACCCTATTTTCTGTTCCCACCCCTACACAAGTACTAACCAGGAGACTCAGTATGGGTTAACCAATGGAAGATAGACCTGATAGGAGCTAAATGGAGGGGTTTTTATGTTGTCTTGTTATCCACTCCTACAGCAGTGAAAGTGGCCAAGGTGGTGCCATGGATACATCACTCCCGATTGAAACCCGCTGCAGAGGTTACGGACAAGGCATGGAAAGTGATAGCCAGTGAACCTGACCCGCTGAAGCTACGTTTCCACCGTATCCAAGCAGCTGCACAGACCGGAGAGGAGGGAGATCCAAGTCTAGTTGACCACCGGCTCTCCAAACTCCAGTCTTTGTGCCTGTTGGCAGTACCAAAGGATCCTGATATGTATTGGGATTATTGTTTTCTTTTTGACTTTATTGACAATTGTTGCTGGACTATTTTTTCCAATCCAGCTCCCTAAGGGAGTGAGGTCAGCCCCTATTGGGTTGACACCAGAACATGACATGACTGTCCCACCGGTACAGGACAGACGGAAGCGGGAGCTGACAAGGCCAGAAGATAATTTGTTTATTAAATTTACATATGCGTATGCAAAGAAGTCAGGATATGAATCCTGTTGGGTGAGTAATAAATTGAACCAAGGGTCATCAGTTATTCCCACCTTAGCTGTACCTCTTAATTTGTCTGACTACCCTGTGAATAAAAGTATAGTGGCCCCTAGTGTACTTAAACTGACTAAGAGTCTAGATATGCCAAAGACAAACCACACTATTCGCATTACTAATGTGGCCTATTTCCCTCTCTGGTGTTTTAAACTAGAGAAGATCCAGGTTCCACCTAGTTCAATGTGTAAGGAATCTTTGTTCAATGCAACACTAGATATATCTGACCCAGAAGCACTAGGAGATAGTCTTCAAAGTAATGGTAAAAATGATTGATAATTACAAACAGACTAATGATAAAAGTCCAGAGGCCCTTGCATACACCCACAAGTCACTATCCTTAATTTTATCCCACCTTGGCTCAGAACCATTTTATCTGATGCCAGGGGATGGCATACATATTTGTTGTGGAACTCTATGCCACCTTTGGATTAATACTGAAATAAAAACTTGGTGTTATTTGGCCTGGGTGGTTCCTCTGCAGCATATCCAAGGGGACACCATAGACCTAGGAATACCACATCCCCGATATTTTCTAAAATTTACTAAACGAGTATTGTTTTCCAAGGGTGATATGGTTTGGTCTTGGTTTCTTTTTTCCTTCCACAGGATGGAGCATTGAAATGATGAAAAGAGTTAATAAATATGTTGTTCTGATGGATGAAAATGTAAACATTACCAGCACTGATGTTTAGTTGTTAAATGTTGAATTAAGAGAGATTTGTAGAACCCTCGAACCAAAGAAGCAATCCCTAGAGCAAAACCTGACGAAGGTTTATTTAAGCATAAATCCCCGGAAGAATACAAAGCTTTAATGATTTAGTTAGCTGGCTGGGAGAGGTCATTGTAGACTCTCCGCCAAGAGGAGGGAATGAGATAGTACCTCCTGGGATTTAATTTATTAATATACTAATCTAGTGATCTGCCATTTCGATGTTCATCCAATTCGTGTTTTAAAATAAACCTGCTGTCCTTGTGTGCTAAAGAATTCGGTTTGTCAGCAAAGCCGAGAAGGAAGAGCTGACAATTGCAGAATTACGACAGACAGCTTGAAACCTAAAGAAAGGAGAATGAAGGGGAAAGATGACATTGTGTGTAAAATTAGATCCTAACTCAGACATATGGTAACTGTCACATGACAATCTGAGTATGTTGGGAGGGGAGCAGGGGAGGAAACTGTATTTTTGGAACATTGTATAAAGCAAGCTGAATATGTTGCTCGCCACTCAAGCTTTTGAGCAGATTTGATCTGCTTCTTTGAGTCCATCTGCAGACGAATAAAACGCCATTTTCCTTTGAAACAAAGGACTCCATCTGTCTTCTTTTGTCGAGCCATCACCCAAGAATATCCGGTCAGTTGGCTGCAACAGGATGAGGATACATTGAGATTTCTCACGTTTTACACAAAGGATACATTGAGATTTCTCACATTTTACACAAAGGATACATTGAGATTTCTCATGTTTTCCAGGCAGGATACATTGAGATTTCTCACCTTTTACACAAAGGATTCATTGCAATTTCTCATGTTTTCCAGGCAGGATACATTGAGATTTCTCATGTTTTCCAGGAAGCATACATAACATTGAGATGTCTCTGGTTTTCTGTATGTCATTCTGGGTGGCGGCGACGGCGAGTAATATGTACCGTTAGCATTAGGGTGTCTTGCCCAAGGACAGGACACTTACTGGAGAGACAGAGAGGTGCTCTTGCCGGGATCGAACCCATGTCTCCTCCAGTCCCACTCCTCCAGGCTCTCTCTCTGGGTGGTAGTGGGTACTGTGTCACATACCATACTTGAAAACGAGAGAAATCTCAATGTACCCTTCCTGGTAAAATCCTTTATAAATAAAAAACAAATAAACATGCGTGAGTGTGGTGGTCGTGTGTTCATTTTTTTGGGGGATATACTATGCGAGTGTTAGGTTGCATGCGGGGGAGGGGGCCCATAAAACATTTTGAAATGGGGCCCTGTGATTATTTCTAGTTACTCCCTGGTACACACTACAGCACACAGTCAGTCACACACACACAGTGCCAAAAAAAAACACAAATCCAGCATTGTAATTTCATATCATATACAATACATCAAATAATATCAGAATTTTCATGTATAGTATGTATCGGAAATAATCACAAAAGAAGAGCTTTGGAAAAATGCATGTGTGTGTAGGAGTCCAGAAAAAAAAGAGAATCAATCAACGTATTTCTGTGCACATTAGATTTAGCACACAATGCAAGCACTTTATTATTATATACAGGATTTATATAGCGCCAACAGTTTGCGCAGCGCTTTACAATATATATAACATAACACTTATATCGTATCAACAGAAATATCGGATCATTGGAAATAACATATAGGCACTGGCAGTCAGATTTTCTAACGGTCAGGAACTCAGGATCAGGACACTGGACAGCAACAGTGCTATATCCGGTGTGCTGATGGTTTTAAAATTTTAATGTATATATGTTTAACGGCCGCACGCGCACGGACTTACTCTATCCAAACAAAGATCAGATGTGAAACATCGGGACTTTGGAGAGATTTAGATTTTCGACTATCCGAAAGTTAAAAAAATAAAAATGGTCGAAATCTAATGTTTCACATCGGGATGTCAGATAGAATAAATTCTGGAGTTAACCCCCTAGGTTAAGCAAGAATTTAAGCAAGCATGGGATAGGCATAAGGCTATCCTAAACAAAAGATAAATCCAGGTTAAGTATCCATGTAATTGGGCGAATAGATGGGCCGAAAGGTTCTTATCTGCCGACATTTTTCTATGTTTCTATGTTTCTAGGGTGCCACCAGCCAGCCACCAATGGAGGAGATAGGGGGTTCCAATGAACCCCAGATCACCCGATCCGTGCCGTGGCACCTACCTAGGGGTTAATGTTTGGTATTGTTGTATCGGCCAGAGCATAGCCTTTCCAACCATACCAAGTCCAAAACATGACCATTGACCATGTTAAAATTTTATTAAAAATAAAAAATTAAATAAAAAAATATTAATAAATAAAGAAATTTAAAAAAATAAATAGTTTTTTGTTTTGCTAATGCAGCAATATTGTTGCCATTTCAATTATAATGTGAACAATGATGCTGCACTAATTATTTTTGTATGGGTTGCGTTTGTTAAAAATTGTGTAATTTTCACTAGACATGTGCACAGCACAAAATTTCGTTTTGAACTAATGGATTAGTCCTAAAATGCAATTTATTTAGTTGCTAAAGAAATTCGTTTTCAGTTCTTTAGTATGAAAACTAATTTATTTCATTCATCCGAAAACCAGTGGATACAATTACTATTGTAGTGGCTCCTCAGAGGGCTGAGATCGCTGCTTGTTACAGTATCTCTCACTCTCAGCACAATGTGGGCCATATTATATAGTTGGTGCTAACTTAACCAGAGCTGTTGTAAAGTTCCCAGAGCCATTATAGCCTATGGAGGTTTTCAGTTTACAACAGCTCTGGTTAAGTTAGCACCAACACTGTAATACTGTCCCGTATCAGGCAAAGCTGTTACAGTAACTGACTGCTGCTCATCACAGCGCTCAGAGTTTCAGTAAAACTAGTAAATAATAATTTTATATATAAGAGGTTAGAACAATATTATTTCCTTGTTTTACTGAAACGCTGAGCGCTGTTACAGTCAGTTACTGTAACAGCTGAGCCTGATACATTGTACTGAGAGATAATGTAACAAGCAGCCAATCTCAGCGCTCACAGCCACTGGATTTAAAGGGCTAAACAAAAAAAAGGCTCCTCTCTGTATAATGTTTAGAACATCCTCCTGAATTAATTAATATCCCTCTCTGTATAGAACATCCTCCTCAATTTATACCTTTCTCTGTATAATGTATATAACATCCTCCTGCATTAATACCCCTCTCTGTATAATGTATAGAACATCCTCCTGCATTAATTAATGCCCCTCTCTGTATAGAACATCCAACTGCATTGGCATGTGGAGGGTGCAGATCTTCGGATGTTGCGCTCTTCATTGCTGGTCTCCTTCACTCATCAATGTAATATCACAAAAAGGACTGAAACTAAAATGTAGTGCATTTTATTTTAGTTTCTTTCGTTTTTTGTACTGAGCAGTTTCGTTTCTCTTGAGTCATACGAAAACTAAATTATCCCAAAATTCGGACTAAATCGTTTTAGTACTAAAACGAATGCACATGTCTAATTTTCACCCAAAAAAATGTATGTAACAAAACAAGTCCCCCATCTCTAATTTTTTTAACAAGCGCAACTCATAGAAAATATATTTACAATTACAACCGTAAACACTCGCATGTTAAAATGTGAAAAAAAACACTTTACACCTTGTAAATTAAATTATTGAAAATTCTAATTTTATTGCATTTTAAGTTATAATATACAAACCGGAAACATACATATAACACAGACGTATACATATAAAATAAATTATACCGCAGAGAGGCGCTTCCCAGCAGTGTGTGGATTCATATGCTGCATTAATTATACTGCAGAGAGGTGCTTCCCAGCAGTGTGTGGATTCATATGCTGCATTAATTATACTTCAGAGAGGTGCTTCCCAGCAGTGTGTGGATTCATATGCTGCATTAATTATACCGCAGAGAGGCGCTTCCCAGCAGTGTGCGGATTCATATGCTGCATTAATTATACTGCAGAGAGGCGCTTCCCAGCAGTGTGTGGATTCATATGCTGCATTAATTATACTGCAGAGAGGCGCTTCCCCGCAGTGTGTGGATTCATATGCTGCATTAATTATACTGCAGAGAGGCGCTTCCCAGCAGTGTGTGGATTCATATGCTGCATTAATTATACTGCAGAGAGGCGCTTCCCAGCAGTGTGTGGATTCATATGCTGCATTAATTATACTGCAGAGAGGTGCTTCCCAGCAGTGTGCGGATTCATATGCTACATTAATTATACCGCAGAGAGGCGCTTCCCAGCAGTGTGTGGATTCATATGCTGCATTAATTATACTTCAGAGAGGTGCTTCCCAGCAGTGTGTGGATTCATATGCTGCATTAATTATACCGCAGAGAGGCGCTTCCCAGCAGTGTGCGGATTCATATGCTGCATTAATTATACTGCAGAGAGGCGCTTCCCAGCAGTGTGTGTATTCATATGCTGCATTAATTATACTGCAGAGAGGCGCTTCCCAGCAGTGTGTGGATTCATATGCTGCATTAATTATACTGCAGAGAGGCGCTTCCCAGCAGTGTGTGGATTCATATGCTGCATTAATTATACAGCAGAGAGGCGCTTCCCAGCAGTGTGTGGATTCATATGCTGCATTAATTATACCGCAGAGAGGTGCTTCCCAGCAGTGTGTGGATTCATATGCTGCATTAAATATACCGCAGAGAGGCGCTTCCCATCAGTGTGTGGATTCATATGCTGCATTAATTATACTGCAGAGAGGTGCTTCCTAGCAGTGTGTGGATTCATATGCTGCATTAATTATACCGCAGAGAGGCGCTTCCCAGCAGTGTGTGGATTCATATGCTGCATTAATTATACTGCAGAGAGGCGCTTCCCAGCAGTGTGTGGATTCATATTCTGCATTAATTATACTGCAGAGAGGCGCTTCCCAGCAGTGTGTGGATTCATATGCTGCATTAATTATACTGCAGAGAGGCACTTCCCAGCAGTGTGTGGATTCATATGCTGCATTAATTATACTGCAGAGAGGCGCTTCCCAGCAGTGTGTGGATTCATATGCTGCATTAATTATACTGCAGAGAGGTGCTTCCCAGCAGTGTGTGGATTCCGATGCTGCATTAATTATACTGCAGAGAGGTGCTTCCCAGCAGTGTGTGGATTCATATGCTGCATTAATTATACTGCAGAGAGGCGCTTCCCAGCAGTGTGTGGATTCATATGCTGCATTAATTATACTGCAGAGAGGTGCTTCCCAGCAGTGTGTGGATTCATATGCTGCATTAATTATACCGCAGAGAGGCGCTTCCCAGCAGTGTGTGTGGATTCATATGTTGCATTAATTATACCGCAGAGAGGCGCTTCCCAGCAGTGTGTGGATTCATATGCTGCATTAATTATACTGCAGAGAGGTGCTTCCCAGCAGTGTGTGGATTCATATGATGCATTAATTATACGCAGAGAGGCGCTTCCCAGCAGTGTGTGGATACATATGCTGCATTAATTATACCGCAGAGAGGCGCTTCCCAGCAGTGTGTGGATTCATATGCTGCATTAATTATACTGCAGAGAGGCGCTTCCCAGCAGTGTGTGGATTCATATGCTGCATTAATTATACTGCAGAGAGGTGCTTCCCAGCAGTGTGTGGATTCATATGTTGCATTAATTATACTGCAGAGAGGCGCTTCCCAGCAGTGTGTGGATTCATATGCTGCATTAATTATACTACAGAGAGGCGCTTCCCCGCAGTGTGCGGATTCATATGCTGCATTAATTATACCGCAGAGAGGAGCTTCCCAGCAGTGTGTGGATTCATATGCTGCATTAATTATACTGCACAGAGAGGTGCTTCCCAGCAGTGTGTGGATTCATATGCTGCATTAATTATACCGCAGAGAGGTGCTTCCCAGCAGTGTGTGGATTCATATGCTGCATTAATTATACTGCAGAGAGGTGCTTCCCAGCAGTGTGTGGATTCATATGCTACATTAATTATACCGCAGAGAGGCTCTTCCCAGCAGTGTGTGGATTCATATGCTGCATTAATTATAACGCGGCGCACAGAGAGGCGCTTGTTCCCCACAGTGTGCGTATTTAGAATATTCTGCATTCTTTTTATTTATTTATTTTCATTTTAAATCATTTTATTTTTCGTTTCTGATAATTTTGTGACTTTGTTCAGCTTTTTTTCCATTTTAAAACCTAAGTTTTATTCTGTTTTTTTTATTTTTAAAGTCAGACCATTTGGGTCAGTTTTGCATTTTTTAAAATCGTTTTGTTAATTTTTGTCCCTTTCATAGTCGATTTTAAAAAATTTAATATGATTAAATAAAGTTGTGCAATGCATTATTCATAAGAAAAAAAAGATCTTAATTCAATAAACAAAAAACGATAGAATGGGCAGAATTACCGTACGTATCAACAGAATTATCGGCCGTATCAACAGAATTATCGGATCGTAGCGACAGAATTATCGGATCATTGGAAATGTATTGTAAATGAATGGTCAAGTCTTAGTCAAGTCATGGAATTGGAATGAAAATGAAAAATGAATGATATGATACATTACAATTTACAAATTTAGAATCGGATATAACCGATAAAAAAATACGATGTCCAAAATTACGGATTACTGAAATGGAAACGAAATTCCGAATAGAGCGAAAATAAATTTAGATTTGACACATTTCAAGTCCATTCGAAAATTCCGAACATTTTCATTTCGGCTCGGAAATGTTTTCGGATCTGGTGTTTTTCGGATCTGGACCAATTCGGAAATTCGGACGAATCCGAAGACACGAATCGGGACATTTCGTGAAAAATCCGAAAATCTGAAACCCGAAACGCACATCCCTAGTGCTTATCTTTGAGATAGAATAGCTCGTATTCCTATCTATTGGGATAGAGGCCTTTCCGTCAATGGCTTCTACAAACAAGGGCGTATCTCTCTCAACCAAAGGTTGATCCACGAAATTCCCTGCCGCCCCAGAGTCAAGAAATGCAACAGTATTGATCAAGAATGTCTCCCAGGAGAGAGAGATAGGCACCACCATGCATGTTTTGTTTTTCATTATAGGAGACACATCAGTCAAGCCCAAGGTTAGCCTCCTGGAAGACCTTAGGCTGTCTCGTTTCCCAAAGCCCTTAAGTCTCTAGGTCTCCTGGTACATTGATTTCAGAAATGTCCCCTGCCAGCACAGTAAAAGCATAATCCCGTAAAAGATTGGGAGTTCCTACGGGAATAGGGCCTCATCTCCTCCTGTACTGTTTGTCAAATGTTGTTCAATGTATTGTAACCCTGTCTATACTGTGCTTATTGTACAGCGCTGCGGAATATGCTGGCGCTTTATAAATAAAGAATAATAATAAATAATAAAAATCCCTCTCTTCTGCGATACTTTCTCTCTTCCTGGGTTATACCGGTATTACCGATTTGCATGGGTTCAGGAGGATGGGTTCGGCTGCGGGTGGCACGGGAATAGGGGGAACAATGTTAGGAAGAGGGGGCAGTACCCTGTGAACTCTTTCTCTGGGACCCGTCTGTCACGGATCTGGTCATCCATGTCAATACAAAAATCTATTAACTCTTCCAATACTTCAGGAAATTTCATTGGAGCGAGTTTGTGCATAAGAGAGTCAGACAGGCCCTCTGTGAAGGCCAAGACAAGAGCCTCATTGGTCCAAGTAACCTCAGAAGCAAGTGTTTTAAACTCAATGGAATAATCGGACACCTTCCTGTTGCCTTGTCTGATTCGGAAGAGCGCCCTTCCTGCCATCTGAGATCTACGAGTGGGATTAAATGTATTGCGTAGTTCTGACACAAGCATCTCATAATCATATTTAATTGGTCTCTTATTCTCCCATAAAGGTGTAGCCCACTCCAGAGCTTTATCAGAGAGATGGTTATTAAGAAACTCCACCTTAGATTTATCAGACGGACACATACCCGGGTTGAGGTCAAAATGAATCCCCACCCGAGTCAAAAACCCTCGACAATCCCTATGTGTACCATCAAAGCGCATCGGTGCTGTCATATGTACATGGTGATTAGGCGGCAAAATGGCAGCAGATACAGTAGCCTCAGGAACAGACAGAGACGGCGAAGGCGGTGCTCTACCCGGCTGGTTTAACAGAGCATGCAAGGCCTGAGCGAGTTGATCCTTTCTATGATCCTGTTCCTCTTGCCTTGCAGAGATCTTGGCTAATTGAGCTGATAGGTCTACATGATCCATGGCACTATCGTAATGTTACGAATCCCCACCAGGAGGAGAATGTGATCCTTGTACGCAGCACCTATCCTTTCCCTCCGATCCTTATAATGGTCGGTCTATATATATATATATCCCTAGAATGACACTGAAGAAGCCAAACGTGAGAACATATAACCAAACCAGAAATGCCAGAGAATATCGTAAACCGTTGTCAAGGGTCAGTACGCCAGAGAATATCGTCAGCCGTTGCTAGGGGTCAGTACGCCAGAGAATATCGTAAGCCGTTGCCATGGGTCAGTACTCCAGAGAATATCGTAAGCCGTTGCCATGGGTTAGTACACCAGAGAATATCGTAAGACGTTGTCAGGGGTCAGTATGCCAGAGAATATCGTAAGCCGTTGCCAGGGGTCAGTACACCAGAGAATATCGTAAGCCGTTGCCAGGGGTCAGTACGCCAGAGAATATCGTAAGCCGTTGCCATGGGTCAGTACGCCAGAGAATATCGTAAGCCGTTGCCATGGGTCAGTACGCCAGAGAATATCGTAAGCCGTTGCCAGGGGTCAGTACACCAGAGAATATCGTAAACCGTTGTCAAGGGTCAGTACGCCAGAGAATATCGTCAGCCGTTGCTAGGGGTCAGTACGCCAGAGAATATCGTAAGCCGTTGCCATGGGTCAGTACGCCAGAGAATATCGTAAGTCGTTGCCATGGGTTAGTACACCAGAGAATATCGTAAGCCGTTGCCAGGGGTCAGTACGCCAGAGAATATCGTAAGCCGTTGTCAGGGGCCAGTACGCCAGAGAATATCGTAAGCCGTTGCCAGGGGTCAGTATGCCAGAGAATATCGTAAGCCGTTGCCAGGGGTCAGTACGCCAGAGAATATCGTAAGCCGTTGCCAGGGGTCAGTACGCCAGAGAATATCGTAAGCCGTTGCCAGGGGTCAGTACGCCAGAGAATATCGTAAGCCGTTGCTTGTCAGTATACCAAGAAAATAGCAATTCAACAGGAGTAGCTCTAAGGGATGTTAAACCATGATAGGGCAATGTATGAATGCATTGCCCATGGTTTTAAATTCGGCGGGTCCACGTCATCATGCCTGGCTCCGCCCCCGGCGTCTCATGTGACTGCCCAACCTCCCCTCTTCACTCGGCGCCCAGCCAGCGAGGACGATGCTGCCGGGCGCTGGGTGACCACAGCGCGGCACGTATCAAGATTGGAGATATACAGAACTCTGGTATATAGATTAAAGATATTCAGAACTCTGATATTTTCCCTGCAAGGCTGCCAATGTCCTCTACTCTCTCTCTCTGATTCACTTTCTCTCCTGCAGGCTGCAGCACCCTGATAGCTGGCAACAGCCAGATTCAACTCTCAATAGATAAACAGATGAACTCTGATTAAACTGTGTTATTGTATTGTATCTAGAATTAGATCAAAGATATACAGATTTTCCAGAACAATGCTATAAGTCAGTGATACACACTGTCCCTGATAGCCTGGCTGTGCCAAGACAGATTCAAATTTGCTGAACTGTGGTATAACTCACTGATACACACTGATAGCCTGGCTGTGCCAAGACAGATTCAAATTTGCTGAACTCTGGTAGAACTCGCTGAAACACACTGTCCCTGATAGCCTGGCAGTGCCAACACAGATTCTAATTCCCAGAAATCTCCTACAACGTCACTGATACACCCTGACAGAACAATCTCCTCTCTGATCTCTCTTCCTGGGTTATACCGGTATTACCGATTTGCATGAGTTCAGGAGGATGGGGTTCGGCTGCGGGTGGCACGGGAATAGGGGGAGCAATGTTAGGAAGAGGGGGCAGTACCCTGTGAACTCTTTCTCTAGGACCCGTCTGTCACGGATCTGGTCATCCATGTCAATACAAAAATCTATTAACTCTTCCAATACTTCAGGAAATTTCATTGGAGCGAGTTTGTGCATAAGAGAGTCAGACAGGCCCTCTTTTCGGATCTGGTGTTCTTTTCGGATCTGGTGTTTTTCGGATCTGGACCAATTCGGAAATTCGGACGAATCCGAAGACACGAATCGGGACATTTCCAAAATTTGCCCAATCAGGACTGTGAGCCGTGATTGGCATAGTCTTGCACCTGACCGAAGGTCAGGTGCAAGGCTGTAGCCATTTACAAGCTTCAGGCCAATGGAAAAGTGCATTGTGGTCCATTGTGGGCAAACATGCAGCGAACACGCGGAAATGTTCGGAGTTCGACGAACAGCCGAACGGGCGATGTTCGAATCGAACTCCGAACTGATCCGAACCGAATGCTCATCCCTACCGATAATCCCTCTCGAGCCCAGCACAAGCGATGTGGAGGGAGCAACGGCAATCTGCATAAGAACCTCCACAACTACGTCAGGTCCATCCGGCAGTAGCTCCGCGCGGCTCTGGGGCCCCATTTTCCGTCGCGGCCCACATGCCATTAGGTTTCTCAGGCTCACCGTCGGGCAGCTTGATCCCCTCCAGCTCCTCCCCAGGCACAGCTCCACTCGGGTTAGTCACAGCCCGGTAACTCCTCACCTCCGTAAAATGGCATAAGATGCCTCGTGTCAGTGGACGCTCATCCACTCCCTCCTCCATCAAGAGGCGCTCGAGATGTAGGAATGCTGCCTCTAGGCATAGCAGTGGAGGATGAGACGGAGCCTCAGCCTGTCATCGCGCACTCGCTCAATCCACCTCCTCCATCATGTCATCCGCTGTGGCCGGGAAACGGGGGCCCTCCGTCTTCACAGACCACCTCCAGGCCTGAGATTTCAAGGGAAGCATGGGCATTGCAGTGCGAGGCAAGACTTCCATATGGACGCTGGGGAAACTCTCCAGACGGAGAGCGCCCCGGGCACGCGATGAAGGGGGCAGCCCGGAAGCAGGACCCAACATGGCCGCCGACAGTAAACTCCGTCCACAAAACGACAATCTCTGGTCGGGGGGGGGCAGGATGAACCATGGACTTCACAGATCCGATGGCCGGCCTTTCCAGGTCCCTGGGAAGAAAACTCAGCGGGTTAGGACAGCTGGGGGACCCAGTTAGAGAGAGATGGGTCGGAGCTCCTGAGACACGCGCCCTCTCCCATTCGCAGCCTGCCACGCCCCCCTGAATAACCTTTTAACTATAACGGATCTTGGATTTTCCTCCAAAAGCATTAAAGTAATTCCAATTTAAATTAAAAAAATCCAATTTAAAAATCAAAGAATTTTTTTTATTTTAATTTAATCGTCGCTTTAAGGGTAATGTCAGACGAGCGTAGTCTGAGCGCACTCTGCGTGCGTGCATAACGGACGGACGTACTGACAGAAGATACTGCAGACACCACATGATCCGTTTTTGTTGGACGTAGAAAAAAAAGGGAACAAAATTAATATGAAAAATGATAACAATTTGAAAATTATATGAAAAAAGTCATTGTGTGCGTCAAGGTGCTGGACGTGGCAAATGCGCTGCATCTGACATCTCCTCATCACTCACACAGAACGCTACGCAGACGTTGCACACTCCGCGCGTCCGTTCTAGTGGTTTGACGTTCTTGCCTAACTTGCGTCCGTTTGTCACGTGCATTGTGTGTGCGCAGTTCAGTGCGGACGCACTTAATGTGTGGGTCTCTATTGCTCATGGTTATATGCTACGACAAACGTTAAACTGTGCGGCGACACGGACGTGATCACTGCGTTCGTCTGACACGGGCCTTAGGCTGGGGGTCAGACGAGCGCACTGTTTGCACACAGTATACACTTTATAACAGATAAGATTGTGGTTACATTGTATCAGTTAGCTTTGACTGATGTTGAGAAAAAGAAATAAAGCTGTATGTGGGGGTTTCTCTACGTCCGTGTAGCTTTGTAACGTCCGTTGCAGCATGCGTTGTACGCACGTGAAAAAGTGCGCACGTGCTTTCTTGTGTTGTTCTCTATTGACTCCTTTGAAAAGCTACGATGGACAGCAAACAGTGCGGTCAGACGGACGCACAAAGTGCAACTTATATGACAATGAGTGCACTTAGACCTTTGCTATATCCAAAGCATTTCTTTTAAATATATTAGGGATTAGGCTTGTTTTATTTTTATTACTTTCCTTTTTTTTTTTCATTATTTGGCCGAGTGCCTCGACTCCTCCCGGGGAGCATCACAAAGCGGTCCAGCAGGTAATATTACTATTGCAGGATGTCTCAATGTCGAGGAATCCCTGTAATAGTAAAAGAGCAGCTGGAAGCGATGCCAATCTTTTTCGCACCTAGGCGCGTATCCGGTCAAACCAGAAGTGATCAGTCCCTGGAAGCCATCACGGAGAGGCCCGGCAGCTCAGCTCACTATTGCAGGATGCTTTAATGCTGAGGATGCGATACCGATAGCTTCCAGCGCTCTATTTACTGAAGGATGTACCAGGTATGTGCTCGGTCGTTAAGTGACCTTATTCGTAGGACATACCTGGTACTTCTTCAGGCGCTAAAGGGTTACTCAATCCAGCTCTGGGGTATATCGCCTCTGGTCAAATAAAGAGTGACACAGCCCTTCTTTGATGAGGTCACTTAAATGAGACAGACAACACAGAGACACGTTGCTCCCGTAGCATAAAACTGTAGAACACTGTGTCATCAGATATGGAACTGCACTCACCAACTCTGGAGCCTCACAGGTCCATAGGCTCAAATGTATCACTTTAAGCGCCCTGAAAGGGTGGATGCCTAACCTCTTTGTAACCCAGGTTCCTTATTCCGGAGTCGTGCAGGAAATAAAAAGCAGGATACGGCCAATCGGTGGTTCAGAATGTGAAACAGTAATTTATTGACTATGGTGTAAAGAAAAGAGATAAAATATACATAGGTACGGAGACGCGATTCGGCAGTAAAGCCTCCTTCAGTCAGTATTAAAGAGTCCAGAGATACATATAAAAAAAAAAAAGCTTTTGACGTCTTTGCAAAATGAAAATGAAAGTAAAAGGGTCCGCCCATGTATGGGTCCTCTCCAGGGACGTGCGGTGAGGTCAATGGCTGGTGAGGCACTGATTAGTATCAAACTCAGATATACACAGGTTATGTAGATTCACTGCTCCCCAGGATGGAGCTGCTCTCCGTGCTCCCCAGGATCGAGCTGCTCTCCATGCTCCCCAGCATCTGGCTGCTCTCTGTGCTCCCCAGCATCTGGCTGCTCTCTGTGCTCCCCAGCATCTGGCTGCTCTCCGTGCTCCCCAGCATCTGGCTGCTCTCCGTGCTCCCCAGCATCTGGCTGCTCTCCGTGCTCCCCAGCATCTGGCTGCTCTCCGTGCTCCCCAGCATCTGGCTGCTCTCCGTGCTCCCCAGCATCTGGCTGCTCTCAGTGCTCCCTAGGCGCGCGCTGCTCTCCGTGCTCCCCAGCATCTGGCTGCTCTCTGTGCTCCCCAGAATCTGGCTGCTCTCCGTGCTCCCCAGGATATGCGTCGTCCACTTCAGGCAGCCGAGTGTCACACTGAGGCCACACCCCGAGCACAGCCCCGTGCTCATTGAATGTGTGAGACAGGCCAGTCACATGACTATCCTGAGTCAATCAATGCATGGGAGGCCTGCCTCTCATGCAGGCATTTTTTGAATGGCTTAGACCAATGGTGCTTTGCTATTGGTCCAAGCTATTCCATTGCTCTCCCAGTGCCTCTTGGCGGAGATACTCAGTCGGGGTATACATGAGTCCGTCAGAGTCCCCTCTCCTGTTAGATTGTAAGCTCTGGAGCAGGGTCCCCTCTCCTCTTAGATTGTAAGCTCTGGGGCAGGGTCCCCTCTCCTCTTAGATTGTAAGCTCTGGAGCAGGGTCCCCTCTCCTCTTAGATTGTAAGCTCTGGAGCAGGGTCCCCTCTCCTCTTAGATTGTAAGCTCTGGAGCAGGGTCCCCTCTCCTCTTAGATTGTAAGCTCTGGAGCAGGGTCCCCTCTCCTCTTAGATTGTAAGCTCTGGAGCAGGGTCCCCTCTCTCTTAGATTGCAACCTCTGGAGCAGGGTCCCCTCTCCTCTTAGATTGTAAGCTCTGGAGCAGGGTTCCCTCTCCTCTTAGATGTAAGCTCTGGGGCAGGGTCCCTCTCCTCTTAGATTGTAAGCTCTGGAGCAGGGTCCCCTCTCCTCTTAGATTGTAAGCTCTGGGGCAGGGTCCCTCTCCTCTAGACTGTAAGCTCTGGGGCAGGGTCCCCTCTCCTCTTAGACTGTAAGCTCTGGGGCAGGGTCCCCTCTCCTCTTAGATTGTAAGCTCTGGGGCAGGGTCCCCTCTCCTCTTAGACTGTAAGCTCTGGGGCAGGGTCCTCTCTCCTCTTAGATTGTAAGCTTCTGAGCAGGGTCCCCTCTCCTCTTAGATTGTAAGCTCTGGGGCAGGGTCCCCTCTCCTCTTAGATTGTAAGCTCTGGGGCAGGGTCCCTCTCCTCTTAGATTGTAAGCTTGGGGCAGGGTCCCCTCTCCTCTTAGATTGTAAACTCTGGAGCAGGGTCCCCTCTCCTCTTAGATTGTAAGCTCTGGGGCAGGGTCCCCTCTCCTCTTAGATTGTAACCTCTGGAGCAGGGTCCCCTCTTCTACTGTTCCGTGTATGTATATTTGTTATTCTGTCTCCGCCATTGTGCAGCACTACAGAACTTGTTAGCGCTTTATAAATACTTGTAACTGTAAAAAGAAGCATTATTGCCGGCAGTGGGTACAGGATAAGGAAAATGTTATTAAAAATAAAGAATACACATGAAAATATATAGGAGATCTAGAGGGGTAAAAATAGTTGTTTTAACGTTATTCTGAGGTAACTTTTTTCCCGTAATAGTAACGTTTACACCTGGCAGTATCTCAACATACGCAGAAATACTCCAGTAATTCTGGAGTATACATCCCAGCATCCTGCAGTGGTTAATAATGGCCGTATATATTTATATAAAGTTATCAGATCCCTCTGAGACCCGGTATATTTTTATATAAAGTTATCAGACCCCTCTGAGGCTCCGTATATATTTATCAGATGCCTCTGAGGCCCCGTATGTATTTATATAAAGTTATCAGACCCTGCTGAGGCCCCGTATATATTTATATAACATTATCAAACCCCTCTGAGGCCACGGTATAGATTTATATAAAGTTATCAGACCCCTCTGAGACCCTGTATATATTTATATAAGGTTATCAGACCCCTCTGAGACCCGTATATATTTATATAAAGTTAGCAGATGCCTCTGAGGCCCCTTATATATTTATATAAAGTTATCAGACCCCTCTGAGGCTCCGTATATATTTATCAGATGCCTCTGAGGCCCCGTATATATTTATATAAAGTTATCAGTGAAAGAATTGATAGATATTTTTAATTTCCTGTTTGAATATATATGTATTGTGTTTCAAATACGTACCGTAGTTAATATGTATTGGGCTGTGTTTCCCCCCTTCCCCCTCCCTTTTTATGGCACGTGATCTTAGGAATGTTAGGAAAGTGAGCAAAACTTGTAAGCCAGAAAAAAGTCTCTGAGCCATATATGGTAATAATAAGTGTTTGTATGCTAACTGTGCTGGCCAAACTCTGATGTGGAAATATATCTGTACACTGATTGGCTATAAGTTGTTTGAAATCTAATAAATAGATCTGTCTAACAAAGAATAGTCAGACATGATGAAAGCTGTACATTGTGTGTAGCCGATTTTAATGTCTCCGCTTTAGCGTGCATTTTCATTTTCTTGTATATATTTATATAAAGTTATCAGACCCCTCTGAGACCCCGTATATATTTATATAAAGTTATCAGATCCCTCTGAGGCCCCGTATATATTTATATAAAGTTATCAGATCCCTCTGAGGCCATTGCCAAACATTGCCAAGCATGGCCCACACGTGGCTGAGACCGTGTGCTATGTGGGTAAGGTGGGCACACATTAATTTTCAGCAGCACCAGCCAGTAATTTCACTGCTCCACACACTGTATAACGTCTCGCTATGACATTTTAATGTCTCCGGCCGACTTTAGCGTCTTGACATGGGTTTTGGTTGGAATATGGATGCTAAAGGCGAGACGCTAATGGTTGGCGTCTCACTGCTAGTGTCTCCGATGGAATAGAGCCCCAGGTGTTTTATTCACACAGGTGACGGGGTACAGGCCAGGCGGGTACACGATACACAGGCAGAAAGACGAGGTACATGTCCAGATAGTTGGACAATGCTGGAACAGAATGGAAAGTTACGCAGAGCAGGAAACACAACATAACCCGATGGTGATTGCAGGAACAGTGTGGGCAGACAGTCACAGGTTTTCAGACATCCACACAGAGCGCTTCGGGGCACAACGTAACAAATACCCAGAACATACTTGAAAATGAGAGAAAGCTCAACGTATCCTTCCTGGTAAAATACTTTATTAATTAAAAAATGAAAGGTATGCAGAATCATTGGGTTAGAGGGGAAACCGCCTTAAATAGAAAGGGTGTGATGAGCATTCAGGCTGCAGCCGTGGCCTCCTATGGGTGGGGCAGCAGGAAGGCCAGAGGCTCATTCCATATAGCACCACCTGCTTTGAAGGAAGGCTCGTCAGGTCGGCCATGTTTTTCTGGACACATACCATTTATTCATGCTGATGGACAGTGCATTAAAAATATAGAATCCATACCAGGAATCCCAGGTGACCTGTCTAGATTTCCTTCATGCAGCATATGAATTATACATGTTGCAGGGCAGCACTATTCTCTATGCTCCCCCTCTGCGTGAAATAGTAATATGTGTCCAGGAATACATGGCTGAACCCGGCGACCCGAGTTGCCGTAGCAGTGTTACTGAACGGCTGTGCAACAATTTGGGATAAAGCTGCAGTGACTTCCTGATTCTACTGGCCAGCGGCCAATCAGCTTCCAGCTTAATTCTGCAGCCACAATGGCTTCTTCTGCCAGTGCTAAGTCAGCCATCCTGAGCGCAGAATTGCAGCAACGCATTCCACTGCATTATGCTGTATCAGCACTCGCAGCTGCTTACTAACTGGACGCACCTTGGGCTGGATGCGTTCAGGGCTCCCAAGGGCATGCAGATGGGCAGGACATGAAAGGCCTTGTATCAGGTGTTTGCACATTCTGCGACCCTTTTACCTTATAGGGCATGGTACATGACATATATAAAGGCTGATGGGCCCGTTGGAGACATGGCTCCACACTGTGCATTGCTGGGGGGGTAGCATTTTTGCTTTCAATCAGGGGCTGTGGAAGGTCTGGCTCCTCCTCCACATCCTCCTGCACTTCCTGTCCCCAAAGTGGGGAAAGAAATTGAGCAGTGAAGGGAGCGGGTGGATGCAGGGACCTGCAACACCATGGATCCCTCCCTGGCACTAAATGATAGGCTGTGATCAGCCTCTGCAGGGGTTAAAGGAGCTAGGCTGCCCCTCCCCGTCGGCTTTTTTCTCAATTGTCGATTACTTGCTGGGGGAGAGACACATACACACAGCTCCCCTACATCATCTGTAAAGAGCGCATGCGTGCAGTGTGATTGCAGTCTGAGATGCTGTGTACAGTGATTTTTGGGTGCAGTGTGAGGTGCAGTGCGTGTAGTGTGATTGCTGTGTGAGGTGCTATGTGCAGTGAGTGGTTCTGTGTGAGTGTGTGCTGTGTGACTGAGTGCTGTATGATGTATGAGGGAGTTTTATTGCTGTGGAGCTCTGTGATACGCTCATACACACTGCACATTACTGTGAGTTTTATTGCTGTGGAGCTCTGTGATACGCTCATACACACTGCACATTACTGTGAGTTTTATTGCTGTGGAGCTCTGTGATACGCTCATACACACTGCACATTACTGTGAGGTTTATTGCTGTGGAGCTCTGTGATACGCTCATACACACTGCACGTTACTGTGAGTTTTATTGCTGTGGAGCTCTGTGATACGCTCATACACACTGCACATTACTGTGAGTTTTATTGCTGTGGAGCTCTGTGATACGCTCATACACACTGCACATTACTGTGAGGTTTATTGCTGTGGAGCTCTGTGATACACTCATACACACCACACATTACTGGGATTTATATTTGTGGAGCTCTTTGATACCCTCATACACACTGTACATTACTGTGAGTTTTATTGCTGTGGAGCTCTGTGATATGCTCATACACACTGCACATTACTGTGAGGTTTATTGCTGTGGAGCTCTGTGATACGCTCATACACACTGCACATTACTGAGAGTTTTATTGCTGTGGAGCTCCACAGCAATAAACCTCACAGTAATGTGCAGTGTGTATGAGCATATCACAGAGCTCCACAGCAATAAAACTCACAGTAATGTGCAGTGTGTATGAGCGTGAGTTTTATTGCTGTGGAGCTCTTTGATACGCTCATACACACTGCACAGTACTGTGAGTTTAATTGCTGTGGATTCTGTGATACCCTCATACACAGCACACATTACTGATGAGCGGTGTGTATGAGGGCATCACAGATCTCCACAGTAATAAAACTCAATGTAATGCACCAATATCAATTTATTTACCCCCTCCCAGCACATCAATTTATTCAGCCCCAACCCCTCAATTTATTCATCCCCAACCCCCCAGCACATTATTATTATTATTATCCTTTATTTATAAAGCGCCAGCATATTCCGTAGCGCTGTACAATGGGGAAGCACAAACATGAGACATACATGATAAATAAGGAAAAGACAGCCCTGCCCAAAGGATAGCTTGTCTAGAAAGTACAGCACTTTAACCAAGTGCTCGGCCAGACATCCCGTGAGCTTACAATCTAAGGGATGGGGTAAGTGAAACAGATGGGAGCAGAGGGAGGGTGAAGCTGGTTGCTAGAAGAAATGTTGTGACGGTTGCATCGGAGGGACCAGAAGGTTGGGCTAAGTAAAGGTAATTAGAGAGAGAAGTGGAAACAGCTGTAAAGGAGCCCTTAAATTAAGGACCAGGCCTGGGAGGGAGGGACTGCAGAGTGGAGAATCTTGGGTCTATGATGGTCAGTGTATGCTAGGAAATACAATGGAGATTTGCTAAGTGTGCTTTCAAAAAACTACACAGCAGGAGGGGGGAGGAGGAGGAGCAGGAAGAGGGGGAGGGTGAGAGGCAGAGGTGAAGACTTGGTAATAAAAAGTTTAAGTAAAAAGGAGGGAACATTGAAACATGGAATTAGACAGAAATTAATACATTTAGAAATAAAATACAGTTGCAAGAATGGCGTTCTTTGGAGGATAGCGTTGGACGGCATTCTGAATTCCTGCTACCTTATGCTGGTTCCGGGGTGTTGGTCAGTGTATGCTTATGCTGGTTCCGGGGTGCAGAGTGGAGAATCTTGTGGTCTGTGATGGTCAGTGTATGCTAGGAAATACAATCCCCCCAGCATATCAATTTATAAAGACCCCAGCACATCAATTTATACTGCCCCAACCCCCCAGCACATCAATTTTATACAGCCCTCAACCCCCCCAGCACATCAATTTTTACAACCCCCAACCCCCACCACAATTTATACAGCCCCCCATGCATCAATTTATTCACCCAACCCCTCAACACATCAGTTTATACAGCCCCAACTCCCCTCCCAGCACATCAATTTTATACAGCCCCAAAGCCCCCAGCACATTTATACAGCCCCCAACCCCCCAGCACATCAATTTATTCACCCAACACCCCAGCACAGCAATTTATTCACTAAACCCCACAGCACATCAGTTTATACAGCCCAAACCCCCCAGCACATCAACGTATTCAGCCCCCACCCCCAGCACATCAATTTATTAGCACCAAAAGCCTGCATACCTCTTTGCAAATGTTGCTGGGCTGTGCCTGTCCGAAAAACCCTTGAGGATCCCCTTGCAGGCTGCGAGAAGGAGAGAGACCCACCCACACATGCCGAGTGGAGGTCAGATGACTATTAGTCACGTGTGTGCCTCTGCGCAGTGTGTGCCTCTGCCTTTGCAAATTGCAATGTCTACATTCACTGCGATTTGAGTTAATTTGGAGGTTGGCCAGGCGACTGCATTAAATCCCCACCTCCGTTTTAAATTCATTCCCCCCTCTTCTGTTTTTTCATTACATTTCATCCCCCCTCCCAGTAATCAACTACCTGGGAGGGACTCAAGCCTGTGCCTCTCTCTCTTCCGCGGCTCCACGTGCTTCATGGAGTGCTGGGAGGAAGTGACATTATATGATCACTTCCTCCAAGCACCGCAGAGTACACGTGTGGCGGCGTGACTTAGGAGGAAGCCAGGACCGAGTCTGAGAGGACATGGGCTGCCTGCAGACAACTAGCGTGTCCAGTGCTTTTTTTATGGAAAAATAGGTGGGGGTACTCTCACGCCCAGGGAAAAACCGTGATTATTATGACTATTTTTTGTGTCCGAATAAATACTCCTTTACTAACCCTTTAAGGACAGAGGCAATTTTACAAGTCATTCATACTTTGTGGAGTGCAGGCAGCAGATAATGTAGCGATTCTACGAGCAATACCAGCCTTTAGGGTGCAGCATAAGGGGGCAACGCCGGATTGCGACAAGGACACAGGCACATAATTTTACACACAGCAGCCTGTTTAAAGACAAATACATGCATTTACACACACAGTCATACGTTCACAGACATAACCATGTATCCCCTATACCCTGTGTATGAGCGTATCACAGAGCTCCACAGCAATAAAACTCACAGGAATGTGCAGTGTGTATGAGCGTATCACAGAATCCACAGCAATAAAACCCCCAGCAATGTGCAGTGTGTGAGCGTATCAGAATCCACAGCAATAAAACTCTCAAAGGCAGTGAATATGAACACACAGCATTATATATTTACCGGACTCCGTCTGCGGTAGAGCTTGTGCAGACTCCCACTCCTTTCTCTGACTGGTGTGGGGAGCCTGGAGACAGATTCGACAGCAGGGTGTTCCTCCAGGCTGTGGTAGGGTTGCGGCTGTGCATGGAGCCATCTGGGCAGCAGCGCAAAGGTGAGAGTCTGCATTGAAGAAAGGGCGGGTGGCTGCGTGCGTGCAGGTCACGCAGTCTGACCAGTCAGGTGGTACTGAGTCTCAGTACCACCTGACTGGCTGGACCGCGTGCTCTGCACACGCACACAGCCGCCCGCCCATTCCTCAACACGGCTCTCATGCTATTCCCGACTGGGTACCCCCTAGCAGGGTAGTACATACCGGCTGAAAAAAAACAACTTTGCATGCCCCCTCTGACATCAGAGGGGGCCCGTCGGCTGCTGTCTGCCATCTTGGAGTCTCTCCTCGGCAACCAGGCAGGCCACAGTACCTCCTCTGAGACCTGCAGCCTAAGGTCAAGGTCAGACGAAAGCAGTTTTAATGTGCGTTTAGCCGCACGAAATCACGGCCGTGCTAGCAGCAAATGACGTCCAATGCCGGGGAACATACGACGAACGGCCGCACGAAAGTTCGTCCGCGCAACACAAGTTGCAAACGAACGCATTTTTTCGAGAACGTCAAACCGCTACTACTGACGTACAGAGTGCGCTGCGGCCGCATAGCGGCGTGTTTGCGTGATTGGGAGACGTCAGACGCTGCACACGTCCGGCCAACATAACGTCCAGACGCAAAAAGTGTTTTATTGATGATCCGTACAAAATCACGGACGAAAATGCGCATCGTATGACCGCTATCGCGTATCCTGTGAAAAAATACATCCATTCGTTCGAACGCACTTTTTCACGGACAACGTGAAAAATACGTTCGTCTGACCCTAGCCTAAAGTAAACATAGCCACTGAAGGCAGGCTCCCCAGTCCCCGGGCCCCTTACCACAGCATGGACCATAATGCCCTGATGGCGGCCCTGCAAAGATGAGTCATATCGACTCTCTGCTGGGGCAATAGTAAAGCCAGGCAGCGCAGAGTTCAAAGTCTTAGGTAGTAGCCCTAGCTATTGGGTCAGGGTTACAGGGAGAGTTTAGTTAAGTTCCAGGTGTCCAACATTAATGTTACAAATGGGGTGATTTCAGATCTTAGGAAGCTAATTGAGACCCACTGGTGCAACGGAGTAGGGGCAAGGATAACTCTGGCGTCAAGGCATTCAGTATGTATTAAAGTGAGGACAGTCACTTTCGTAAAGACCAACGGAGTTGACATTGTCCAGTAGGGCAATAATTAGTGAATTTTAGTTATGTTTTGCATAAGAAAAGGTCTGATTATGGAGCCCATTCTCATCATTGGTCGAATTGGCAGATTGCAAAGAGATTGAGGGCTCCATTCCATAGTTGGCATCAACGTTAGCATCTGGATATGTAAGGGTTAGAGCCAGGATAAGTCTGTCCTCCATATTACATTCCTGACGCTACCCCCATTAGAAATTGTTTTTTGCGTGAGCTTCCTGTACTTTGCATGGGGAGCACAATCAGTAATTTGCGTTTCAATAAGGTATTAGAAAGTGCCAGCGCTAATTAAATAAATACCATGCTCACCTCTCATCCCACGGCTAGAGCAGTGACCCGATCCACTGCGTCGTGTCCTGAGTGAGACTGGAGACAAATAGTTCCCAGTCTTCCTCCACGATCACTCCACGGCCCTAGGCCCTAGGCGATCTTATGAGAGCGAGGTTACGCAGAGCACACATCCCGGAACCGCAACCCTCCATGGTGTCCCGTGGACTGTGATACTTGTGGCAGCGCGCACATCCCAGCGGTTAGCGCTACATTCCAGGTTGAGGTGATGAGCTAGCGCCTGCCCCAGAATATCGCGGTATCATAAAGACGCTACATGCAGGCGCGGATTTTCCCCATTAGCGTCCCCATGTTAGCGTGAAATAGGGAATAGAGAGTCCTGAATGTGAAGTTGAAAGAGATAACACGCTCATCTGTCCCTCCGAGACATGTCATGAAACATTAAATTACACACATAACCAACATTACACACATATCTTACTGAATTACAACAACCACATATTCCACAACACTCACTGTACAACCGGAAAATCAAACATAAATTTATCAGACACGATGCACACAAGGGGCGTGAGAGGAGAAGATATCCCTGCCTGGGGCAGCTCACAATCTGATTGAAAGGAGTAGAGTGAGGTGAAGGTAAATAAGAGGGTAGAGAATGGGAAATGACTTGAGGGTTGCATGGGACATGGAGCAACATGGTGCAAGAGGGGGGATTTTGTGTTCGTAGTCTTTGTTATGAGTGTTTCCACATAAAACAATCTTCTCTAAAAAGTGTGTTTTTGGAAACATTTTGAAAGAAAAGGGGAATGGGGAGAGTCAAACGGAGGAAAAATCCCAAAGAAGAGCAGGAGGGGGTAGATATGAAGAGATGATAATCAATTACAGATAGAAAATACCTAGAAAATAAGAGACGTGATACAGGCACCGTAGAGAGAGCTTTGTACGTGAGGAACACAAATAGGGAATTAAATTCAAGCAAGTGGAAAAAATGGAGTATGGTTGAGGGTGGAGAGGTAAAGGATGTGAGGTAGAGGAGTCTGGCCGAGGTGTTCATTGCATGACATTCTGTCTGTGTATTAAATGGGTATTAAACTCATTGCAGAATGAAGTATTTTTTTCCCCTCCGCCGTTTTCTAGAAATGTTTTTCCCTCTCTTGCTGCTTCTTTCTTCTACCACCCTACTCTCTAAATATACCCTCCTGCCCTATACACCCTACAAATTACACCAAGCAGAAAAAGAAACCCAAATACACCATAGCCTACTCAGCTCTTTTAACTCATCAGCTGAGTGCTGGTGGAGAGTGTTAAAATGCAGTCCTCCCACCACCACACAGAGTTTTAAGACTCTCCAATCACAATTCTCCAAAAAGAAAACGGTGTCCAAATTCCTATTTATTCTGCTGCTTGCCCTGGCAAATGATGTTGAATCCAACCCTGGTCCAACAGATGACGCCACGTTTAGTCTCCCCACTAAAAAAAGGCCTCTCCTTTGTGCACTGTAACATCCGCAGCTTACTCCCTAAACTGGACGAGCTTAAAGCTTGGTGTCTCCATTACAAACCTAAAGTCATTGTGCTGACAGAATCATGGCTACCCCCTAAAGTACCAGACTCTGCCATATCAATACAAGGGTATTCATGTTATAGAAAGGACAGAGCAAAGAGAGGAGGAGGAATTGTTATTTATGTTGACGAGTCCACAAAGTTCACCCCTCTGCAAAACTCTAGCACCCCAGCCACTTTTGATTTCCTTTCTGGTATTATTGAGATCCCTTTCAGTAAACCAATTATTGTTGCTGGATTCTATCGCCCACCGAGCTCCCCAGTGCACTCCCTTTCTGACATAACCCAAATCCTTAGTAATTTGGTAGCTCAAAACAAAAAAAGTGAACTGCTTGTCCTCGGCGATTTAAGGCTAGGGTCAGACGAAAGCATTTTTCCCCGCGAACGTGAAAAAAAAGTGCGTCCGAACGCATTGACGTATTTTTTCACGGAATGCGCAAAGACGGTCAGACGACGCGCATTTTCGGGCGTGATTTTGTACGGATCGTCAATAAAACTCTTTTTGCGTCTGGACATTATGTAGGCTGGACATTAGCAGTGTCTGACATCTCCTAATCACGCAAACACGCCGCTATGCCGCAGCTGCGCACTCAGTACGTCAGTACTAGCGGTTCAGCGTTCTCAAAAAAATGCGTTCAAATTCCACTTGCGTTGCACGGCCGGACTTTTGTGCGGCCGTACATCGTATATTGGCCGTCATTGCCCGTCATCTGCTGCTAGTGCGGTCGTAATTATGTGCGCCAGAACGCACGTTAAAAGTGCACTGGTCTGACCCCAGCCTTAATGTTGACTGGCTGAATCCTAAAAACAATAAACACTGCTCCCAGTTTAAGGCTTTCCAGTTAACACAATTAATCTCCTCCCCCACTCGCATTAATATGAAAAGCCTTAACCATACCTTGCTGGACTGGATTCTCTCCTCATGTCCTGATAGAATACAGGAGGCAGGCGTTCTCGCTAATAGCTTCAGTGATCACTATCTAGTGTACTGTGCGTGCAAAATAAAGGCCACAAAATCTCCCCCAAAGGTAATAATCACCAGGTCCTTCAAGAAATTTAATCTTGAATCCTTCCTAAATGATCTCAAACAGCTCACGTGGTACAGGCTAAACCTAATCCCAGACCTGGACTGTGCAATTGAATACTTTCAGTCAGAGCTCCTGCAAGTCTGGAATGCCCATGCTCCGCTGTGTAAAGTGCGAGTCAAAGGGGCACATCTCCCCTCTGTTACATCTGACCTCACACACATGTACCAGTTTAGAGATTCACTCTGGTCAAATTTCAAGAGTACTGGATCCATGAACGATCACTGTGAATACTGAAAATGGCGGAATGCATGCACAAAGCAAACAAAAATGGCCAAAGCCCAATACTTCAATGAAAATCTAAACAATAACATATCAAACCCGAGAAATTTTTGGAAAATCATAAATAACATACAATCGCCCCCTGTCCACTCCCAACCAGCTGCTGTCAAAGTAAACAAACAAACCCTGCAACACCCACTAGATGTAGCAAATGCCTTTAAAAACTATTTTGTTGGATGTGCCAACACCCTGATTGCTAAGCTAGCAATTGAAACACATTCAGAAAGGCAGCACACAAGTCAGATCCTTCCAACTGTGCAAAAACCCTGTATCAAAGAGAAATTCAGTTTTAGACCAGTGCCTGTCAGTGCCATTACTAAACTTCTCTGTAACCAAAAAATGAAACACCAGTCAGGACCTGACCAAATTATTATTATTATTATTCTTTATTTATAAAGCGCCAGCATATTCCGCAGTGCTGTACAATAGGCACAGTATAGACAGGGTTACAATACAATACATTGAACAACATTTGACAAACAGTACAGGAGGAGATGAGGGCCCTATTCCCGTAGGAACTCACAATCTAGGAGGGTTGGGGTTGGAAACAGGAGGAGAGGACTGCAAGGTGAGAGTCATTGATGGTTGCGTCAGTTAGTTGGGTGGTAGGCTTCCCTAAATAGGAATGTTTTAAGGGAGCGTTTGAAGGAAGAGAAGTTAGGGGAAAGTCTGACAGTACGAGGGAGAGCGTTCCAGAGAGTGGGGGCTGCGCGTGAGAAATCCTGCAGTCTATCATGGGAAGAGGTGATGCGGGGAGAAGCTAGGCGCAGGTCACTGTTTGACCTTAGGTAGCGGGCTGGGGTGTATTTGGTGATTAGTGAGGACAGGTAGTGGGGAGCTGAGTTAGTGAGGGTTTTGTAGGTAAGGATAATTAACAAATCCCAGCAATGCTGCTGAAAATCAGCGTCCCGGCAATTGCAAAACCTGTCGCAACCCTAATCAATGAATCACTGGCGACTGGATACATACCTAAACTCTGGAAGACTGCGAGAGTGGTACCTATCCATAAAAGTGGAGACAATACTTTGGTATCCAACTACCGTCCAATGTCAAAAATCCTGGAAAAATGTGTTTACACTCAATTACGCGATTACTATCAGTATTGGAACTATTTAACCCCAGATCAATCCGGCTTCCGTCCAAATCATTCAACCACAACTGCCCTTTTAAAAGTTTCCAATGATATCCAGGCTGGCATGGAACAAGGAAACCTAACTGGAGCATCTTCCTTGATTTTGCCAAAGCCTTTGACACCGTAGTCCATGGCATCTTATTACAAAAACTTAAAAACTCTGGTATTGGTGATCACACGCTAACCTGGTTTCAATCATATATGTCTAATTGGTCGCAATATGTGTCCATTTCTGACAGCACTTCCCTCCCCCTCCCAGTCACGTGCGGTGTACCCCAAGGCTCAATACTCGGCCCCCTGCTATTCACAATATTCATAAATGATCTGCCCAATGTCTGCAAAGCCTCAACTGTACACATGTACGCAGACGCCACTGTAATCTATACCAGCAAACCAGATCTCCCGCAGCTGGAGGCCGTGCTGCAAGAACAATTCAGAGGTAGAAAAGTGGATCAAAGATAACAAACTTTTTCTAAATGCTGACAAAACTGTAACAATGCTCTTTGGAACAAAACCTAAACTACACAAATTGTAAACACACCATCTATGTGTCAGGACAAAATCAAATGGCACACTGACCACAGTCACTTCTCTCAAATATCTAGGTATGTGGTTAGACCCAAATCTATCCTTTGGCCCCCACATTGAAAAACTTTCATCTAAAATTTACCCCAAACTAGGTGCCCTGTACAGAAACAAATCCTGCCTGAGCCCCGCGGTAAGAAAGCAGATTGTACAACAAATGCTTATGCTGGCTATTGAATACGGAGAGGAAGTGTATGCAGCCGCCCCGCAAACGCACCTCCAGAAACTTACTAAATTGTATAACTCATTCTGCTGCTTTGCATTACAATGTAACTACATGACCCACCATTGCGACATGTTAAAAGAGCTAAACTAGCCATCGCTGGAATCTAGACACACCCTTCACCTTACCAACCTGGTGTTTAAGAGATTTTCTGGGAAGCTGCCACCCTACCTGAAAAGGCTGCTTCCCTCAGCAGTTCCCTCATCCTATAACCTCCGATCCAGGACCAGCACCTTACTTGCAATACCACAATACAAAAAGAAAGTGGCTCCATCCTCATTTTCCTACAGAGCACCACAATTATGGAATAACCTCCCAGACGCCATCAAATCTTCCCCCAGCCTAAAGTCCCTTAAGAGTTCCCTATTAACATACCTCAATACGGAATGCACCTGTAAACATGTAACACAGTGACTATATACAGAATGCACCTGTAAACATGTAACACAGTGACTATATACAGAATGCGCCTGTAAACATGTAACATAGTGACTATATACAGAATGCACCTGTAAACATGTAACACAGTGACTATATACAGAATGCACCTGTAAACATGTAACACAGTGACTATATACAGAATGCGCCTGTAAACATGTAACACAGTGACTATATACAGAATGCGCCTGTAAACATGTAACACAATGACTATATACAGAATGCACCTGTAAACATGTAACACAGTGACTATATACAGAATGCACCTGTAAACATGTAACATAATGACTATATACAGAATGCGCCTGTAAACATGTAACACAGTGACAATATACAGAATGCACCTGTAAACATGTAACACAGTGACTATATACAGAATGCACCTGTAAACATGTAACATAGTGACTATATACAGAATGCACCTGTAAACATGTAACATAATGACTATATACAGAATGCGCCTGTAAACATGTAACACAGTGACTATATACAGAATGCACCTGTAAACCTGTAACATAATGACTATATACAGAATGCACCTGTAAACATGTAACAGTGACTATATACAGAATGCGCCTGTAAACATGTAACATAGTGACTATATACAGAATGCGCCTGTAAACATGTAACCCAGTGACTATATACAGAATGCACCTGTAAACATGTAACACAGTGACTATATACAGAATGCGCCTGTAAACCTGTAACACAGTGACTATATACAGAATGCACCTGTAAACATGTAACAGTGACTATATACAGAATGCACCTGTAAACATGTAACACAGTGACTATATACAGAATGCACCTGTAAACCTGTAACATAATGACTATATACAGAATGCGCGTGTAAACATGTAACACAGTGACTATATACAGAATGCACCTGTAAACCTGTAACATAATGACTATATACAGAATGCACCTGTAAACATGTAACAGTGACTATATACAGAATGCACCTGTAAACATGTAACACAGTGACTATATACAGAATGCACCCGTAAACCTGTAACATAATGACTATATACAGAATGCGCCTGTAAACATGTAACATAGTGACTATATACAGAATGCGCCTGTAAACATGTAACACAGTGACTATATACAGAATGCACCTGTAAACATGTAACACAGTGACTATATACAGAATGCGCCTGTAAACCTGTAACACAGTGACTATATACAGAATGCACCTGTAAACATGTAACACAGTGACTATATACAGAATGCACCTGTAAACATGTAACACAGTGACTATATACAGAATGCACCTGTAAACCTGTAACATAATGACTATATACAGAATGCACCTGTAAACATGTAACATAGTGACTATATACAGAATGCACCTGTAAACATGTAACATAGTGACTATATACAGAATGCACCTGTAAACATGTAACATAGTGACTATATACAGAATGCACCTGTAAACATGTAACATAGTGACTATATTTCCTACATATTTATTTTCTGTTAATCTGTATATTTGTTTTGTGTTAATTTCTTGCATTTTACTACTTTTGTATTTCTGTAACCATGTTCTTGAACCCAGGACATACTTGAAAACGAGAGAAATCTCAATGTATCCTCCCTGGTAAAATCCTTTATAAGTAAATAAATAATTTAAGCATTTTTTTTATTTTGTCATTATTGACAAGCCCATGGCTGCATTGTCCATAGCTCTTTTGCTGCTGCTTTAACCTCTTACCAGCAGGTGGCGATCGTTGTGTTCTCAGCCACAGGAATTGTAATTAGTGCCATGTGGATATCTCAGTGGTTCAGTAATCCTGAACAAGCATTGAATGCAGTTAAGGCTGGTGTCAGACGAGCGCATTTTGTACGAACTGTGCGCCCGTGCAGTACGGACGCACTTTCTGACGGAAGATGCAGTAGTGGCCACACAGTCTGTTTTTTAAACTGATGTTATTTTTGACGGATGTAGGAGGGAAAATAAATTAAATATGAAAAATACTTTGTCCGTCAAAAATGCTAGACGTATATATGCTGGAGGTGTAAATGCTGGACGTATAAATGCTGGAGGTGTAAATGCTGGACGTATAAATGCTGGAGGTATAAATGCTGGACGTATAAATGCTGGGCGTATAAATGCTGGACGTATAAATGCTGGACGTATAAATGCAGGAACGTATAAATGCAGGAACGTATAAATGCAGGAACGTATAAATGCTGGGCGTATAAATGCTGGACGTAAAAATGCAGGGCGTATAAATGCAGGGCGTATAAATGCAGGGCGTATAAATGCTGGGCGTATACATGCTGGGCGTATAAATGCAGGACGTATAAATGCTGGGCGTATAAATGCTGGGCGTATAAATGCTGGGCGTATAAATGCTGGGCGTATAAATGCCGGACGTATAAATGCTGGGCGTATAAATGCTGGACGTAAAAATGCTGGACGAATAAATGCAGAACGTATAAGGCTAGGGTCAAACGAATGCATTATTCGCAGCGACCGTCAAAAAGTGCGTCCGAACGCAGTGATGTATTTTTTCACAGAATGCGTGAAAATGGTCAGACGACGCGCATTTTCGTGAGTGATTTTTTATGGATCGTCAAATCACTTTTTGCGTCTGGACCTTATGTAGGCTGGACATTAGCAGCGTCTGACGTCTCCTAATCACGCACACACGCCGCTAGTGGACGCAGCGCACTCTGTACGTCAGTACTAGCGGTTCTGCGTTCTCCAAAAAATGCGTTCATTTTCCACTTGCGTTGCGCAGCCGGACTTTCGTGCGACCGTACATCGTATATTGTCCGTCATTGCCCGTCATTTGCTGCTACTGCGGCCGTGATTAAGTGCACTCTAAGGCTAGGGTCAGACGAACGCAGTGCGAATGCGCATGCAGCAGGACTTATTACGGCCGTAGTAGCAGCAAATGATGGGCAATATACGGAGTACGGCCCCCCCAAAGTGCGGCTGCGCAACGCAGCGGCAAACAAACGCATTTTTTCGAGAACGTGATACCGCTAGTACTGACGTACAGAGTGCGCTGCGTCCACTAGCGGCGTGTGTGCGTGATTAGGAGACGTCAGACGCTGCTCATGTCCGGCCAACATAACGTCCAGACACAAAAAGTGTTTTATTGATGATCTGTACAAAATCACGGACGAAAATGCGCATCGTATGACCGCTATCGCGTATTCCGTGAAAAAATACATCCATTTGTTCAAACGCACTTTTTCACGGACAATGCTTAAAATGCGTTCGTCTGACCCTAGCCTTATACGTCCAGCATTTATACGTCCTGCATTGCGTTGCCCGGCCGAACTTTCGTGCGGCAGTACTTCGTGTATTGCCCGTCATTGGCTGTCATTTGCTGCTACTACAGCCGTGATAAAGTGCGGCTGCACACGCGTTAACACTGCGTTCGTCTGACCCCAGTATAAATGCTGGCAGACTCGGCAGATTCATAATATATCATTATTATATGTATACGTCATGTTCTGTCTGAATATTATAACAAAATATGCAATAAAATTAGAATTTTCAATCATCTATATCGTGTAAAGTGTTTTTTTCCACATTTTATCATGCGAGTCTTTGTGATTATATTTTCTATGGAGTACACTTGTTAAAAAATTAGAAATGGGGTCTCGTTACATTTCTTTTGGTGAAATTACGTGATTTTTAGCAAATGCCCCCCCATAGAAAAAATTCATTAGTGCAGCATCATTGTTCACATTATAATTGAAATGGGAACAATATTGCTGCATTCATAAAACAAAAAAAATGTTTTTACATTTAACATGGTCATGTTTGGTATCATCATTGGAAAGGTCATGCTCTGGCCATTCCAACGATACCAAAAATTAACCCCTAGCTGCCACGGATCGAGAGATATGGTGGAGATAGTGGGTTCCAATGAACAACCTAGGTGGCAGCTAGGGGTTAACTCCCGAACTGATAGTAGGCAGGGGTAGATCCCAGAAGCTTGGCCGATATCCAAGATGTCGGCCAGCTCCGGGAGGGGACCGCGATCCGGCACCTATTGGTGCCAAATCACGATCCAGCCCCCAAGGGGTTAAAGGCAGCCACTGCTTGGAAGGGCAGGCAGTGCCCTTCCAAGCGGTGCCTGCCTTTTGTGCGTGCCCCTTACTGATAGGGAGGGAGAGAAGTCCAAAGGACCTCCCCGCACTGGCTGGGGGGGGTGCCTGGAATAGACATCATCGTGCCCAGCGCAATGACACTATTCCTGCCCACTGGGGTCCCGGAGGCTGGTCTGACATCCAAGATGTCAGCCCACACCGGGGGGCCACAGCGATCAGCCGGGATCCTGGCCGATCGTGGCTGCAATGGGAGGATGCGCTCAGAGCTTTAATATTGATTGGACCCTGGGCAAACATTTTTTTGGCCCCCCCACCGCATAATTTTGCTCTCCACCCCCCAACATCCCAAAAAGAAAACCACAAATACATCATGGACTTGTTTCAAAAAGCTTTAATAATGTAAACATTAAAGAACTAGCTCACAAACGAGTCCTTCGATTGACCTCTAAGGCCCCGTTCACACCTGGGCATTTTACAACGCGTTCCTACGCGCTGTAAAACGCCCAAACATGGAAATCCCATGATTTCCTATGGGGAACGTTCACACCTGGGCGTTTTACAGCGCGTAGGAGCTTAGTACAGGAGCTTCTTTGGGGCATATTACAGCGCGTTCGCAGCCATAGACATGGATGTGAACACACTGTAATCAGCGTTTGCGCCTTTTCATTATCGAAAACGCGCGGATAAACGCTGGGTTCAAACGCTGGGAAAAAACAAGCGTATGAAATACGCTCAGGTGTGAACCCAGCCTAACAGAACGTAAATGCCAATTTTAGCCTCTTTCTCATCATATATTTCTATTAACAGTTACATGTTCTTGGGAGAAAAGGCATGTCAATATCTTAATAACTTTCAGTAATATGTACCCAGCATAGAACCTCAGAATTATATCAGACCCCCCAGAAATATATGTACCCAGCGCAGACCTCCAGAATTATATATATCCATTACAGACTCCCAGAAACATATGTACTCAGCACAGACCCCAAGAATTATATGTATCCAGCACAAACCCCACCAGAAAAATATGTACCCAGCACAGACCCCCAGAATTATATGTA